>CAXHJS010000015.1:0-600000 GCA_964016905.1 Perithous albicinctus | reverse complement strand
TATCGACCTCATACGTTTAGAAATACCATGAAACGTGGACATTTCTTGGTCCCGGGCTGATTGGTGAATTTTTTCACGACGCGAAAAATGCCGAGCTGATATAAGTACTTCGGATCCGAAAATTGAGTTTTCTGTTATCGACGCTATACGTTTATAAATACCATGAAACGTGAAGATTTCTTGGTCCCGGGCTGATTGGACCATTTTTCAACATCACGTAAAATACGCAACTGATATAAGTACTTGGGATCTGAAAATTGAGTTTTCTGTTATCGACGCTATACGTTTATAAATACCATGAAACGTGGAGATTCCTTAGTCCCGGGCTGATTGGGGAATTTTTTCACGACGCGAAAAATTCCGAGCTGACATAAGTACTTGGGAAATGAAAATTGAGATTTCTGTTATCGACGCTATACGTTTAGAAATACCATGAAACGTGGACATTTCTTGGTCCCGGGCTGATTGGTGAATTTTTTCACGACGCGAAAAATGCCGAGCTGATATAAGTACTTGTGATCCGAAAATTGAGTTTTCCGTTATCGATGCTATACGTTTATTAATACCATGAAACGTGGAGATTTCTTAGTCCCGGGCTGATTGGGGAATATTTTCACGACGCGAAAAATTCCGAGATGACATAAGTACTTGGGATTTGAAAATTGAGTTTTCAGTTATCGACCTCATACGTTTAGAAATACCATGAAACGTGGACATTTCTTGGTCCCGGGCCGATTGGCTCATTTTTCAACAACACGTGAAATACGCAGATGATATAAGTACTTGGGATCTCAAAATTGAGTTTTCAGTTATCGACCTCATACGTATAGAAATACCATGAAACGTGGACATTTCTTGGTCCCGGGCTGATTGGTGAATTTTTTCACGACGCGAAAAATGCCGAGCTGATATAAGTACTTGGGATCTGAAAATTGCGTTTTCTGTTATCGACGCTATACGTTGATAAATACCATGAAACGTGAAGATTTCTTGGTCCCGGGCTGATTGGACCATTTTTCAACAACACGTAAAATACGCAACTGATATAAGTACTTGGGATCTGAAAATTGAGTTTTCTGTTATCGACGATATACGTTTATAAATACCATGAAACGTGGAGATTTCTTAGTCCCGGGCTGATTGGGGAATTTTTTCACGACGCGAAAAATTCCGAGCTGACATAAGTACTTGGGAACTGAAAATTGAGTTTTCTGTTATCGACGCTATACGTTTAGAAATACCATGAAACGTGGACATTTCTTGGTCCCGGGCTGATTGGTGAATTTTTTCACGACGCGAAAAATGCCGAGCTGATATAAGTACTTGTGATACGAAAATTGAGTTTTCTGTTATCGACGCTATACGTTTATAAATACCATGAAACGTGGAGATTTCTTAGTCCCGGGCTCATTGGGGAATTTTTTCACGACGCGAAAAATTCCGATCTGACATAAGTACTTGGGATCTGAAAATTGAGTTTTCAGTTATCGACCTCATACGTTTAGAAATACCATGAAACGTGGACATTTCTTGGTCCCGGGCTGATTGGTGAATTTTCTCACGACGCGAAAAATGCCGAGCTGATATAAGTACTTGGGATCGGAAAATTGAGTTTCCTGTTATCGACGCTATACGTTTAGAAATACCATGAAACGTGGAGATTTCTTGGTCCCGGGCTGATTGGACCATTTTTCAATAACACGTGAAATAGGCAGATGATATAAGTACTTGGGATCTCAAAATTGAGTTTTCAGTTATCGACCTCATACGTTTAGAAATACCATGAAACGTGGACATTTCTTGGTCCCGGGCCGATTGGCTCATTTTTCAACAACACGTGAAATACGCAGATGATATAAGTACTTGGGATCTGAAAATTGAGTTTTCAGTTATCGACCTCATACGTTTAGAAATACCATGAAACGTGTTTATTTCTTGGTCCCGGGCTGATTGGTGAATTTTTTCACGACGCGAAAAATGCCGAGCTGATATAAGTACTTGTGATACGAAAATTGAGTTTTCTGTTATCGACGCTATACGTTTATAAATACCATGAAACGTGGAGATTTCTTAGTCCCGGGCTCATTGGGGAATTTTTTCACGACGCGAAAAATTCCGATCTGACATAAGTACTTGGGATCTGAAAATTGAGTTTTCAGTTATCGACCTCATACGTTTAGAAATACCATGAAACGTGGACATTTCTTGGTCCCGGGCTGATTGGTGAATTTTCTCACGACGCGAAAAATGCCGAGCTGATATAAGTACTTGGGATCGGAAAATTGAGTTTCCTGTTATCGACGCTATACGTTTTGAAATACCATGAAACGTGGACATTTCTTAGTCCCGGGCCGATTGGGTCATTTTTCAATAACACGTGAAATACGCAGATGATATAAGTACTTGGGATCTGAAAATTGAGTTTTCAGTTATCGACCTCATACGTTTAGAAATACCATGAAACGTGGAGATTTCTTGGTCCCGGGCTGATTGGACCATTTTTCAATAACACGTGAAATAGGCAGATGATATAAGTACTTGGGATCTCAAAATTGAGTTTTCAGTTATCGACCTCATACGTTTAGAAATACCATGAAACGTGGACATTTCTTGGTCCCGGGCCGATTGGCTCATTTTTCAACAACACGTGAAATACGCAGATGATATAAGTACTTGGGATCTGAAAATTGAGTTTTCAGTTATCGACCTCATACGTTTAGAAATACCATGAAACGTGTTTATTTCTTGGTCGCGGGCTGATTGGTGAATTTTTTCACGACGCGAAAAATGCCGAGCTGATATAAGTACTTGGGATCTGAAAATTGCGTTTTCTGTTATCGACGCTATACGTTTATAAATACCATGAAACTTGGAGATTTCTTGGTCCCGGGCTGATTGGACCATTTTTCAATAACACGTGAAATAGGCAGATGATATAAGTACTTGGGATCTGAAAATTGAGTTTTCAGTTATCGACCTCATACGTTTAGAAATACCATGAAACGTGGACATTTCTTGGTCCCGGGCTGATTGGTGAATTTTTTCACGACGCGAAAAATGCCGAGCTGATATAAGTACTTGGGATCTGAAAATTGCGTTTTCTGTTATCGACGCTATACGTTTATAAATACCATGAAACGTGGAGATTTCTTGGTCCCGGGCTGATTGGACCATTTTTCAATAACACGTGAAATAGGTCGATGATATAAGTACTTGGGATCTGAAAATTGAGTTTTCAGTTGTCGACCTCATACGTTTAGAAATATCATGAAACGTGGACATTTCTTGGTCCCGGGCTGATTGGTGAATTTTTTCACGACGCGAAAAATGCCGAGCTGATATATGTACTTGGGATCTGAAAATTGCGTTTTCTGTTATCGACGCTATACGTTTTTAAATACCATGAAACGTGAAGATTTCTTGGTCCCGGGCTGATTGGACCATTTTTCAACAACACGTAAAATACGCAACTGATATAAGTACTTGTGATCCGAAAATTGAGTTTTCTGTTATCGACGCTATACGTTTATAAATACCATGAAACGTGGAGATTTCTTAGTCCCGGGCTGATTGGGGAATTTTTTCACGACGCGAAAAATTCCGAGCTGACATAAGTACTTGGGAACTGAAAATTGAGTTTTCTGTTATCGACGCTATACGTTTAGAAATACCATGAAACGTGGACATTTGTTGGTCCCGGGCTGATTGGTGAATTTTCTCTCGACGCGAAAAATGCCGAGCTGATATAAGTACTTGGGATCGGAAAATTGAGTTTCCTGTTATCGACGCTATACGTTTTGAAATACCATGAAACGTGGACATTTCTTGGTCCCGGGCCGATTGGCTCATTTTTCAACAACACGTGAAATACGCAGATGATGTAAGTACTTGGGATCTGAAAATTGAGTTTTCAGTTATCGACCTCATACGTTTAGAAATACCATGAAACGTGGACATTTCTTGGTCCCGGGCCGATTGGCTCATTTTTCAACAACACGTGAAATACGCAGATGATATAAGTACTTGGGATCTGAAAATTGAGTTTTCAGTTATCGACCTCATACGTTTAGAAATACCATGAAACGTATTTATTTCTTGGTCGCGGGCTGATTGGTGAATTTTTTCACGACGCGAAAAATGCCGAGCTGATATAAGTACTTGGGATCTGAAAATTGCGTTTTCTGTTATCGACGCTATACGTTTATAAATACCATGAAACGTGGAGATTTCTTGGTCCCGGGCTGATTGGACCATTTTTCAATAACACGTGAAATAGGCAGATGATGGAAGTACTTGGGATCTGAAAATTGAGTTTTCAGTTATCGACCTCATACGTTTAGAAATACCATGAAACGTGGACATTTCTTGGTCCCGGGCTGATTGGTGAATTTTTTCACGACGCGAAAAGTGCCGAGCAGACATAAGAACTTGGGATTTGAAAATTGAGTTTTCAGTTATCGACCTCATACGTTTAGAAATACCATGAAACGTGGACATTTCTTGGTCCCGGGCTGATTGGTGAATTTTCTCACGACGCGAAAAATGCCGAGCTGATATAAGTATTTGGGATCGGAAAATTGAGTTTCCTGTTATCGACGCTATACGTTTTGAAATACCATGAAACGTGGACATTTCTTGGTCCCGGGCCGATTGGCTCATTATTCAACAACACGTGAAATACGCAGATGATGTAAGTACTTGGGATCTGAAAATTGAGTTTTCAGTTATCGACCTCATACGTTTAGAAATACCCTGAAACGTGGACATTTCTTGGTCCCGGGCTGATTGGGGAATTATTTCACGACGCGAAAAATGCCGAGCTGATATAAGTACTTGGGATCTGAAAATTGCGTTTTCTGTTATCGACGCTATACGTTTATAAATACCATGAAACTTGGAGATTTCTTAGTCCCGGGCTGATTGGGGAATTTTTTCACGACGCGAAAAATTCCGAGCTGACATAAGTACTTGGGAACTGAAAATTGAGATTTCTGTTATCGACGCTATACGTTTAGAAATACCATGAAACGTGGACATTTCTTGGTCCCGGGCTGATTGGTGAATTTTTTCACGACGCGAAAAATGCCGAGCTGATATAAGTACTTGTGATCCGAAAATTGAGTTTTCTGTTATCGACGCTATACGTTTATAAATACCATGAAACGTGGAGATTTCTTAGTCCCGGGCTGATTGGGGAATTTTTTCACGACGCGAAAAATTCCGAGCTGACATAAGTACTTGGGATCTGAAAATTGAGTTTTCAGTTATCGACCTCATACGTTTAGAAATACCATGAAACGTGGACATTTCTTGGTCCCGGGCTGATTGGGGAATTATTTCACGACGCGAGAAATGCCGAGCTGATATAAGTACTTGGGATCTGAAAATTGCGTTTTCTGTTATCGACGCTATACGTTTATAAATACCATGAAACTTGGAGATTTCTTGGTCCCGGGCTGATTGGACCATTTTTCAATAACACGTGAAATAGGCAGATGATATAAGTACTTGGGATCTGAAAATTGAGTTTTCAGTTATCGACCTCATACGTTTAGAAATACCATGAAACGTGGACATTTCTTGGTCCCGGGCCGATTGGCTCATTTTTCAACAACACGTGAAATACGCAGATGATATAAGTACTTGGGATCTGAAAATTGAGTTTTCAGTTATCGACCTCATACGTTTAGAAATACCATGAAACGTGGACATTTCTTGGTCCCGGGCTGATTGGTGAATTTTTTCACGACGCGAAAAATGCCGAGCTGATATAAGTACTTGGGATCTGAAAATTGCGTTTTCTGTTATCGACGCTATACGTTTATAAGTACCATGAAACGTGGACATTTCTTGGTCCCGGGCTGATGGGTGAATTTTTTCACGACGCGAAAAATGCCGAGCTGATATAAGTACTTGTGATACGAAAATTGAGTTTTCTGTTATCGACGATATACGTTTATAAATACCATGAAACGTGGAGATTTCTTAGTCCCGGGCTGATTGGGGAATTTTTTCACGACGCGAGAAATTCCGAGCTGACATAAGTACTTGGGATCTGAAAATTGAGTTTTCAGTTATCGACCTCATACGTTTAGAAATACCATGAAACGTGGACATTTCTTGGTCCCGGGCTGATTGGTGAATTTTCTCTCGACGCGAAAAATGCCGAGCTGATATAAGTACTTGGTATCGGAAAATTGAGTTTCCTGTTATCGACGCTATACGTTTTGAAATACCATGAAACGTGGACATTTCTTGGTCCCGGGCCGATTGGCTCATTTTTCAACAACACGTGAAATACGCAGATGATGTAAGTACTTGGGATCTGAAAATTGAGTTTTCAGTTATCGACCTCATACGTTTAGAAATACCATGAAACGTATTTATTTCTTGGTCGCGGGCTGATTGGGGAATTATTTCACGACGCGAAAAATGCCGAGCTGATATAAGTACTTGGGATCTGAAAATTGCGTTTTCTGTTATCGACGCTATACGTTTATAAATACCATGAAACTTGGAGATTTCTTGGTCCCGGGCTGATTGGACCATTTTTCAATAACACGTGAAATAGGCAGATGATATAAGTACTTGGGATCTGAAAATTGAGTTTTCAGTTATCGACCTCATACGTTTAGAAATACCATGAAACGTGGACATTTCTTGGTCCCGGGCCGATTGGCTCATTTTTCAACAACACGTGAAATACGCAGATGATATAAGTACTTGGGATCTCAAAATTGAGTTTTCAGTTATCGACCTCATACGTTTAGAAATACCATGAAACGTGGACATTTCTTGGTCCCGGGCTGATTGGTGAATTTTTTCACGACGCGAAAAATGCCGAGCTGATATAAGTACTTGGGATCTGAAAATTGCGTTTTCTGTTATCGACGCTATACGTTGATAAATACCATGAAACGTGAAGATTTCTTGGTCCCGGGCTGATTGGACCATTTTTCAACAACACGTAAAATACGCAACTGATATAAGTACTTGGGATCTGAAAATTGAGTTTTCTGTTATCGACGATATACGTTTATAAATACCATGAAACGTGGAGATTTCTTAGTCCCGGGCTGATTGGGGAATTTTTTCACGACGCGAAAAATTCCGAGCTGACATAAGTACTTGGGAACTGAAAATTGAGTTTTCTGTTATCGACGCTATACGTTTAGAAATACCATGAAACGTGGACATTTCTTGGTCCCGGGCTGATTGGTGAATTTTTTCACGACGCGAAATATGCCGAGCTGATATAAGTACTTGTGATACGAAAATTGAGTTTTCTGTTATCGACGCTATACGTTTATAAATACCATGAAACGTGGAGATTTCTTAGTCCCGGGCTCATTGGGGAATTTTTTCACGACGCGAAAAATTCCGAGCTGACATAAGTACTTGGGATCTGAAAATTGCGTTTTCTGTTATCGACGCTATACGTTTATAAATACCATGAAACTTGGAGATTTCTTGGTCCCGGGCTGATTGGACCATTTTTCAATAACACGTGAAATAGGCAGATGATATAAGTACTTGGGATCTGAAAATTGAGTTTTCAGTTATCGACCTCATACGTTTAGAAATACCATGAAACGTGGACATTTCTTGGTCCCGGGCTGATTGGTGAATTTTTTCACGATGCGAAAAATGCCGAGCTGATATAAGTACTTGGGATCTGAAAATTGCGTTTTCTGTTATCGACGCTATACGTTTATAAATACCATGAAACGTGGAGATTTCTTGATCCCAGGCTGATTGGACCATTTTTTAATAACACGTGAAATAGGCAGATGATATAAGTACTTGGGATCTGAAAATTGAGTTTTCAGTAATCGACCTCATACGTTTAGAAATACCATGAAACGTGGACATTTCTTGGTCCCGGGCTGATTGGTGAATTTTTTCACGACGCGAAAAATGCCGAGCTGATATATGTACTTGGGATCTGAAAATTGCGTTTTCTGTTATCGACGGTATACGTTTTTAAATACCATGAAACGTGAAGATTTCTTGGTCCCGGGCTGATTGGACCATTTTTCAACAACACGTAAAATACGCAACTGATATAAGTACTTGGGATCTGAAAATTGAGTTTTCTGTTATCGACGCTATACGTTTATAAATACCATGAAACGTGGAGATTTCTTAGTCCCGGGCTGATTGGGGAATTTTTTCACGACGCGAAAAATTCCGAGCTGACATAAGTACTTGGGAACTGAAAATTGAGTTTTCTGTTATCGACGCTATACGTTTAGAAATACCAGGAAACGTGGACATTTCTTGGTCCCGGGCTTATTGGTGAATTTTTTCACGATGCGAAAAATGCCGAGCTGATATAAGTACTTGTGATCCGAAAATTGAGTTTTCTGTTATCGACGCTATACGTTTATAAATACCATGAAACGTGGAGATTTCTTAGTCCCGGGCTGATTGGGGAATTTTTTCACGACGCGAAAAATTCCGAGCTGACATAAGTACTTGGGAACTGAAAATTGAGTTTTCTGTTATCGACGCTATACGTTTAGAAATACCATGAAACGTGGACATTTCTTGGTCCCGGGCTGATTGGTGAATTTTCTCTCGACGCGAAAAATGCCGAGCTGATATAAGTACTTGGGATCGGAAAATTGAGTTTCCTGTTATCGACGCTATACGTTTATAAATACCATGAAACGTGGAGATTTCTTGGTCCCGGGCTGATTGGACCATTTGTCAATAACACGGGAAATAGGCAGATGATGGAAGTACTTGGGATCTGAAAATTGAGTTTTCAGTTATCGACCTCATACGTTTAGAAATACCATGAAACGTATTTATTTCTTGGTCGCGGGCTGATTGGTGAATTTTTTCACGACGCGAAAAATGCCGAGCTGATATAAGTACTTGGGATCTGAAAATTGCGTTTTCTGTTATCGACGCTATACGTTTATAAATACCATGAAACGTGGAGATTTCTTGGTCCCGGGCTGATTGGACCATTTTTCAATAACACGTGAAATAGGCAGATGATGGAAGTACTTGGGATCTGAAAATTGAGTTTTCAGTTATCGACCTCATACGTTTAGAAATACCATGAAACGTGGACATTTCTTGGTCCCGGGCTGATTGGTGAATTTTTTCACGACGCGAAAAGTGCCGAGCTGACATAAGTACTTGGGATTTGAAAATTGAGTTTTCAGTTATCGACCTCATACGTTTAGAAATACCATGAAACGTGGACATTTCTTGGTCCCGGGCTGATTGGTGAATTTTCTCACGACGCGAAAAATGCCGAGCTGATATAAGTATTTGGGATCGGAAAATTGAGTTTCCTGTTATCGACGCTATACGTTTTGAAATACCATGAAACGTGGACATTTCTTGGTCCCGGGCCGATTGGCTCATTATTCAACAACACGTGAAATACGCAGATGATGTAAGTACTTGGGATCTGAAAATTGAGTTTTCAGTTATCGACCTCATACGTTTAGAAATACCATGAAACGTGGACATTTCTTGGTACCGGGCTGATTGGTGAATTTTCTCTCGACGCGAAAAATGCCGAGCTGATATAAGTACTTGGGATCGGAAAATTGAGTTTCCTGTTATCGACGCTATACGTTTTGAAATACCATGAAACGTGGACATTTCTTGGTCCCGGGCCGATTGGCTCATTTTTCAACAACACGTGAAATACGCAGATGATGTAAGTACTTGGGATCTGAAAATTGAGTTTTCAGTTATCGACCTCATACGTTTAGAAATACCCTGAAACGTGGACATTTCTTGGTCCCGGGCTGATTGGGGAATTATTTCACGACGCGAAAAATGCCGAGCTGATATAAGTACTTGGGATCTGAAAATTGCGTTTTCTGTTATCGACGCTATACGTTTATAAATACCATGAAACTTGGAGATTTCTTTGTCCCGGGCTGATTGGGGAATTTTTTCACGACGCGAAAAATTCCGAGCTGACATAAGTACTTGGGAACTGAAAATTGAGATTTCTGTTATCGACGCTATACGTTTAGAAATACCATGAAACGTGGACATTTTTTGGTCCCGGGCTGATTGGTGAATTTTTTCACGACGCGAAAAATGCCGAGCTGATATAAGTACTTGTGATCCGAAAATTGAGTTTTCTGTTATCGACGCTATACGTTTATAAATACCATGAAACGTGGAGATTTCTTAGTCCCGGGCTGATTGGGGAATTTTTTCACGACGCGAAAAATTCCGAGCTGACATAAGTACTTGGGATCTGAAAATTGAGTTTTCAGTTATCGACCTCATACGTTTAGAAATACCATGAAACGTGGACATTTCTTGGTCCCGGGCTGATTGGGGAATTATTTCACGACGCGAGAAATGCCGAGCTGATATAAGTACTTGGGATCTGAAAATTGCGTTTTCTGTTATCGACGCTATACGTTTATAAATACCATGAAACTTGGAGATTTCTTGGTCCCGGGCTGATTGGACCATTTTTCAATAACACGTGAAATAGGCAGATGATATAAGTACTTGGGATCTGAAAATTGAGTTTTCAGTTATCGACCTCATACGTTTAGAAATACCATGAAACGTGGACATTTCTTGGTCCCGGGCCGATTGGCTCATTTTTCAACAACACGTGAAATACGCAGATGATATAAGTACTTGGGATCTGAAAATTGAGTTTTCAGTTATCGACCTCATACGTTTAGAAATACCATGAAACGTGGACATTTCTTGGTCCCGGGCTGATTGGTGAATTTTTTCACGACGCGAAAAATGCCGAGCTGATATAAGTACTTGGGATCTGAAAATTGCGTTTTCTGTTATCGACGCTATACGTTTATAAGTACCATGAAACGTGGAGATTTCTTGGTCCCGGGCTGATTGGTGAATTTTTTCACGACGCGAAAAATGCCGAGCTGATATAAGTACTTGTGATACGAAAATTGAGTTTTCTGTTATCGACGCTATACGTTTATAAATACCATGAAACGTGGAGATTTCTTAGTCCCGGGCTGATTGGGGAATTTTTTCACGACGCGAAAAATTCCGAGCTGACATAAGTACTTGGGATCTGAAAATTGAGTTTTCAGTTATCGACCTCATACGTTTAGAAATACCATGAAACGTGGACATTTCTTGGTCCCGGGCTGATTGGTGAATTTTCTCTCGACGCGAAAAATGCCGAGCTGATATAAGTACTTGGGATCGGAAAATTGAGTTTCCTGTTATCGACGCTATACGTTTTGAAATACCATGAAACGTGGACATTTCTTGGTCCCGGGCCGATTGGCTCATTTTTCAACAACACGTGAAATACGCAGATGATGTAAGTACTTGGGATCTGAAAATTGAGTTTTCAGTTATCGACCTCATACGTTTAGAAATACCATGAAACGTGGACATTTCTTGGTCCCGGGCCGATTGGCTCATTTTTCAACAACACGTGAAATACGCAGATGATATAAGTACTTGGGATCTGAAAATTGAGTTTTCAGTTATCGACCTCATACGTTTAGAAATACCATGAAACGTGGACATTTCTTGGTCCCGGGCTGATTGGTGAATTTTCTCACGACGCGAAAAATGCCGAGCTGGTATAAGTACTTGGGATCGGAAAATTGAGTTTCCTGTTATCGACGCTATACGTTTTGAAATACCATGAAACGTGGACATTTCTTAGTCCCGGGCCGATTGGGTCATTTTTCAATAACACGTGAAATACGCAGATGATATAAGTACTTGGGATCTGAAAATTGAGTTTTCAGTTATCGACCTCATACGTTTAGAAATACCATGAAACGTGGAGATTTCTTGGTCCCGGGCTGATTGGACCATTTTTCAATAACACGTGAAATAGGCAGATGATATAAGAACTTGGGATCTGAAAATTGAGTTTTCAGTTATCGACCTCATACGTTTAGAAATACCATGAAACGTGGACATTTCTTGGTCCCGGGCCGATTGGCTCATTTTTCAACAACACGTGAAATACGCAGATGATATAAGTACTTGGGATCTGAAAATTCAGTTTTCAGTTATCGACCTCATACGTTTAGAAATACCATGAAACGTGTTTATTTCTTGGTCGCGGGCTGATTGGTGAATTTTTTCACGACGCGAAAAATGCCGAGCTGATATAAGTACTTGGGATCTGAAAATTGCGTTTTCTGTTATCGACGCTATACGTTTATAAATACCATGAAACTTGGAGATTTCTTGGTCCCGGGCTGATTGGACCATTTTTCAATAACACGTGAAATAGGCAGATGATATAAGTACTTGGGATCTGAAAATTGAGTTTTCAGTTATCGACCTCATACGTTTAGAAATACCATGAAACGTGGACATTTCTTGGTCCCGGGCTGATTGGTGAATTTTTTCACGATGCGAAAAATGCCGAGCTGATATAAGTACTTGGGATCTGAAAATTGCGTTTTCTGTTATCGACGCTATACGTTTATAAATACCATGAAACGTGGAGATTTCTTGATCCCAGGCTGATTGGACCATTTTTTAATAACACGTGAAATAGGCAGATGATATAAGTACTTGGGATCTGAAAATTGAGTTTTCAGTAATCGACCTCATACGTTTAGAAATACCATGAAACGTGGACATTTCTTGGTCCCGGGCTGATTGGTGAATTTTTTCACGACGCGAAAAATGCCGAGCTGATATATGTACTTGGGATCTGAAAATTGCGTTTTCTGTTATCGACGCTATACGTTTTTAAATACCATGAAACGTGAAGATTTCTTGGTCCCGGGCTGATTGGACCATTTTTCAACAACACGTAAAATACGCAACTGATATAAGTACTTGGGATCTGAAAATTGAGTTTTCTGTTATCGACGCTATACGTTTATAAATACCATGAAACGTGGAGATTTCTTAGTCCCGGGCTGATTGGGGAATTTTTTCACGACGCGAAAAATTCCGAGCTGACATAAGTACTTGGGAACTGAAAATTGAGTTTTCTGTTATCGACGCTATACGTTTAGAAATACCAGGAAACGTGGACATTTCTTGGTCCCGGGCTTATTGGTGAATTTTTTCACGATGCGAAAAATGCCGAGCTGTTATAAGTACTTGTGATCCGAAAATTGAGTTTTCTGTTATCGACGCTATACGTTTATAAATACCATGAAACGTGGAGATTTCTTAGTCCCGGGCTGATTGGGGAATTTTTTCACGACGCGAAAAATTCCGAGCTGACATAAGTACTTGGGAACTGAAAATTGAGTTTTCTGTTATCGACGCTATACGTTTAGAAATACCATGAAACGTGGACATTTCTTGGTCCCGGGCTGATTGGTGAATTTTCTCTCGACGCGAAAAATGCCGAGCTGATATAAGTACTTGGGATCGGAAAATTGAGTTTCCTGTTATCGACGCTATACGTTTATAAATACCATGAAACGTGGAGATTTCTTGGTCCCGGGCTGATTGGACCATTTGTCAATAACACGGGAAATAGGCAGATGATGGAAGTACTTGGGATCTGAAAATTGAGTTTTCAGTTATCGACCTCATACGTTTAGAAATACCATGAAACGTGGACATTTCTTGGTCCCGGGCTGATTGGTGAATTTTTTCACGACGCGAAAAGTGCCGAGCTGACATAAGTACTTGGGATTTGAAAATTGAGTTTTCAGTTATCGACCTCATACGTTTAGAAATACCATGAAACGTGGACATTTCTTGGTCCCGGGCTGATTGGACCATTTTTCAACTACACGTAAAATACGCAACTGATATAAGTACTTGGGATCTGAAAATTGAGTTTTCTGTTATCGACGCTATACGTTTATAAATACCATGAAACGTGGAGATTTCTTAGTCCCGGGCTGATTGGGGAATTTTTTCACGACGCGAAAAATTCCGAGCTGACATAAGTACTTGGGAACTGAAAATTGAGTTTTCTGTTATCGACGCTATACGTTTAGAAATACCATGAAACGTGGACATTTCTTGGTCCCGGGCTGATGGGTGAATTTTTTCACGACGCGAAAAATGCCGAGCTGATATAAGTACTTGTGATACGAAAATTGAGTTTTCTGTTATCGACGCTATACGTTTATAAATACCATGAAACGTGGAGATTTCTTAGTCCCGGGCTGATTGGGGAATTTTTTCACGACGCGAAAAATTCCGAGCTGACATAAGTACTTGGGATCTGAAAATTGAGTTTTCAGTTATCGACCTCATACGTTTAGAAATACCATGAAACGTGGACATTTCTTGGTCCCGGGCCGATTGGCTCATTTTTCAACAACACGTGAAATACGCAGATGATGTAAGTACTTGGGATCTGAAAATTGAGTTTTCAGTTATCGACCTCATACGTTTAGAAATACCATGAAACGTATTTATTTCTTGGTCGCGGGCTGATTGGTGAATTTTTTCACGACGCGAAAAATGCCGAGCTGATATAAGTACTTGGGATCTGAAAATTGCGTTTTCTGTTATCGACGCTATACGTTTAGAAATACCATGAAACGTGGACATTTCTTGGTCCCGGGCTGATGGGTGAATTTTTTCACGACGCGAAAAATGCCGAGCTGATATAAGTACTTGTGATACGAAAATTGAGTTTTCTGTTATCGACGCTATACGTTTATAAATACCATGAAACGAAGAGATTTCTTAGTCCCGGGCTGATTGGTGAATTTTCTCTCGACGCGAAAAATGCCGAGCTGATATAAGTACTTGGGATCGGAAAATTGAGTTTCCTGTTATCGACGCTATACGTTTTGAAATACCATGAAACGTGGACATTTCTTGGTCCCGGGCCGATTGGCTCATTTTTCAACAACACGTGAAATACGCAGATGATGTAAGTACTTGGGATCTGAAAATTGAGTTTTCAGTTATCGACCTCATACGTTTAGAAATACCATGAAACGTGGACATTTCTTGGTCCCGGGCCGATTGGCTCATTTTTCAACAACACGTGAAATACGCAGATGATATAAGTACTTGGGATCTGAAAATTGAGTTTTCAGTTATCGACCTCATACGTTTAGAAATACCATGAAACGTATTTATTTCTTGGTCGCGGGCTGATTGGTGAATTTTTTCACGACGCGAAAAATGCCGAGCTGATATAAGTACTTGGGATCTGAAAATTGCGTTTTCTGTTATCGACGCTATACGTTTATAAATACCATGAAACGTGGAGATTTCTTGGTCCCGGGCTGATTGGACCATTTTTCAATAACACGTGAAATAGGCAGATGATGGAAGTACTTGGGATCTGAAAATTGAGTTTTCAGTTATCGACCTCATACGTTTAGAAATACCATGAAACGTGGACATTTCTTGGTCCCGGGCTGATTGGTGAATTTTTTCACGACGCGAAAAATGCCGAGCTGATATAAGTACTTCGGATCCGAAAATTGAGTTTTCTGTTATCGACGCTATACGTTTATAAATACCATGAAACGTGAAGATTTCTTGGTCCCGGGCTGATTGGACCATTTTTCAACATCACGTAAAATACGCAACTGATATAAGTACTTGGGATCTGAAAATTGAGTTTTCTGTTATCGACGCTATACGTTTATAAATACCATGAAACGTGGAGATTTCTTAGTCCCGGGCTGATTGGGGAATTTTTTCACGACGCGAAAAATTCCGAGCTGACATAAGTACTTGGGAACTGAAAATTGAGTTTTCTGTTATCGACGCTATACGTTTAGAAATACCAGGAAACGTGGACATTTCTTGGTCCCGGGCTTATTGGTGAATTTTTTCACGATGCGAAAAATGCCGAGCTGATATAAGTACTTGTGATCCGAAAATTGAGTTTTCTGTTATCGACGCTATACGTTTATAAATACCATGAAACGTGGAGATTTCTTAGTCCCGGGCTGATTGGGGAATTTTTTCACGACGCGAAAAATTCCGAGCTGACATAAGTACTTGGGAACTGAAAATTGAGTTTTCTGTTATCGACGCTATACGTTTAGAAATACCATGAAACGTGGACATTTCTTGGTCCCGGGCTGATTGGTGAATTTTCTCTCGACGCGAAAAATGCCGAGCTGATATAAGTACTTGGGATCGGAAAATTGAGTTTCCTGTTATCGACGCTATACGTTTATAAATACCATGAAACGTGGAGATTTCTTGGTCCCGGGCTGATTGGACCATTTGTCAATAACACGGGAAATAGGCAGATGATGGAAGTACTTGGGATCTGAAAATTGAGTTTTCAGTTATCGACCTCATACGTTTAGAAATACCATGAAACGTATTTATTTCTTGGTCGCGGGCTGATTGGTGAATTTTTTCACGACGCGAAAAATGCCGAGCTGATATAAGTACTTGGGATCTGAAAATTGCGTTTTCTGTTATCGACGCTATACGTTTATAAATACCATGAAACGTGGAGATTTCTTGGTCCCGGGCTGATTGGACCATTTTTCAATAACACGTGAAATAGGCAGATGATGGAAGTACTTGGGATCTGAAAATTGAGTTTTCAGTTATCGACCTCATACGTTTAGAAATACCATGAAACGTGGACATTTCTTGGTCCCGGGCTGATTGGTGAATTTTTTCACGACGCGAAAAGTGCCGAGCTGACATAAGTACTTGGGATTTGAAAATTGAGTTTTCAGTTATCGACCTCATACGTTTAGAAATACCATGAAACGTGGACATTTCTTGGTCCCGGGCTGATTGGTGAATTTTCTCACGACGCGAAAAATGCCGAGCTGATATAAGTATTTGGGATCGGAAAATTGAGTTTCCTGTTATCGACGCTATACGTTTTGAAATACCATGAAACGTGGACATTTCTTGGTCCCGGGCCGATTGGCTCATTATTCAACAACACGTGAAATACGCAGATGATGTAAGTACTTGGGATCTGAAAATTGAGTTTTCAGTTATCGACCTCATACGTTTAGAAATACCATGAAACGTGGACATTTCTTGGTACCGGGCTGATTGGTGAATTTTCTCTCGACGCGAAAAATGCCGAGCTGATATAAGTACTTGGGATCGGAAAATTGAGTTTCCTGTTATCGACGCTATACGTTTTGAAATACCATGAAACGTGGACATTTCTTGGTCCCGGGCCGATTGGCTCATTTTTCAACAACACGTGAAATACGCAGATGATGTAAGTACTTGGGATCTGAAAATTGAGTTTTCAGTTATCGACCTCATACGTTTAGAAATACCCTGAAACGTGGACATTTCTTGGTCCCGGGCTGATTGGGGAATTATTTCACGACGCGAAAAATGCCGAGCTGATATAAGTACTTGGGATCTGAAAATTGCGTTTTCTGTTATCGACGCTATACGTTTATAAATACCATGAAACTTGGAGATTTCTTTGTCCCGGGCTGATTGGGGAATTTTTTCACGACGCGAAAAATTCCGAGCTGACATAAGTACTTGGGAACTGAAAATTGAGATTTCTGTTATCGACGCTATACGTTTAGAAATACCATGAAACGTGGACATTTTTTGGTCCCGGGCTGATTGGTGAATTTTTTCACGACGCGAAAAATGCCGAGCTGATATAAGTACTTGTGATCCGAAAATTGAGTTTTCTGTTATCGACGCTATACGTTTATAAATACCATGAAACGTGGAGATTTCTTAGTCCCGGGCTGATTGGGGAATTTTTTCACGACGCGAAAAATTCCGAGCTGACATAAGTACTTGGGATCTGAAAATTGAGTTTTCAGTTATCGACCTCATACGTTTAGAAATACCATGAAACGTGGACATTTCTTGGTCCCGGGCTGATTGGGGAATTATTTCACGACGCGAGAAATGCCGAGCTGATATAAGTACTTGGGATCTGAAAATTGCGTTTTCTGTTATCGACGCTATACGTTTATAAATACCATGAAACTTGGAGATTTCTTGGTCCCGGGCTGATTGGACCATTTTTCAATAACACGTGAAATAGGCAGATGATATAAGTACTTGGGATCTGAAAATTGAGTTTTCAGTTATCGACCTCATACGTTTAGAAATACCATGAAACGTGGACATTTCTTGGTCCCGGGCCGATTGGCTCATTTTTCAACAACACGTGAAATACGCAGATGATATAAGTACTTGGGATCTGAAAATTGAGTTTTCAGTTATCGACCTCATACGTTTAGAAATACCATGAAACGTGGACATTTCTTGGTCCCGGGCTGATTGGTGAATTTTTTCACGACGCGAAAAATGCCGAGCTGATATAAGTACTTGGGATCTGAAAATTGCGTTTTCTGTTATCGACGCTATACGTTTATAAGTACCATGAAACGTGGAGATTTCTTGGTCCCGGGCTGATTGGTGAATTTTTTCACGACGCGAAAAATGCCGAGCTGATATAAGTACTTGTGATACGAAAATTGAGTTTTCTGTTATCGACGCTATACGTTTATAAATACCATGAAACGTGGAGATTTCTTAGTCCCGGGCTGATTGGGGAATTTTTTCACGACGCGAAAAATTCCGAGCTGACATAAGTACTTGGGATCTGAAAATTGAGTTTTCAGTTATCGACCTCATACGTTTAGAAATACCATGAAACGTGGACATTTCTTGGTCCCGGGCTGATTGGTGAATTTTCTCTCGACGCGAAAAATGCCGAGCTGATATAAGTACTTGGGATCGGAAAATTGAGTTTCCTGTTATCGACGCTATACGTTTTGAAATACCATGAAACGTGGACATTTCTTGGTCCCGGGCCGATTGGCTCATTTTTCAACAACACGTGAAATACGCAGATGATGTAAGTACTTGGGATCTGAAAATTGAGTTTTCAGTTATCGACCTCATACGTTTAGAAATACCATGAAACGTGGACATTTCTTGGTCCCGGGCCGATTGGCTCATTTTTCAACAACACGTGAAATACGCAGATGATATAAGTACTTGGGATCTGAAAATTGAGTTTTCAGTTATCGACCTCATACGTTTAGAAATACCATGAAACGTGGACATTTCTTGGTCCCGGGCTGATTGGTGAATTTTCTCACGACGCGAAAAATGCCGAGCTGATATAAGTACTTGGGATCGGAAAATTGAGTTTCCTGTTATCGACGCTATACGTTTTGAAATACCATGAAACGTGGACATTTCTTAGTCCCGGGCCGATTGGGTCATTTTTCAATAACACGTGAAATACGCAGATGATATAAGTACTTGGGATCTGAAAATTGAGTTTTCAGTTATCGACCTCATACGTTTAGAAATACCATGAAACGTGGAGATTTCTTGGTCCCGGGCTGATTGGACCATTTTTCAATAACACGTGAAATAGGCAGATGATATAAGAACTTGGGATCTGAAAATTGAGTTTTCAGTTATCGACCTCATACGTTTAGAAATACCATGAAACGTGGACATTTCTTGGTCCCGGGCCGATTGGCTCATTTTTCAACAACACGTGAAATACGCAGATGATATAAGTACTTGGGATCTGAAAATTCAGTTTTCAGTTATCGACCTCATACGTTTAGAAATACCATGAAACGTGTTTATTTCTTGGTCGCGGGCTGATTGGTGAATTTTTTCACGACGCGAAAAATGCCGAGCTGATATAAGTACTTGGGATCTGAAAATTGCGTTTTCTGTTATCGACGCTATACGTTTATAAATACCATGAAACTTGGAGATTTCTTGGTCCCGGGCTGATTGGACCATTTTTCAATAACACGTGAAATAGGCAGATGATATAAGTACTTGGGATCTGAAAATTGAGTTTTCAGTTATCGACCTCATACGTTTAGAAATACCATGAAACGTGGACATTTCTTGGTCCCGGGCTGATTGGTGAATTTTTTCACGATGCGAAAAATGCCGAGCTGATATAAGTACTTGGGATCTGAAAATTGCGTTTTCTGTTATCGACGCTATACGTTTATAAATACCATGAAACGTGGAGATTTCTTGATCCCAGGCTGATTGGACCATTTTTTAATAACACGTGAAATAGGCAGATGATATAAGTACTTGGGATCTGAAAATTGAGTTTTCAGTAATCGACCTCATACGTTTAGAAATACCATGAAACGTGGACATTTCTTGGTCCCGGGCTGATTGGTGAATTTTTTCACGACGCGAAAAATGCCGAGCTGATATATGTACTTGGGATCTGAAAATTGCGTTTTCTGTTATCGACGCTATACGTTTTTAAATACCATGAAACGTGAAGATTTCTTGGTCCCGGGCTGATTGGACCATTTTTCAACAACACGTAAAATACGCAACTGATATAAGTACTTGGGATCTGAAAATTGAGTTTTCTGTTATCGACGCTATACGTTTATAAATACCATGAAACGTGGAGATTTCTTAGTCCCGGGCTGATTGGGGAATTTTTTCACGACGCGAAAAATTCCGAGCTGACATAAGTACTTGGGAACTGAAAATTGAGTTTTCTGTTATCGACGCTATACGTTTAGAAATACCAGGAAACGTGGACATTTCTTGGTCCCGGGCTTATTGGTGAATTTTTTCACGATGCGAAAAATGCCGAGCTGTTATAAGTACTTGTGATCCGAAAATTGAGTTTTCTGTTATCGACGCTATACGTTTATAAATACCATGAAACGTGGAGATTTCTTAGTCCCGGGCTGATTGGGGAATTTTTTCACGACGCGAAAAATTCCGAGCTGACATAAGTACTTGGGAACTGAAAATTGAGTTTTCTGTTATCGACGCTATACGTTTAGAAATACCATGAAACGTGGACATTTCTTGGTCCCGGGCTGATTGGTGAATTTTCTCTCGACGCGAAAAATGCCGAGCTGATATAAGTACTTGGGATCGGAAAATTGAGTTTCCTGTTATCGACGCTATACGTTTATAAATACCATGAAACGTGGAGATTTCTTGGTCCCGGGCTGATTGGACCATTTGTCAATAACACGGGAAATAGGCAGATGATGGAAGTACTTGGGATCTGAAAATTGAGTTTTCAGTTATCGACCTCATACGTTTAGAAATACCATGAAACGTGGACATTTCTTGGTCCCGGGCTGATTGGTGAATTTTTTCACGACGCGAAAAGTGCCGAGCTGACATAAGTACTTGGGATTTGAAAATTGAGTTTTCAGTTATCGACCTCATACGTTTAGAAATACCATGAAACGTGGACATTTCTTGGTCCCGGGCTGATTGGTGAATTTTCTCACGACGCGAAAAATGCCGAGCTGATATAAGTATTTGGGATCGGAAAATTGAGTTTCCTGTTATCGATGCTATACGTTTTGAAATACCATGAAACGTGGACATTTCTTGGTCCCGGGCCGATTGGCTCATTATTCAACAACACGTGAAATACGCAGATGATGTAAGTACTTGGGATCTGAAAATTGAGTTTTCAGTTATCGACCTCATACGTTTAGAAATACCATGAAACGTGGACATTTCTTGGTCCCGGGCTGATTGGTGAATTTTCTCTCGACGCGAAAAATGCCGAGCTGATATAAGTACTTGGGATCGGAAAATTGAGTTTCCTGTTATCGACGCTATACGTTTTGAAATACCATGAAACGTGGACATTTCTTGGTCCCGGGCCGATTGGCTCATTTTTCAACAACACGTGAAATACGCAGATGATGTAAGTACTTGGGATCTGAAAATTGAGTTTTCAGTTATCGACCTCATACGTTTAGAAATACCCTGAAACGTGGACATTTCTTGGTCCCGGGCTGATTGGGGAATTATTTCACGACGCGAAAAATGCCGAGCTGATATAAGTACTTGGGATCTGAAAATTGCGTTTTCTGTTATCGACGCTATACGTTTATAAATACCATGAAACGTGGAGATTTCTTAGTCCCGGGCTGATTGGGGAATTTTTTCACGACGCGAAAAATTCCGAGCTGACATAAGTACTTGGGATCTGAAAATTGAGTTTTCAGTTATCGACCTCATACGTTTAGAAATACCATGAAACGTGGACATTTCTTGGTCCCGGGCCGATTGGCTCATTTTTCAACAACACGTGAAATACGCAGATGATATAAGTACTTGGGATCTGAAAATTGAGTTTTCAGTTATCGACCTCATACGTTTAGAAATACCATGAAACGTGGACATTTCTTGGTCCCGGGCTGATTGGTGAATTTTTTCACGACGCGAAAAATGCCGAGCTGATATAAGTACTTGGGATCTGAAAATTGCGTTTTCTGTTATCGACGCTATACGTTTATAAGTACCATGAAACGTGGAGATTTCTTGGTCCCGGGCTGATTGGACCATTTTTCAACTACACGTAAAATACGCAACTGATATAAGTACTTGGGATCTGAAAATTGAGTTTTCTGTTATCGACGCTATACGTTTATAAATACCATGAAACGTGGAGATTTCTTAGTCCCGGGCTGATTGGGGAATTTTTTCACGACGCGAAAAATTCCGAGCTGACATAAGTACTTGGGAACTGAAAATTGAGTTTTCTGTTATCGACGCTATACGTTTAGAAATACCATGAAACGTGGACATTTCTTGGTCCCGGGCTGATGGGTGAATTTTTTCACGACGCGAAAAATGCCGAGCTGATATAAGTACTTGTGATACGAAAATTGAGTTTTCTGTTATCGACGCTATACGTTTATAAATACCATGAAACGTGGAGATTTCTTAGTCCCGGGCTGATTGGGGAATTTTTTCACGACGCGAAAAATTCCGAGCTGACATAAGTACTTGGGATCTGAAAATTGAGTTTTCAGTTATCGACCTCATACGTTTAGAAATACCATGAAACGTGGACATTTCTTGGTCCCGGGCCGATTGGCTCATTTTTCAACAACACGTGAAATACGCAGATGATGTAAGTACTTGGGATCTGAAAATTGAGTTTTCAGTTATCGACCTCATACGTTTAGAAATACCATGAAACGTATTTATTTCTTGGTCGCGGGCTGATTGGTGAATTTTTTCACGACGCGAAAAATGCCGAGCTGATATAAGTACTTGGGATCTGAAAATTGCGTTTTCTGTTATCGACGCTATACGTTTAGAAATACCATGAAACGTGGACATTTCTTGGTCCCGGGCTGATGGGTGAATTTTTTCACGACGCGAAAAATGCCGAGCTGATATAAGTACTTGTGATACGAAAATTGAGTTTTCTGTTATCGACGCTATACGTTTATAAATACCATGAAACGAAGAGATTTCTTAGTCCCGGGCTGATTGGTGAATTTTCTCTCGACGCGAAAAATGCCGAGCTGATATAAGTACTTGGGATCGGAAAATTGAGTTTCCTGTTATCGACGCTATACGTTTTGAAATACCATGAAACGTGGACATTTCTTGGTCCCGGGCCGATTGGCTCATTTTTCAACAACACGTGAAATACGCAGATGATGTAAGTACTTGGGATCTGAAAATTGAGTTTTCAGTTATCGACCTCATACGTTTAGAAATACCATGAAACGTGGACATTTCTTGGTCCCGGGCCGATTGGCTCATTTTTCAACAACACGTGAAATACGCAGATGATATAAGTACTTGGGATCTGAAAATTGAGTTTTCAGTTATCGACCTCATACGTTTAGAAATACCATGAAACGTATTTATTTCTTGGTCGCGGGCTGATTGGTGAATTTTTTCACGACGCGAAAAATGCCGAGCTGATATAAGTACTTGGGATCTGAAAATTGCGTTTTCTGTTATCGACGCTATACGTTTATAAATACCATGAAACGTGGAGATTTCTTGGTCCCGGGCTGATTGGACCATTTTTCAATAACACGTGAAATAGGCAGATGATGGAAGTACTTGGGATCTGAAAATTGAGTTTTCAGTTATCGACCTCATACGTTTAGAAATACCATGAAACGTGGACATTTCTTGGTCCCGGGCTGATTGGTGAATTTTTTCACGACGCGAAAAATGCCGAGCTGATATAAGTACTTCGGATCCGAAAATTGAGTTTTCTGTTATCGACGCTATACGTTTATAAATACCATGAAACGTGAAGATTTCTTGGTCCCGGGCTGATTGGACCATTTTTCAACATCACGTAAAATACGCAACTGATATAAGTACTTGGGATCTGAAAATTGAGTTTTCTGTTATCGACGCAATACGTTTATAAATACCATGAAACGTGGAGATTCCTTAGTCCCGGGCTGATTGGGGAATTTTTTCACGACGCGAAAAATTCCGAGCTGACATAAGTACTTGGGAACTGAAAATTGAGATTTCTGTTATCGACGCTATACGTTTAGAAATACCATGAAACGTGGACATTTCTTGGTCCCGGGCTGATTGGTGAATTTTTTCACGACGCGAAAAATGCCGAGCTGATATAAGTACTTGTGATCCGAAAATTGAGTTTTCCGTTATCGATGCTATACGTTAATTAATACCATGAAACGTGGAGAATTCTTAGTCCCGGGCTGATTGGGGAATTTTTTCACGACGCGAAAAATTCCGAGCTGACATAAGTACTTGGGATTTGAAAATTGAGTTTTCAGTTATCGACCTCATACGTTTAGAAATACCATGAAACGTGGACATTTCTTGGTCCCGGGCTGATTGGTGAATTTTCTCACGACGCGAAAAATGCCGAGCTGATATAAGTATTTGGGATCGGAAAATTGAGTTTCCTGTTATCGACGCTATACGTTTTGAAATACCATGAAACGTGGACATTTCTTGGTCCCGGGCCGATTGGCTCATTATTCAACAACACGTGAAATACGCAGATGATGTAAGTACTTGGGATCTGAAAATTGAGTTTTCAGTTATCGACCTCATACGTTTAGAAATACCATGAAACGTGGACATTTCTTGGTCCCGGGCTGATTGGGGAATTATTTCACGACGCGAAAAATGCCGAGCTGATATAAGTACTTGGGATCTGAAAATTGCGTTTTCTGTTATCGACGCTATACGTTTATAAATACCATGAAACTTGGAGATTTCTTGGTCCCGGGCTGATTGGACCATTTTTCAATAACACGTGAAATAGGCAGATGATATAAGTACTTGGGATCTGAAAATTGAGTTTTCAGTTATCGACCTCATACGTTTAGAAATACCATGAAACGTGGACATTTCTTGGTCCCGGGCCGATTGGCTCATTTTTCAACAACACGTGAAATACGCAGATGATATAAGTACTTGGGATCTCAAAATTGAGTTTTCAGTTATCGACCTCATACGTTTAGAAATACCATGAAACGTGGACATTTCTTGGTCCCGGGCTGATTGGTGAATTTTTTCACGACGCGAAAAATGCCGAGCTGATATAAGTACTTGGGATCTGAAAATTGCGTTTTCTGTTATCGACGCTATACGTTGATAAATACCATGAAACGTGAAGATTTCTTGGTCCCGGGCTGATTGGACCATTTTTCAACAACACGTAAAATACGCAACTGATATAAGTACTTGGGATCTGAAAATTGAGTTTTCTGTTATCGACGATATACGTTTATAAATACCATGAAACGTGGAGATTTCTTAGTCCCGGGCTGATTGGGGAATTTTTTCACGACGCGAAAAATTCCGAGCTGACATAAGTACTTGGGAACTGAAAATTGAGTTTTCTGTTATCGAAGCTATACGTTTAGAAATACCATGAAACGTGGACATTTCTTGGTCCCGGGCTGATTGGTGAATTTTCTCACGACGCGAAAAATGCCGAGCTGATATAAGTACTTGGGATCGGAAAATTGAGTTTCCTGTTATCGACGCTATACGTTTTGAAATACCATGAAACGTGGACATTTCTTAGTCCCGGGCCGATTGGGTCATTTTTCAATAACACGTGAAATACGCAGATGATATAAGTACTTGGGATCTGAAAATTGAGTTTTCAGTTATCGACCTCATACGTTTAGAAATACCATGAAACGTGGAGATTTCTTGGTCCCGGGCTGATTGGACCATTTTTCAATAACACGTGAAATAGGCAGATGATATAAGAACTTGGGATCTGAAAATTGAGTTTTCAGTTATCGACCTCATACGTTTAGAAATACCATGAAACGTGGACATTTCTTGGTCCCTGGCTGATTGGTGAATTTTTTCACGACGCGAAAAATGCCGAGCTGATATAAGTACTTGTGATCCGAAAATTGAGTTTTCCGTTATCGATGCTATACGTTTATTAATACCATGAAACGTGGAGATTTCTTAGTCCCGGGCTGATTGGGGAATATTTTCACGACGCGAAAAATTCCGAGATGACATAAGTACTTGGGATTTGAAAATTGAGTTTTCAGTTATCGACCTCATACGTTTAGAAATACCATGAAACGTGGACATTTCTTGGTCCCGGGCTGATTGGTGAATTTTCTCACGACGCGAAAAATGCCGAGCTGATATAAGTATTTGGGATCGGAAAATTGAGTTTCCTGTTATCGACGCTATACGTTTTGAAATACCATGAAACGTGGACATTTCTTGGTCCCGGGCCGATTGGCTCATTATTCAACAACACGTGAAATACGCAGATGATGTAAGTACATGGGATCTGAAAATTGAGTTTTCAGTTATCGACCTCATACGTTTAGAAATACCATGAAACGTGGACATTTCTTGGTCCCGGGCTGATTGGGGAATTATTTCACGACGCGAAAAATGCCGAGCTGATATAAGTACTTGGGATCTGAAAATTGCGTTTTCTGTTATCGACGCTATACGTTTATAAATACCATGAAACTTGGAGATTTCTTGGTCCCGGGCTGATTGGACCATTTTTCAATAACACGTGAAATAGGCAGATGATATAAGTACTTGGGATCTGAAAATTGAGTTTTCAGTTATCGACCTCATACGTTTAGAAATACCATGAAACGTGGACATTTCTTGGTCCCGGGCCGATTGGCTCATTTTTCAACAACACGTGAAATACGCAGATGATATAAGTACTTGGGATCTCAAAATTGAGTTTTCAGTTATCGACCTCATACGTATAGAAATACCATGAAACGTGGACATTTCTTGGTCCCAGGCTGATTGGTGAATTTTTTCACGACGCGAAAAATGCCGAGCTGATATAAGTACTTGGGATCTGAAAATTGCGTTTTCTGTTATCGACGCTATACGTTTATAAATACCATGAAACTTGGAGATTTCTTGGTCCCGGGCTGATTGGACCATTTTTCAATAACACGTGAAATAGGCAGATGATATAAGTACTTGGGATCTGAAAATTGAGTTTTCAGTTATCGACCTCATACGTTTAGAAATACCATGAAACGTGGACATTTCTTGGTCCCGGGCCGATTGGCTCATTTTTCAACAACACGTGAAATACGCAGATGATATAAGTACTTGGGATCTCAAAATTGAGTTTTCAGTTATCGACCTCATACGTTTAGAAATACCATGAAACGTGGACATTTCTTGGTCCCGGGCTGATTGGTGAATTTTTTCACGACGCGAAAAATGCCGCGCTGATATAAGTACTTGGGATCTGAAAATTGCGTTTTCTGTTATCGACGCTATACGTTGATAAATACCATGAAACGTGAAGATTTCTTGGTCCCGGGCTGATTGGACCATTTTTCAACAACACGTAAAATACGCAACTGATATAAGTACTTGGGATCTGAAAATTGAGTTTTCTGTTATCGACGATATACGTTTATAAATACCATGAAACGTGGAGATTTCTTAGTCCCGGGCTGATTGGGGAATTTTTTCACGACGCGAAAAATTCCGAGCTGACATAAGTACTTGGGAACTGAAAATTGAGTTTTCTGTTATCGACGCTATACGTTTAGAAATACCATGAAACGTGGACATTTCTTGGTCCTGGGCTGATTGGTGAATTTTTTCACGACGCGAAATATGCCGAGCTGATATAAGTACTTGTGATACGAAAATTGAGTTTTCTGTTATCGACGCTATACGTTTATAAATACCATGAAACGTGGAGATTTCTTAGTCCCGGGCTCATTGGGGAATTTTTTCACGACGCGAAAAATTCCGAGCTGACATAAGTACTTGGGATCTGAAAATTGAGTTTTCAGTTATCGACCTCATACGTTTAGAAATACCATGAAACGTGGACATTTCTTGGTCCCGGGCTGATTGGTGAATTTTCTCACGACGCGAAAAATGCCGAGCTGATATAAGTACTTGGGATCGGAAAATTGAGTTTCCTGTTATCGACGCTATACGTTTTGAAATACCATGAAACGTGGACATTTCTTAGTCCCGGGCCGATTGGGTCATTTTTCAATAACACGTGAAATACGCAGATGATATAAGTACTTGGGATCTGAAAATTGAGTTTTCAGTTATCGACCTCATACGTTTAGAAATACCATGAAACGTGGAGATTTCTTGGTCCCGGGCTGATTGGACCATTTTTCAATAACACGTGAAATAGGCAGATGATATAAGAACTTGGGATCTGAAAATTGAGTTTTCAGTTATCGACCTCATACGTTTAGAAATACCATGAAACGTGGACATTTCTTGGTCCCGGGCCGATTGGCTCATTTTTCAACAACACGTGAAATACGCAGATGATATAAGTACTTGGGATCTGAAAATTCAGTTTTCAGTTATCGACCTCATACGTTTAGAAATACCATGAAACGTGTTTATTTCTTGGTCGCGGGCTGATTGGTGAATTTTTTCACGACGCGAAAAATGCCGAGCTGATATAAGTACTTGGGATCTGAAAATTGCGTTTTCTGTTATCGACGCTATACGTTTATAAATACCATGAAACTTGGAGATTTCTTGGTCCCGGGCTGATTGGACCATTTTTCAATAACACGTGAAATAGGCAGATGATATAAGTACTTGGGATCTGAAAATTGAGTTTTCAGTTATCGACCTCATACGTTTAGAAATACCATGAAACGTGGACATTTCTTGGTCCCGGGCTGATTGGTGAATTTTTTCACGATGCGAAAAATGCCGAGCTGATATAAGTACTTGGGATCTGAAAATTGCGTTTTCTGTTATCGACGCTATACGTTTATAAATACCATGAAACGTGGAGATTTCTTGATCCCAGGCTGATTGGACCATTTTTTAATAACACGTGAAATAGGCAGATGATATAAGTACTTGGGATCTGAAAATTGAGTTTTCAGTAATCGACCTCATACGTTTAGAAATACCATGAAACGTGGACATTTCTTGGTCCCGGGCTGATTGGTGAATTTTTTCACGACGCGAAAAATGCCGAGCTGATATATGTACTTGGGATCTGAAAATTGCGTTTTCTGTTATCGACGCTATACGTTTTTAAATACCATGAAACGTGAAGATTTCTTGGTCCCGGGCTGATTGGACCATTTTTCAACAACACGTAAAATACGCAACTGATATAAGTACTTGGGATCTGAAAATTGAGTTTTCTGTTATCGACGCTATACGTTTATAAATACCATGAAACGTGGAGATTTCTTAGTCCCGGGCTGATTGGGGAATTTTTTCACGACGCGAAAAATTCCGAGCTGACATAAGTACTTGGGAACTGAAAATTGAGTTTTCTGTTATCGACGCTATACGTTTAGAAATACCAGGAAACGTGGACATTTCTTGGTCCCGGGCTTATTGGTGAATTTTTTCACGATGCGAAAAATGCCGAGCTGATATAAGTACTTGTGATCCGAAAATTGAGTTTTCTGTTATCGACGCTATACGTTTATAAATACCATGAAACGTGGAGATTTCTTAGTCCCGGGCTGATTGGGGAATTTTTTCACGACGCGAAAAATTCCGAGCTGACATAAGTACTTGGGAACTGAAAATTGAGTTTTCTGTTATCGACGCTATACGTTTAGAAATACCACGAAACGTGGACATTTCTTGGTCCCGGGCTGATTGGTGAATTTTCTCTCGACGCGAAAAATGCCGAGCTGATATAAGTTCTTGGGATCGGAAAATTGAGTTTCCTGTTATCGACGCTATACGTTTATAAATACCATGAAACGTGGAGATTTCTTGGTCCCGGGCTGATTGGACCATTTGTCAATAACACGGGAAATAGGCAGATGATGGAAGTACTTGGGATCTGAAAATTGAGTTTTCAGTTATCGACCTCATACGTTTAGAAATACCATGAAACGTGGACATTTCTTGGTCCCGGGCTGATTGGTGAATTTTTTCACGACGCGAAAAGTGCCGAGCTGACATAAGTACTTGGGATTTGAAAATTGAGTTTTCAGTTATCGACCTCATACGTTTAGAAATACCATGAAACGTGGACATTTCTTGGTCCCGGGCTGATTGGTGAATTTTCTCACGACGCGAAAAATGCCGAGCTGATATAAGTATTTGGGATCGGAAAATTGAGTTTCCTGTTATCGATGCTATACGTTTTGAAATACCATGAAACGTGGACATTTCTTGGTCCCGGGCCGATTGGCTCATTATTCAACAACACGTGAAATACGCAGATGATGTAAGTACTTGGGATCTGAAAATTGAGTTTTCAGTTATCGACCTCATACGTTTAGAAATACCATGAAACGTGGACATTTCTTGGTCCCGGGCTGATTGGTGAATTTTCTCTCGACGCGAAAAATGCCGAGCTGATATAAGTACTTGGGATCGGAAAATTGAGTTTCCTGTTATCGACGCTATACGTTTTGAAATACCATGAAACGTGGACATTTCTTGGTCCCGGGCCGATTGGCTCATTTTTCAACAACACGTGAAATACGCAGATGATGTAAGTACTTGGGATCTGAAAATTGAGTTTTCAGTTATCGACCTCATACGTTTAGAAATACCCTGAAACGTGGACATTTCTTGGTCCCGGGCTGATTGGGGAATTATTTCACGACGCGAAAAATGCCGAGCTGATATAAGTACTTGGGATCTGAAAATTGCGTTTTCTGTTATCGACGCTATACGTTTATAAATACCATGAAACGTGGAGATTTCTTAGTCCCGGGCTGATTGGGGAATTTTTTCACGACGCGAAAAATTCCGAGCTGACATAAGTACTTGGGAACTGAAAATTGAGTTTTCTGTTATCGACGCTATACGTTTAGAAATACCATGAAACGTGGACATTTGTTGGTCCCGGGCTGATTGGTGAATTTTCTCTCGACGCGAAAAATGCCGAGCTGATATAAGTACTTGGGATCGGAAAATTGAGTTTCCTGTTATCGACGCTATACGTTTTGAAATACCATGAAACGTGGACATTTCTTGGTCCCGGGCCGATTGGCTCATTTTTCAACAACACGTGAAATACGCAGATGATGTAAGTACTTGGGATCTGAAAATTGAGTTTTCAGTTATCGACCTCATACGTTTAGAAATACCATGAAACGTGGACATTTCTTGGTCCCGGGCCGATTGGCTCATTTTTCAACAACACGTGAAATACGCAGATGATATAAGTACTTGGGATCTGAAAATTGAGTTTTCAGTTATCGACCTCATACGTTTAGAAATACCATGAAACGTATTTATTTCTTGGTCGCGGGCTGATTGGTGAATTTTTTCACGACGCGAAAAATGCCGAGCTGATATAAGTACTTGGGATCTGAAAATTGCGTTTTCTGTTATCGACGCTATACGTTTATAAATACCATGAAACGTGGAGATTTCTTGGTCCCGGGCTGATTGGACCATTTTTCAATAACACGTGAAATAGGCAGATGATGGAAGTACTTGGGATCTGAAAATTGAGTTTTCAGTTATCGACCTCATACGTTTAGAAATACCATGAAACGTGGACATTTCTTGGTCCCGGGCTGATTGGTGAATTTTTTCACGACGCGAAAAGTGCCGAGCAGACATAAGAACTTGGGATTTGAAAATTGAGTTTTCAGTTATCGACCTCATACGTTTAGAAATACCATGAAACGTGGACATTTCTTGGTCCCGGGCTGATTGGTGAATTTTCTCACGACGCGAAAAATGCCGAGCTGATATAAGTATTTGGGATCGGAAAATTGAGTTTCCTGTTATCGACGCTATACGTTTTGAAATACCATGAAACGTGGACATTTCTTGGTCCCGGGCCGATTGGCTCATTATTCAACAACACGTGAAATACGCAGATGATGTAAGTACTTGGGATCTGAAAATTGAGTTTTCAGTTATCGACCTCATACGTTTAGAAATACCATGAAACGTGGACATTTCTTGGTCCCGGGCTGATTGGTGAATTTTCTCTCGACGCGAAAAATGCCGAGCTGATATAAGTACTTGGGATCGGAAAATTGAGTTTCCTGTTATCGACGCTATACGTTTTGAAATACCATGAAACGTGGACATTTCTTGGTCCCGGGCCGATTGGCTCATTTTTCAACAACACGTGAAATACGCAGATGATGTAAGTACTTGGGATCTGAAAATTGAGTTTTCAGTTATCGACCTCATACGTTTAGAAATACCCTGAAACGTGGACATTTCTTGGTCCCGGGCTGATTGGGGAATTATTTCACGACGCGAAAAATGCCGAGCTGATATAAGTACTTGTGATCCGAAAATTGAGTTTTCTGTTATCGACGCTATACGTTTATAAATACCATGAAACGTGGAGATTTCTTAGTCCCGGGCTGATTGGGGAATTTTTTCACGACGCGAAAAATTCCGAGCTGACATAAGTACTTGGGATCTGAAAATTGAGTTTTCAGTTATCGACCTCATACGTTTAGAAATACCATGAAACGTGGACATTTCTTGGTCCCGGGCTGATTGGGGAATTATTTCACGACGCGAGAAATGCCGAGCTGATATAAGTACTTGGGATCTGAAAATTGCGTTTTCTGTTATCGACGCTATACGTTTATAAATACCATGAAACTTGGAGATTTCTTGGTCCCGGGCTGATTGGACCATTTTTCAATAACACGTGAAATAGGCAGATGATATAAGTACTTGGGATCTGAAAATTGAGTTTTCAGTTATCGACCTCATACGTTTAGAAATACCATGAAACGTGGACATTTCTTGGTCCCGGGCCGATTGGCTCATTTTTCAACAACACGTGAAATACGCAGATGATATAAGTACTTGGGATCTGAAAATTGAGTTTTCAGTTATCGACCTCATACGTTTAGAAATACCATGAAACGTGGACATTTCTTGGTCCCGGGCTGATTGGTGAATTTTTTCACGACGCGAAAAATGCCGAGCTGATATAAGTACTTGGGATCTGAAAATTGCGTTTTCTGTTATCGACGCTATACGTTTATAAGTACCATGAAACGTGGACATTTCTTGGTCCCGGGCTGATGGGTGAATTTTTTCACGACGCGAAAAATGCCGAGCTGATATAAGTACTTGTGATACGAAAATTGAGTTTTCTGTTATCGACGATATACGTTTATAAATACCATGAAACGTGGAGATTTCTTAGTCCCGGGCTGATTGGGGAATTTTTTCACGACGCGAGAAATTCCGAGCTGACATAAGTACTTGGGATCTGAAAATTGAGTTTTCAGTTATCGACCTCATACGTTTAGAAATACCATGAAACGTGGACATTTCTTGGTCCCGGGCTGATTGGTGAATTTTCTCTCGACGCGAAAAATGCCGAGCTGATATAAGTACTTGGTATCGGAAAATTGAGTTTCCTGTTATCGACGCTATACGTTTTGAAATACCATGAAACGTGGACATTTCTTGGTCCCGGGCCGATTGGCTCATTTTTCAACAACACGTGAAATACGCAGATGATGTAAGTACTTGGGATCTGAAAATTGAGTTTTCAGTTATCGACCTCATACGTTTAGAAATACCATGAAACGTATTTATTTCTTGGTCGCGGGCTGATTGGGGAATTATTTCACGACGCGAAAAATGCCGAGCTGATATAAGTACTTGGGATCTGAAAATTGCGTTTTCTGTTATCGACGCTATACGTTTATAAATACCATGAAACTTGGAGATTTCTTGGTCCCGGGCTGATTGGACCATTTTTCAATAACACGTGAAATAGGCAGATGATATAAGTACTTGGGATCTGAAAATTGAGTTTTCAGTTATCGACCTCATACGTTTAGAAATACCATGAAACGTGGACATTTCTTGGTCCCGGGCCGATTGGCTCATTTTTCAACAACACGTGAAATACGCAGATGATATAAGTACTTGGGATCTCAAAATTGAGTTTTCAGTTATCGACCTCATACGTTTAGAAATACCATGAAACGTGGACATTTCTTGGTCCCGGGCTGATTGGTGAATTTTTTCACGACGCGAAAAATGCCGAGCTGATATAAGTACTTGGGATCTGAAAATTGCGTTTTCTGTTATCGACGCTATACGTTGATAAATACCATGAAACGTGAAGATTTCTTGGTCCCGGGCTGATTGGACCATTTTTCAACAACACGTAAAATACGCAACTGATATAAGTACTTGGGATCTGAAAATTGAGTTTTCTGTTATCGACGATATACGTTTATAAATACCATGAAACGTGGAGATTTCTTAGTCCCGGGCTGATTGGGGAATTTTTTCACGACGCGAAAAATTCCGAGCTGACATAAGTACTTGGGAACTGAAAATTGAGTTTTCTGTTATCGACGCTATACGTTTAGAAATACCATGAAACGTGGACATTTCTTGGTCCCGGGCTGATTGGTGAATTTTTTCACGACGCGAAATATGCCGAGCTGATATAAGTACTTGTGATACGAAAATTGAGTTTTCTGTTATCGACGCTATACGTTTATAAATACCATGAAACGTGGAGATTTCTTAGTGCCGGGCTCATTGGGGAATTTTTTCACGACGCGAAAAATTCCGAGCTGACATAAGTACTTGGGATCTGAAAATTGAGTTTTCAGTTATCGACCTCATACGTTTAGAAATACCATGAAACGTGGACATTTCTTGGTCCCGGGCTGATTGGTGAATTTTCTCACGACGCGAAAAATGCCGAGCTGATATAAGTACTTGGGATCGGAAAATTGAGTTTCCTGTTATCGACGCTATACGTTTTGAAATACCATGAAACGTGGACATTTCTTAGTCCCGGGCCGATTGGGTCATTTTTCAATAACACGTGAAATACGCAGATGATATAAGTACTTGGGATCTGAAAATTGAGTTTTCAGTTATCGACCTCATACGTTTAGAAATACCATGAAACGTGGAGATTTCTTGGTCCCGGGCTGATTGGACCATTTTTCAATAACACGTGAAATAGGCAGATGATATAAGAACTTGGGATCTGAAAATTGAGTTTTCAGTTATCGACCTCATACGTTTAGAAATACCATGAAACGTGGACATTTCTTGGTCCCGGGCCGATTGGCTCATTTTTCAACAACACGTGAAATACGCAGATGATATAAGTACTTGGGATCTGAAAATTCAGTTTTCAGTTATCGACCTCATACGTTTAGAAATACCATGAAACGTGTTTATTTCTTGGTCGCGGGCTGATTGGTGAATTTTTTCACGACGCGAAAAATGCCGAGCTGATATAAGTACTTGGGATCTGAAAATTGCGTTTTCTGTTATCGACGCTATACGTTTATAAATACCATGAAACGTGGAGATTTCTTGATCCCAGGCTGATTGGACCATTTTTTAATAACACGTGAAATAGGCAGATGATATAAGTACTTGGGATCTGAAAATTGAGTTTTCAGTAATCGACCTCATACGTTTAGAAATACCATGAAACGTGGACATTTCTTGGTCCCGGGCTGATTGGTGAATTTTTTCACGACGCGAAAAATGCCGAGCTGATATATGTACTTGGGATCTGAAAATTGCGTTTTCTGTTATCGACGCTATACGTTTTTAAATACCATGAAACGTGAAGATTTCTTGGTCCCGGGCTGATTGGACCATTTTTCAACAACACGTAAAATACGCAACTGATATAAGTACTTGGGATCTGAAAATTGAGTTTTCTGTTATCGACGCTATACGTTTATAAATACCATGAAACGTGGAGATTTCTTAGTCCCGGGCTGATTGGGGAATTTTTTCACGACGCGAAAAATTCCGAGCTGACATAAGTACTTGGGAACTGAAAATTGAGTTTTCTGTTATCGACGCTATACGTTTAGAAATACCAGGAAACGTGGACATTTCTTGGTCCCGGGCTTATTGGTGAATTTTTTCACGATGCGAAAAATGCCGAGCTGATATAAGTACTTGTGATCCGAAAATTGAGTTTTCTGTTATCGACGCTATACGTTTATAAATACCATGAAACGTGGAGATTTCTTAGTCCCGGGCTGATTGGGGAATTTTTTCACGACGCGAAAAATTCCGAGCTGACATAAGTACTTGGGAACTGAAAATTGAGTTTTCTGTTATCGACGCTATACGTTTAGAAATACCATGAAACGTGGACATTTCTTGGTCCCGGGCTGATTGGTGAATTTTCTCTCGACGCGAAAAATGCCGAGCTGATATATGTACTTGGGATCTGAAAATTGCGTTTTCTGTTATCGACGCTATACGTTTTTAAATACCATGAAACGTGAAGATTTCTTGGTCCCGGGCTGATTGGACCATTTTTCAACAACACGTAAAATACGCAACTGATATAAGTACTTGGGATCTGAAAATTGAGTTTTCTGTTATCGACGCTATACGTTTATAAATACCATGAAACGTGGAGATTTCTTAGTCCCGGGCTGATTGGGGAATTTTTTCACGACGCGAAAAATTCCGAGCTGACATAAGTACTTGGGAACTGAAAATTGAGTTTTCTGTTATCGACGCTATACGTTTAGAAATACCAGGAAACGTGGACATTTCTTGGTCCCGGGCTTATTGGTGAATTTTTTCACGATGCGAAAAATGCCGAGCTGATATAAGTACTTGTGATCCGAAAATTGAGTTTTCTGTTATCGACGCTATACGTTTATAAATACCATGAAACGTGGAGATTTCTTAGTCCCGGGCTGATTGGGGAATTTTTTCACGACGCGAAAAATTCCGAGCTGACATAAGTACTTGGGAACTGAAAATTGAGTTTTCTGTTATCGACGCTATACGTTTAGAAATACCATGAAACGTGGACATTTCTTGGTCCCGGGCTGATAGGTGAATTTTCTCTCGACGCGAAAAATGCCGAGCTGATATAAGTTCTTGGGATCGGAAAATTGAGTTTCCTGTTATCGACGCTATACGTTTATAAATACCATGAAACGTGGAGATTTCTTGGTCCCGGGCTGATTGGACCATTTGTCAATAACACGGGAAATAGGCAGATGATGGAAGTACTTGGGATCTGAAAATTGAGTTTTCAGTTATCGACCTCATACGTTTAGAAATACCATGAAACGTGGACATTTCTTGGTCCCGGGCTGATTGGTGAATTTTTTCACGACGCGAAAAGTGCCGAGCTGACATAAGTACTTGGGATTTGAAAATTGAGTTTTCAGTTATCGACCTCATACGTTTAGAAATACCATGAAACGTGGACATTTCTTGGTCCCGGGCTGATTGGTGAATTTTCTCACGACGCGAAAAATGCCGAGCTGATATAAGTATTTGGGATCGGAAAATTGAGTTTCCTGTTATCGATGCTATACGTTTTGAAATACCATGAAACGTGGACATTTCTTGGTCCCGGGCCGATTGGCTCATTATTCAACAACACGTGAAATACGCAGATGATGTAAGTACTTGGGATCTGAAAATTGAGTTTTCAGTTATCGACCTCATACGTTTAGAAATACCATGAAACGTGGACATTTCTTGGTCCCGGGCTGATTGGTGAATTTTCTCTCGACGCGAAAAATGCCGAGCTGATATAAGTACTTGGGATCGGAAAATTGAGTTTCCTGTTATCGACGCTATACGTTTTGAAATACCATGAAACGTGGACATTTCTTGGTCCCGGGCCGATTGGCTCATTTTTCAACAACACGTGAAATACGCAGATGATGTAAGTACTTGGGATCTGAAAATTGAGTTTTCAGTTATCGACCTCATACGTTTAGAAATGCCCTGAAACGTGGACATTTCTTGGTCCCGGGCTGATTGGGGAATTATTTCACGACGCGAAAAATGCCGAGCTGATATAAGTACTTGGGATCTGAAAATTGCGTTTTCTGTTATCGACGCTATACGTTTATAAATACCATGAAACGTGGAGATTTCTTAGTCCCGGGCTGATTGGGGAATTTTTTCACGACGCGAAAAATTCCGAGCTGACATAAGTACTTGGGAACTGAAAATTGAGTTTTCTGTTATCGACGCTATACGTTTAGAAATACCATGAAACGTGGACATTTGTTGGTCCCGGGCTGATTGGTGAATTTTCTCTCGACGCGAAAAATGCCGAGCTGATATAAGTACTTGGGATCGGAAAATTGAGTTTCCTGTTATCGACGCTATACGTTTTGAAATACCATGAAACGTGGACATTTCTTGGTCCCGGGCCGATTGGCTCATTTTTCAACAACACGTGAAATACGCAGATGATGTAAGTACTTGGGATCTGAAAATTGAGTTTTCAGTTATCGACCTCATACGTTTAGAAATACCATGAAACGTGGACATTTCTTGGTCCCGGGCCGATTGGCTCATTTTTCAACAACACGTGAAATACGCAGATGATATAAGTACTTGGGATCTGAAAATTGAGTTTTCAGTTATCGACCTCATACGTTTAGAAATACCATGAAACGTATTTATTTCTTGGTCGCGGGCTGATTGGTGAATTTTTTCACGACGCGAAAAATGCCGAGCTGATATAAGTACTTGGGATCTGAAAATTGCGTTTTCTGTTATCGACGCTATACGTTTATAAATACCATGAAACGTGGCGATTTCTTGGTCCCGGGCTGATTGGACCATTTTTCAATAACACGTGAAATAGGCAGATGATGGAAGTACTTGGGATCTGAAAATTGAGTTTTCAGTTATCGACCTCATACGTTTAGAAATACCATGAAACGTGGGCATTTCTTGGTCCCGGGCTGATTGGTGAATTTTTTCACGACGCGAAAAGTGCCGAGCAGACATAAGAACTTGGGATTTGAAAATTGAGTTTTCAGTTATCGACCTCATACGTTTAGAAATACCATGAAACGTGGACATTTCTTGGTCCCGGGCTGATTGGTGAATTTTCTCACGACGCGAAAAATGCCGAGCTGATATAAGTATTTGGGATCGGAAAATTGAGTTTCCTGTTATCGACGCTATACGTTTTGAAATACCATGAAACGTGGACATTTCTTGGTCCCGGGCCGATTGGCTCATTATTCAACAACACGTGAAATACGCAGATGATGTAAGTACTTGGGATCTGAAAATTGAGTTTTCAGTTATCGACCTCATACGTTTAGAAATACCATGAAACGTGGACATTTCTTGGTCCCGGGCTGATTGGTGAATTTTCTCTCGACGCGAAAAATGCCGAGCTGATATAAGTACTTGGGATCGGAAAATTGAGTTTCCTGTTATCGACGCTATACGTTTTGAAATACCATGAAACGTGGACATTTCTTGGTCCCGGGCCGATTGGCTCATTTTTCAACAACACGTGAAATACGCAGATGATGTAAGTACTTGGGATCTGAAAATTGAGTTTTCAGTTATCGACCTCATACGTTTAGAAATACCCTGAAACGTGGACATTTCTTGGTCCCGGGCTGATTGGGGAATTATTTCACGACGCGAAAAATGCCGAGCTGATATAAGTACTTGGGATCTGAAAATTGCGTTTTCTGTTATCGACGCTATACGTTTATAAATACCATGAAACTTGGAGATTTCTTAGTCCCGGGCTGATTGGGGAATTTTTTCACGACGCGAAAAATTCCGAGCTGACATAAGTACTTGGGAACTGAAAATTGAGATTTCTGTTATCGACGCTATACGTTTAGAAATACCATGAAACGTGGACATTTCTTGGTCCCGGGCTGATTGGTGAATTTTTTCACGACGCGAAAAATGCCGAGCTGATATAAGTACTTGTGATCCGAAAATTGAGTTTTCTGTTATCGACGCTATACGTTTATAAATACCATGAAACGTGGAGATTTCTTAGTCCCGGGCTGATTGGGGAATTTTTTCACGACGCGAAAAATTCCGAGCTGACATAAGTACTTGGGATCTGAAAATTGAGTTTTCAGTTATCGACCTCATACGTTTAGAAATACCATGAAACGTGGACATTTCTTGGTCCCGGGCTGATTGGGGAATTATTTCACGACGCGAGAAATGCCGAGCTGATATAAGTACTTGGGATCTGAAAATTGCGTTTTCTGTTATCGACGCTATACGTTTATAAATACCATGAAACTTGGAGATTTCTTGGTCCCGGGCTGATTGGACCATTTTTCAATAACACGTGAAATAGGCAGATGATATAAGTACTTGGGATCTGAAAATTGAGTTTTCAGTTATCGACCTCATACGTTTAGAAATACCATGAAACGTGGACATTTCTTGGTCCCGGGCCGATTGGCTCATTTTTCAACAACACGTGAAATACGCAGATGATATAAGTACTTGGGATCTGAAAATTGAGTTTTCAGTTATCGACCTCATACGTTTAGAAATACCATGAAACGTGGACATTTCTTGGTCCCGGGCTGATTGGTGAATTTTTTCACGACGCGAAAAATGCCGAGCTGATATAAGTACTTGGGATCTGAAAATTGCGTTTTCTGTTATCGACGCTATACGTTTATAAGTACCATGAAACGTGGACATTTCTTGGTCCCGGGCTGATGGGTGAATTTTTTCACGACGCGAAAAATGCCGAGCTGATATAAGTACTTGTGATACGAAAATTGAGTTTTCTGTTATCGACGATATACGTTTATAAATACCATGAAACGTGGAGATTTCTTAGTCCCGGGCTGATTGGGGAATTTTTTCACGACGCGAGAAATTCCGAGCTGACATAAGTACTTGGGATCTGAAAATTGAGTTTTCAGTTATCGACCTCATACGTTTAGAAATACCATGAAACGTGGACATTTCTTGGTCCCGGGCTGATTGGTGAATTTTCTCTCGACGCGAAAAATGCCGAGCTGATATAAGTACTTGGTATCGGAAAATTGAGTTTCCTGTTATCGACGCTATACGTTTTGAAATACCATGAAACGTGGACATTTCTTGGTCCCGGGCCGATTGGCTCATTTTTCAACAACACGTGAAATACGCAGATGATGTAAGTACTTGGGATCTGAAAATTGAGTTTTCAGTTATCGACCTCATACGTTTAGAAATACCATGAAACGTATTTATTTCTTGGTCGCGGGCTGATTGGGGAATTATTTCACGACGCGAAAAATGCCGAGCTGATATAAGTACTTGGGATCTGAAAATTGCGTTTTCTGTTATCGACGCTATACGTTTATAAATACCATGAAACTTGGAGATTTCTTGGTCCCGGGCTGATTGGACCATTTTTCAATAACACGTGAAATAGGCAGATGATATAAGTACTTGGGATCTGAAAATTGAGTTTTCAGTTATCGACCTCATACGTTTAGAAATACCATGAAACGTGGACATTTCTTGGTCCCGGGCCGATTGGCTCATTTTTCAACAACACGTGAAATACGCAGATGATATAAGTACTTGGGATCTCAAAATTGAGTTTTCAGTTATCGACCTCATACGTTTAGAAATACCATGAAACGTGGACATTTCTTGGTCCCGGGCTGATTGGTGAATTTTTTCACGACGCGAAAAATGCCGAGCTGATATAAGTACTTGGGATCTGAAAATTGCGTTTTCTGTTATCGACGCTATACGTTGATAAATACCATGAAACGTGAAGATTTCTTGGTCCCGGGCTGATTGGACCATTTTTCAACAACACGTAAAATACGCAACTGATATAAGTACTTGGGATCTGAAAATTGAGTTTTCTGTTATCGACGATATACGTTTATAAATACCATGAAACGTGGAGATTTCTTAGTCCCGGGCTGATTGGGGAATTTTTTCACGACGCGAAAAATTCCGAGCTGACATAAGTACTTGGGAACTGAAAATTGAGTTTTCTGTTATCGACGCTATACGTTTAGAAATACCATGAAACGTGGACATTTCTTGGTCCCGGGCTGATTGGTGAATTTTTTCACGACGCGAAATATGCCGAGCTGATATAAGTACTTGTGATACGAAAATTGAGTTTTCTGTTATCGACGCTATACGTTTATAAATACCATGAAACGTGGAGATTTCTTAGTCCCGGGCTCATTGGGGAATTTTTTCACGACGCGAAAAATTCCGAGCTGACATAAGTACTTGGGATCTGAAAATTGAGTTTTCAGTTATCGACCTCATACGTTTAGAAATACCATGAAACGTGGACATTTCTTGGTCCCGGGCTGATTGGTGAATTTTCTCACGACGCGAAAAATGCCGAGCTGATATAAGTACTTGGGATCTGAAAATTGCGTTTTCTGTTATCGACGCTATACGTTTATAAATACCATGAAACTTGGAGATTTCTTGGTCCCGGGCTGATTGGACCATTTTTCAATAACACGTGAAATAGGCAGATGATATAAGTACTTGGGATCTGAAAATTGAGTTTTCAGTTATCGACCTCATACGTTTAGAAATACCATGAAACGTGGACATTTCTTGGTCCCGGGCCGATTGGCTCATTTTTCAACAACACGTGAAATACGCAGATGATATAAGTACTTGGGATCTCAAAATTGAGTTTTCAGTTATCGACCTCATACGTTTAGAAATACCATGAAACGTGGACATTTCTTGGTCCCGGGCTGATTGGTGAATTTTTTCACGACGCGAAAAATGCCGAGCTGATATAAGTACTTGGGATCTGAAAATTGCGTTTTCTGTTATCGACGCTATACGTTGATAAATACCATGAAACGTGAAGATTTCTTGGTCCCGGGCTGATTGGACCATTTTTCAACAACACGTAAAATACGCAACTGATATAAGTACTTGGGATCTGAAAATTGAGTTTTCTGTTATCGACGATATACGTTTATAAATACCATGAAACGTGGAGATTTCTTAGTCCCGGGCTGATTGGGGAATTTTTTCACGACGCGAAAAATTCCGAGCTGACATAAGTACTTGGGAACTGAAAATTGAGTTTTCTGTTATCGACGCTATACGTTTAGAAATACCATGAAACGTGGACATTTCTTGGTCCCGGGCTGATTGGTGAATTTTTTCACGACGCGAAATATGCCGAGCTGATATAAGTACTTGTGATACGAAAATTGAGTTTTCTGTTATCGACGCTATACGTTTATAAATACCATGAAACGTGGAGATTTCTTAGTCCCGGGCTCATTGGGGAATTTTTTCACGACGCGAAAAATTCCGAGCTGACATAAGTACTTGGGATCTGAAAATTGAGTTTTCAGTTATCGACCTCATACGTTTAGAAATACCATGAAACGTGGACATTTCTTGGTCCCGGGCTGATTGGTGAATTTTCTCACGACGCGAAAAATGCCGAGCTGATATAAGTACTTGGGATCGGAAAATTGAGTTTCCTGTTATCGACGCTATACGTTTTGAAATACCATGAAACGTGGACATTTCTTAGTCCCGGGCCGATTGGGTCATTTTTCAATAACACGTGAAATACGCAGATGATATAAGTACTTGGGATCTGAAAATTGAGTTTTCAGTTATCGACCTCATACGTTTAGAAATACCATGAAACGTGGAGATTTCTTGGTCCCGGGCTGATTGGACCATTTTTCAATAACACGTGAAATAGGCAGATGATATAAGAACTTGGGATCTGAAAATTGAGTTTTCAGTTATCGACCTCATACGTTTAGAAATACCATGAAACGTGGACATTTCTTGGTCCCGGGCCGATTGGCTCATTTTTCAACAACACGTGAAATACGCAGATGATATAAGTACTTGGGATCTGAAAATTCAGTTTTCAGTTATCGACCTCATACGTTTAGAAATACCATGAAACGTGTTTATTTCTTGGTCGCGGGCTGATTGGTGAATTTTTTCACGACGCGAAAAATGCCGAGCTGATATAAGTACTTGGGATCTGAAAATTGCGTTTTCTGTTATCGACGCTATACGTTTATAAATACCATGAAACGTGGAGATTTCTTGATCCCAGGCTGATTGGACCATTTTTTAATAACACGTGAAATAGGCAGATGATATAAGTACTTGGGATCTGAAAATTGAGTTTTCAGTAATCGACCTCATACGTTTAGAAATACCATGAAACGTGGACATTTCTTGGTCCCGGGCTGATTGGTGAATTTTTTCACGACGCGAAAAATGCCGAGCTGATATATGTACTTGGGATCTGAAAATTGCGTTTTCTGTTATCGACGCTATACGTTTTTAAATACCATGAAACGTGAAGATTTCTTGGTCCCGGGCTGATTGGACCATTTTTCAACAACACGTAAAATACGCAACTGATATAAGTACTTGGGATCTGAAAATTGAGTTTTCTGTTATCGACGCTATACGTTTATAAATACCATGAAACGTGGAGATTTCTTAGTCCCGGGCTGATTGGGGAATTTTTTCACGACGCGAAAAATTCCGAGCTGACATAAGTACTTGGGAACTGAAAATTGAGTTTTCTGTTATCGACGCTATACGTTTAGAAATACCAGGAAACGTGGACATTTCTTGGTCCCGGGCTTATTGGTGAATTTTTTCACGATGCGAAAAATGCCGAGCTGATATAAGTACTTGTGATCCGAAAATTGAGTTTTCTGTTATCGACGCTATACGTTTATAAATACCATGAAACGTGGAGATTTCTTAGTCCCGGGCTGATTGGGGAATTTTTTCACGACGCGAAAAATTCCGAGCTGACATAAGTACTTGGGAACTGAAAATTGAGTTTTCTGTTATCGACGCTATACGTTTAGAAATACCATGAAACGTGGACATTTCTTGGTCCCGGGCTGATTGGTGAATTTTCTCTCGACGCGAAAAATGCCGAGCTGATATATGTACTTGGGATCTGAAAATTGCGTTTTCTGTTATCGACGCTATACGTTTTTAAATACCATGAAACGTGAAGATTTCTTGGTCCCGGGCTGATTGGACCATTTTTCAACAACACGTAAAATACGCAACTGATATAAGTACTTGGGATCTGAAAATTGAGTTTTCTGTTATCGACGCTATACGTTTATAAATACCATGAAACGTGGAGATTTCTTAGTCCCGGGCTGATTGGGGAATTTTTTCACGACGCGAAAAATTCCGAGCTGACATAAGTACTTGGGAACTGAAAATTGAGTTTTCTGTTATCGACGCTATACGTTTAGAAATACCAGGAAACGTGGACATTTCTTGGTCCCGGGCTTATTGGTGAATTTTTTCACGATGCGAAAAATGCCGAGCTGATATAAGTACTTGTGATCCGAAAATTGAGTTTTCTGTTATCGACGCTATACGTTTATAAATACCATGAAACGTGGACATTTCTTGGTCCCGGGCTGATTGGTGAATTTTCTCACGACGCGAAAAATGCCGAGCTGATATAAGTATTTGGGATCGGAAAATTGAGTTTCCTGTTATCGATGCTATACGTTTTGAAATACCATGAAACGTGGACATTTCTTGGTCCCGGGCCGATTGGCTCATTATTCAACAACACGTGAAATACGCAGATGATGTAAGTACTTGGGATCTGAAAATTGAGTTTTCAGTTATCGACCTCATACGTTTAGAAATACCATGAAACGTGGACATTTCTTGGTCCCGGGCTGATTGGTGAATTTTCTCTCGACGCGAAAAATGCCGAGCTGATATAAGTACTTGGGATCGGAAAATTGAGTTTCCTGTTATCGACGCTATACGTTTTGAAATACCATGAAACGTGGACATTTCTTGGTCCCGGGCCGATTGGCTCATTTTTCAACAACACGTGAAATACGCAGATGATGTAAGTACTTGGGATCTGAAAATTGAGTTTTCAGTTATCGACCTCATACGTTTAGAAATACCCTGAAACGTGGACATTTCTTGGTCCCGGGCTGATTGGGGAATTATTTCACGACGCGAAAAATGCCGAGCTGATATAAGTACTTGGGATCTGAAAATTGCGTTTTCTGTTATCGACGCTATACGTTTATAAATACCATGAAACGTGGAGATTTCTTAGTCCCGGGCTGATTGGGGAATTTTTTCACGACGCGAAAAATTCCGAGCTGACATAAGTACTTGGGAACTGAAAATTGAGTTTTCTGTTATCGACGCTATACGTTTAGAAATACCATGAAACGTGGACATTTGTTGGTCCCGGGCTGATTGGTGAATTTTCTCTCGACGCGAAAAATGCCGAGCTGATATAAGTACTTGGGATCGGAAAATTGAGTTTCCTGTTATCGACGCTATACGTTTTGAAATACCATGAAACGTGGACATTTCTTGGTCCCGGGCCGATTGGCTCATTTTTCAACAACACGTGAAATACGCAGATGATGTAAGTACTTGGGATCTGAAAATTGAGTTTTCAGTTATCGACCTCATACGTTTAGAAATACCATGAAACGTGGACATTTCTTGGTCCCGGGCCGATTGGCTCATTTTTCAACAACACGTGAAATACGCAGATGATATAAGTACTTGGGATCTGAAAATTGAGTTTTCAGTTATCGACCTCATACGTTTAGAAATACCATGAAACGTATTTATTTCTTGGTCGCGGGCTGATTGGTGAATTTTTTCACGACGCGAAAAATGCCGAGCTGATATAAGTACTTGGGATCTGAAAATTGCGTTTTCTGTTATCGACGCTATACGTTTATAAATACCATGAAACGTGGAGATTTCTTGGTCCCGGGCTGATTGGACCATTTTTCAATAACACGTGAAATAGGCAGATGATGGAAGTACTTGGGATCTGAAAATTGAGTTTTCAGTTATCGACCTCATACGTTTAGAAATACCATGAAACGTGGACATTTCTTGGTCCCGGGCTGATTGGTGAATTTTTTCACGACGCGAAAAGTGCCGAGCAGACATAAGAACTTGGGATTTGAAAATTGAGTTTTCAGTTATCGACCTCATACGTTTAGAAATACCATGAAACGTGGACATTTCTTGGTCCCGGGCTGATTGGTGAATTTTCTCACGACGCGAAAAATGCCGAGCTGATATAAGTATTTGGGATCGGAAAATTGAGTTTCCTGTTATCGACGCTATACGTTTTGAAATACCATGAAACGTGGACATTTCTTGGTCCCGGGCCGATTGGCTCATTATTCAACAACACGTGAAATACGCAGATGATGTAAGTACTTGGGATCTGAAAATTGAGTTTTCAGTTATCGACCTCATACGTTTAGAAATACCATGAAACGTGGACATTTCTTGGTCCCGGGCTGATTGGTGAATTTTCTCTCGACGCGAAAAATGCCGAGCTGATATAAGTACTTGGGATCGGAAAATTGAGTTTCCTGTTATCGACGCTATACGTTTTGAAATACCATGAAACGTGGACATTTCTTGGTCCCGGGCCGATTGGCTCATTTTTCAACAACACGTGAAATACGCAGATGATGTAAGTACTTGGGATCTGAAAATTGAGTTTTCAGTTATCGACCTCATACGTTTAGAAATACCCTGAAACGTGGACATTTCTTGGTCCCGGGCTGATTGGGGAATTATTTCACGACGCGAAAAATGCCGAGCTGATATAAGTACTTGTGATCCGAAAATTGAGTTTTCTGTTATCGACGCTATACGTTTATAAATACCATGAAACGTGGAGATTTCTTAGTCCCGGGCTGATTGGGGAATTTTTTCACGACGCGAAAAATTCCGAGCTGACATAAGTACTTGGGATCTGAAAATTGAGTTTTCAGTTATCGACCTCATACGTTTAGAAATACCATGAAACGTGGACATTTCTTGGTCCCGGGCTGATTGGGGAATTATTTCACGACGCGAGAAATGCCGAGCTGATATAAGTACTTGGGATCTGAAAATTGCGTTTTCTGTTATCGACGCTATACGTTTATAAATACCATGAAACTTGGAGATTTCTTGGTCCCGGGCTGATTGGACCATTTTTCAATAACACGTGAAATAGGCAGATGATATAAGTACTTGGGATCTGAAAATTGAGTTTTCAGTTATCGACCTCATACGTTTAGAAATACCATGAAACGTGGACATTTCTTGGTCCCGGGCCGATTGGCTCATTTTTCAACAACACGTGAAATACGCAGATGATATAAGTACTTGGGATCTGAAAATTGAGTTTTCAGTTATCGACCTCATACGTTTAGAAATACCATGAAACGTGGACATTTCTTGGTCCCGGGCTGATTGGTGAATTTTTTCACGACGCGAAAAATGCCGAGCTGATATAAGTACTTGGGATCTGAAAATTGCGTTTTCTGTTATCGACGCTATACGTTTATAAGTACCATGAAACGTGGACATTTCTTGGTCCCGGGCTGATGGGTGAATTTTTTCACGACGCGAAAAATGCCGAGCTGATATAAGTACTTGTGATACGAAAATTGAGTTTTCTGTTATCGACGATATACGTTTATAAATACCATGAAACGTGGAGATTTCTTAGTCCCGGGCTGATTGGGGAATTTTTTCACGACGCGAAAAATTCCGAGCTGACATAAGTACTTGGGAACTGAAAATTGAGATTTCTGTTATCGACGCTATACGTTTAGAAATACCATGAAACGTGGACATTTCTTGGTCCCGGGCTGATTGGTGAATTTTTTCACGACGCGAAAAATGCCGAGCTGATATAAGTACTTGTGATCCGAAAATTGAGTTTTCTGTTATCGACGCTATACGTTTATAAATACCATGAAACGTGGAGATTTCTTAGTCCCGGGCTGATTGGGGAATTTTTTCACGACGCGAAAAATTCCGAGCTGACATAAGTACTTGGGATCTGAAAATTGAGTTTTCAGTTATCGACCTCATACGTTTAGAAATACCATGAAACGTGGACATTTCTTGGTCCCGGGCTGATTGGGGAATTATTTCACGACGCGAGAAATGCCGAGCTGATATAAGTACTTGGGATCTGAAAATTGCGTTTTCTGTTATCGACGCTATACGTTTATAAATACCATGAAACTTGGAGATTTCTTGGTCCCGGGCTGATTGGACCATTTTTCAATAACACGTGAAATAGGCAGATGATATAAGTACTTGGGATCTGAAAATTGAGTTTTCAGTTATCGACCTCATACGTTTAGAAATACCATGAAACGTGGACATTTCTTGGTCCCGGGCCGATTGGCTCATTTTTCAACAACACGTGAAATACGCAGATGATATAAGTACTTGGGATCTGAAAATTGAGTTTTCAGTTATCGACCTCATACGTTTAGAAATACCATGAAACGTGGACATTTCTTGGTCCCGGGCTGATTGGTGAATTTTCTCTCGACGCGAAAAATGCCGAGCTGATATAAGTACTTGGTATCGGAAAATTGAGTTTCCTGTTATCGACGCTATACGTTTTGAAATACCATGAAACGTGGACATTTCTTGGTCCCGGGCCGATTGGCTCATTTTTCAACAACACGTGAAATACGCAGATGATGTAAGTACTTGGGATCTGAAAATTGAGTTTTCAGTTATCGACCTCATACGTTTAGAAATACCATGAAACGTATTTATTTCTTGGTCGCGGGCTGATTGGGGAATTATTTCACGACGCGAAAAATGCCGAGCTGATATAAGTACTTGGGATCTGAAAATTGCGTTTTCTGTTATCGACGCTATACGTTTATAAATACCATGAAACTTGGAGATTTCTTGGTCCCGGGCTGATTGGACCATTTTTCAATAACACGTGAAATAGGCAGATGATATAAGTACTTGGGATCTGAAAATTGAGTTTTCAGTTATCGACCTCATACGTTTAGAAATACCATGAAACGTGGACATTTCTTGGTCCCGGGCCGATTGGCTCATTTTTCAACAACACGTGAAATACGCAGATGATATAAGTACTTGGGATCTCAAAATTGAGTTTTCAGTTATCGACCTCATACGTTTAGAAATACCATGAAACGTGGACATTTCTTGGTCCCGGGCTGATTGGTGAATTTTTTCACGACGCGAAAAATGCCGAGCTGATATAAGTACTTGGGATCTGAAAATTGCGTTTTCTGTTATCGACGCTATACGTTGATAAATACCATGAAACGTGAAGATTTCTTGGTCCCGGGCTGATTGGACCATTTTTCAACAACACGTAAAATACGCAACTGATATAAGTACTTGGGATCTGAAAATTGAGTTTTCTGTTATCGACGATATACGTTTATAAATACCATGAAACGTGGAGATTTCTTAGTCCCGGGCTGATTGGGGAATTTTTTCACGACGCGAAAAATTCCGAGCTGACATAAGTACTTGGGAACTGAAAATTGAGTTTTCTGTTATCGACGCTATACGTTTAGAAATACCATGAAACGTGGACATTTCTTGGTCCCGGGCTGATTGGTGAATTTTTTCACGACGCGAAATATGCCGAGCTGATATAAGTACTTGTGATACGAAAATTGAGTTTTCTGTTATCGACGCTATACGTTTATAAATACCATGAAACGTGGAGATTTCTTAGTCCCGGGCTCATTGGGGAATTTTTTCACGACGCGAAAAATTCCGAGCTGACATAAGTACTTGGGATCTGAAAATTGAGTTTTCAGTTATCGACCTCATACGTTTAGAAATACCATGAAACGTGGACATTTCTTGGTCCCGGGCTGATTGGTGAATTTTCTCACGACGCGAAAAATGCCGAGCTGATATAAGTACTTGGGATCGGAAAATTGAGTTTCCTGTTATCGACGCTATACGTTTTGAAATACCATGAAACGTGGACATTTCTTGGTCCCGGGCCGATTGGCTCATTTTTCAACAACACGTGAAATACGCAGATGATGTAAGTACTTGGGATCTGAAAATTGAGTTTTCAGTTATCGACCTCATACGTTTAGAAATACCCTGAAACGTGGACATTTCTTGGTCCCGGGCTGATTGGGGAATTATTTCACGACGCGAAAAATGCCGAGCTGATATAAGTACTTGGGATCTGAAAATTGCGTTTTCTGTTATCGACGCTATACGTTTATAAATACCATGAAACGTGGAGATTTCTTAGTCCCGGGCTGATTGGGGAATTTTTTCACGACGCGAAAAATTCCGAGCTGACATAAGTACTTGGGATCTGAAAATTGAGTTTTCAGTTATCGACCTCATACGTTTAGAAATACCATGAAACGTGGACATTTCTTGGTCCCGGGCCGATTGGCTCATTTTTCAACAACACGTGAAATACGCAGATGATATAAGTACTTGGGATCTGAAAATTGAGTTTTCAGTTATCGACCTCATACGTTTAGAAATACCATGAAACGTGGACATTTCTTGGTCCCGGGCTGATTGGTGAATTTTTTCACGACGCGAAAAATGCCGAGCTGATATAAGTACTTGGGATCTGAAAATTGCGTTTTCTGTTATCGACGCTATACGTTTATAAGTACCATGAAACGTGGAGATTTCTTGGTCCCGGGCTGATTGGACCATTTTTCAACTACACGTAAAATACGCAACTGATATAAGTACTTGGGATCTGAAAATTGAGTTTTCTGTTATCGACGCTATACGTTTATAAATACCATGAAACGTGGAGATTTCTTAGTCCCGGGCTGATTGGGGAATTTTTTCACGACGCGAAAAATTCCGAGCTGACATAAGTACTTGGGAACTGAAAATTGAGTTTTCTGTTATCGACGCTATACGTTTAGAAATACCATGAAACGTGGACATTTCTTGGTCCCGGGCTGATGGGTGAATTTTTTCACGACGCGAAAAATGCCGAGCTGATATAAGTACTTGTGATACGAAAATTGAGTTTTCTGTTATCGACGCTATACGTTTATAAATACCATGAAACGTGGAGATTTCTTAGTCCCGGGCTGATTGGGGAATTTTTTCACGACGCGAAAAATTCCGAGCTGACATAAGTACTTGGGATCTGAAAATTGAGTTTTCAGTTATCGACCTCATACGTTTAGAAATACCATGAAACGTGGACATTTCTTGGTCCCGGGCCGATTGGCTCATTTTTCAACAACACGTGAAATACGCAGATGATGTAAGTACTTGGGATCTGAAAATTGAGTTTTCAGTTATCGACCTCATACGTTTAGAAATACCATGAAACGTATTTATTTCTTGGTCGCGGGCTGATTGGTGAATTTTTTCACGACGCGAAAAATGCCGAGCTGATATAAGTACTTGGGATCTGAAAATTGCGTTTTCTGTTATCGACGCTATACGTTTAGAAATACCATGAAACGTGGACATTTCTTGGTCCCGGGCTGATGGGTGAATTTTTTCACGACGCGAAAAATGCCGAGCTGATATAAGTACTTGGGATCGGAAAATTGAGTTTCCTGTTATCGACGCTATACGTTTTGAAATACCATGAAACGTGGACATTTCTTAGTCCCGGGCCGATTGGGTCATTTTTCAATAACACGTGAAATACGCAGATGATATAAGTACTTGGGATCTGAAAATTGAGTTTTCAGTTATCGACCTCATACGTTTAGAAATACCATGAAACGTGGAGATTTCTTGGTCCCGGGCTGATTGGACCATTTTTCAATAACACGTGAAATAGGCAGATGATATAAGAACTTGGGATCTGAAAATTGAGTTTTCAGTTATCGACCTCATACGTTTAGAAATACCATGAAACGTGGACATTTCTTGGTCCCGGGCCGATTGGCTCATTTTTCAACAACACGTGAAATACGCAGATGATATAAGTACTTGGGATCTGAAAATTCAGTTTTCAGTTATCGACCTCATACGTTTAGAAATACCATGAAACGTGTTTATTTCTTGGTCGCGGGCTGATTGGTGAATTTTTTCACGACGCGAAAAATGCCGAGCTGATATAAGTACTTGGGATCTGAAAATTGCGTTTTCTGTTATCGACGCTATACGTTTATAAATACCATGAAACGTGGAGATTTCTTGATCCCAGGCTGATTGGACCATTTTTTAATAACACGTGAAATAGGCAGATGATATAAGTACTTGGGATCTGAAAATTGAGTTTTCAGTAATCGACCTCATACGTTTAGAAATACCATGAAACGTGGACATTTCTTGGTCCCGGGCTGATTGGTGAATTTTTTCACGACGCGAAAAATGCCGAGCTGATATATGTACTTGGGATCTGAAAATTGCGTTTTCTGTTATCGACGCTATACGTTTTTAAATACCATGAAACGTGAAGATTTCTTGGTCCCGGGCTGATTGGACCATTTTTCAACAACACGTAAAATACGCAACTGATATAAGTACTTGGGATCTGAAAATTGAGTTTTCTGTTATCGACGCTATACGTTTATAAATACCATGAAACGTGGAGATTTCTTAGTCCCGGGCTGATTGGGGAATTTTTTCACGACGCGAAAAATTCCGAGCTGACATAAGTACTTGGGAACTGAAAATTGAGTTTTCTGTTATCGACGCTATACGTTTAGAAATACCAGGAAACGTGGACATTTCTTGGTCCCGGGCTTATTGGTGAATTTTTTCACGATGCGAAAAATGCCGAGCTGATATAAGTACTTGTGATCCGAAAATTGAGTTTTCTGTTATCGACGCTATACGTTTATAAATACCATGAAACGTGGAGATTTCTTAGTCCCGGGCTGATTGGGGAATTTTTTCACGACGCGAAAAATTCCGAGCTGACATAAGTACTTGGGAACTGAAAATTGAGTTTTCTGTTATCGACGCTATACGTTTAGAAATACCATGAAACGTGGACATTTCTTGGTCCCGGGCTGATTGGTGAATTTTCTCTCGACGCGAAAAATGCCGAGCTGATATATGTACTTGGGATCTGAAAATTGCGTTTTCTGTTATCGACGCTATACGTTTTTAAATACCATGAAACGTGAAGATTTCTTGGTCCCGGGCTGATTGGACCATTTTTCAACAACACGTAAAATACGCAACTGATATAAGTACTTGGGATCTGAAAATTGAGTTTTCTGTTATCGACGCTATACGTTTATAAATACCATGAAACGTGGAGATTTCTTAGTCCCGGGCTGATTGGGGAATTTTTTCACGACGCGAAAAATTCCGAGCTGACATAAGTACTTGGGAACTGAAAATTGAGTTTTCTGTTATCGACGCTATACGTTTAGAAATACCAGGAAACGTGGACATTTCTTGGTCCCGGGCTTATTGGTGAATTTTTTCACGATGCGAAAAATGCCGAGCTGATATAAGTACTTGTGATCCGAAAATTGAGTTTTCTGTTATCGACGCTATACGTTTATAAATACCATGAAACGTGGAGATTTCTTAGTCCCGGGCTGATTGGGGAATTTTTTCACGACGCGAAAAATTCCGAGCTGACATAAGTACTTGGGAACTGAAAATTGAGTTTTCTGTTATCGACGCTATACGTTTAGAAATACCATGAAACGTGGACATTTCTTGGTCCCGGGCTGATAGGTGAATTTTCTCTCGACGCGAAAAATGCCGAGCTGATATAAGTTCTTGGGATCGGAAAATTGAGTTTCCTGTTATCGACGCTATACGTTTATAAATACCATGAAACGTGGAGATTTCTTGGTCCCGGGCTGATTGGACCATTTGTCAATAACACGGGAAATAGGCAGATGATGGAAGTACTTGGGATCTGAAAATTGAGTTTTCAGTTATCGACCTCATACGTTTAGAAATACCATGAAACGTGGACATTTCTTGGTCCCGGGCTGATTGGTGAATTTTTTCACGACGCGAAAAGTGCCGAGCTGACATAAGTACTTGGGATTTGAAAATTGAGTTTTCAGTTATCGACCTCATACGTTTAGAAATACCATGAAACGTGGACATTTCTTGGTCCCGGGCTGATTGGTGAATTTTCTCACGACGCGAAAAATGCCGAGCTGATATAAGTATTTGGGATCGGAAAATTGAGTTTCCTGTTATCGATGCTATACGTTTTGAAATACCATGAAACGTGGACATTTCTTGGTCCCGGGCCGATTGGCTCATTATTCAACAACACGTGAAATACGCAGATGATGTAAGTACTTGGGATCTGAAAATTGAGTTTTCAGTTATCGACCTCATACGTTTAGAAATACCATGAAACGTGGACATTTCTTGGTCCCGGGCTGATTGGTGAATTTTCTCTCGACGCGAAAAATGCCGAGCTGATATAAGTACTTGGGATCGGAAAATTGAGTTTCCTGTTATCGACGCTATACGTTTTGAAATACCATGAAACGTGGACATTTCTTGGTCCCGGGCCGATTGGCTCATTTTTCAACAACACGTGAAATACGCAGATGATGTAAGTACTTGGGATCTGAAAATTGAGTTTTCAGTTATCGACCTCATACGTTTAGAAATACCCTGAAACGTGGACATTTCTTGGTCCCGGGCTGATTGGGGAATTATTTCACGACGCGAAAAATGCCGAGCTGATATAAGTACTTGGGATCTGAAAATTGCGTTTTCTGTTATCGACGCTATACGTTTATAAATACCATGAAACGTGGAGATTTCTTAGTCCCGGGCTGATTGGGGAATTTTTTCACGACGCGAAAAATTCCGAGCTGACATAAGTACTTGGGAACTGAAAATTGAGTTTTCTGTTATCGACGCTATACGTTTAGAAATACCATGAAACGTGGACATTTGTTGGTCCCGGGCTGATTGGTGAATTTTCTCTCGACGCGAAAAATGCCGAGCTGATATAAGTACTTGGGATCGGAAAATTGAGTTTCCTGTTATCGACGCTATACGTTTTGAAATACCATGAAACGTGGACATTTCTTGGTCCCGGGCCGATTGGCTCATTTTTCAACAACACGTGAAATACGCAGATGATGTAAGTACTTGGGATCTGAAAATTGAGTTTTCAGTTATCGACCTCATACGTTTAGAAATACCATGAAACGTGGACATTTCTTGGTCCCGGGCCGATTGGCTCATTTTTCAACAACACGTGAAATACGCAGATGATATAAGTACTTGGGATCTGAAAATTGAGTTTTCAGTTATCGACCTCATACGTTTAGAAATACCATGAAACGTATTTATTTCTTGGTCGCGGGCTGATTGGTGAATTTTTTCACGACACGAAAAATGCCGAGCTGATATAAGTACTTGGGATCTGAAAATTGCGTTTTCTGTTATCGACGCTATACGTTTATAAATACCATGAAACGTGGAGATTTCTTGGTCCCGGGCTGATTGGACCATTTTTCAATAACACGTGAAATAGGCAGATGATGGAAGTACTTGGGATCTGAAAATTGAGTTTTCAGTTATCGACCTCATACGTTTAGAAATACCATGAAACGTGGACATTTCTTGGTCCCGGGCTGATTGGTGAATTTTTTCACGACGCGAAAAGTGCCGAGCAGACATAAGAACTTGGGATTTGAAAATTGAGTTTTCAGTTATCGACCTCATACGTTTAGAAATACCATGAAACGTGGACATTTCTTGGTCCCGGGCTGATTGGTGAATTTTCTCACGACGCGAAAAATGCCGAGCTGATATAAGTATTTGGGATCGGAAAATTGAGTTTCCTGTTATCGACGCTATACGTTTTGAAATACCATGAAACGTGGACATTTCTTGGTCCCGGGCCGATTGGCTCATTATTCAACAACACGTGAAATACGCAGATGATGTAAGTACTTGGGATCTGAAAATTGAGTTTTCAGTTATCGACCTCATACGTTTAGAAATACCATGAAACGTGGACATTTCTTGGTCCCGGGCTGATTGGTGAATTTTCTCTCGACGCGAAAAATGCCGAGCTGATATAAGTACTTGGGATCGGAAAATTGAGTTTCCTGTTATCGACGCTATACGTTTTGAAATACCATGAAACGTGGACATTTCTTGGTCCCGGGCCGATTGGCTCATTTTTCAACAACACGTGAAATACGCAGATGATGTAAGTACTTGGGATCTGAAAATTGAGTTTTCAGTTATCGACCTCATACGTTTAGAAATACCCTGAAACGTGGACATTTCTTGGTCCCGGGCTGATTGGGGAATTATTTCACGACGCGAAAAATGCCGAGCTGATATAAGTACTTGGGATCTGAAAATTGCGTTTTCTGTTATCGACGCTATACGTTTATAAATACCATGAAACTTGGAGATTTCTTAGTCCCGGGCTGATTGGGGAATTTTTTCACGACGCGAAAAATTCCGAGCTGACATAAGTACTTGGGAACTGAAAATTGAGATTTCTGTTATCGACGCTATACGTTTAGAAATACCATGAAACGTGGACATTTCTTGGTCCCGGGCTGATTGGTGAATTTTTTCACGACGCGAAAAATGCCGAGCTGATATAAGTACTTGTGATCCGAAAATTGAGTTTTCTGTTATCGACGCTATACGTTTATAAATACCATGAAACGTGGAGATTTCTTAGTCCCGGGCTGATTGGGGAATTTTTTCACGACGCGAAAAATTCCGAGCTGACATAAGTACTTGGGATCTGAAAATTGAGTTTTCAGTTATCGACCTCATACGTTTAGAAATACCATGAAACGTGGACATTTCTTGGTCCCGGGCTGATTGGGGAATTATTTCACGACGCGAGAAATGCCGAGCTGATATAAGTACTTGGGATCTGAAAATTGCGTTTTCTGTTATCGACGCTATACGTTTATAAATACCATGAAACTTGGAGATTTCTTGGTCCCGGGCTGATTGGACCATTTTTCAATAACACGTGAAATAGGCAGATGATATAAGTACTTGGGATCTGAAAATTGAGTTTTCAGTTATCGACCTCATACGTTTAGAAATACCATGAAACGTGGACATTTCTTGGTCCCGGGCCGATTGGCTCATTTTTCAACAACACGTGAAATACGCAGATGATATAAGTACTTGGGATCTGAAAATTGAGTTTTCAGTTATCGACCTCATACGTTTAGAAATACCATGAAACGTGGACATTTCTTGGTCCCGGGCTGATTGGTGAATTTTTTCACGACGCGAAAAATGCCGAGCTGATATAAGTACTTGGGATCTGAAAATTGCGTTTTCTGTTATCGACGCTATACGTTTATAAGTACCATGAAACGTGGACATTTCTTGGTCCCGGGCTGATGGGTGAATTTTTTCACGACGCGAAAAATGCCGAGCTGATATAAGTACTTGTGATACGAAAATTGAGTTTTCTGTTATCGACGATATACGTTTATAAATACCATGAAACGTGGAGATTTCTTAGTCCCGGGCTGATTGGGGAATTTTTTCACGACGCGAGAAATTCCGAGCTGACATAAGTACTTGGGATCTGAAAATTGAGTTTTCAGTTATCGACCTCATACGTTTAGAAATACCATGAAACGTGGACATTTCTTGGTCCCGGGCTGATTGGTGAATTTTCTCTCGACGCGAAAAATGCCGAGCTGATATAAGTACTTGGTATCGGAAAATTGAGTTTCCTGTTATCGACGCTATACGTTTTGAAATACCATGAAACGTGGACATTTCTTGGTCCCGGGCCGATTGGCTCATTTTTCAACAACACGTGAAATACGCAGATGATGTAAGTACTTGGGATCTGAAAATTGAGTTTTCAGTTATCGACCTCATACGTTTAGAAATACCATGAAACGTATTTATTTCTTGGTCGCGGGCTGATTGGGGAATTATTTCACGACGCGAAAAATGCCGAGCTGATATAAGTACTTGGGATCTGAAAATTGCGTTTTCTGTTATCGACGCTATACGTTTATAAATACCATGAAACTTGGAGATTTCTTGGTCCCGGGCTGATTGGACCATTTTTCAATAACACGTGAAATAGGCAGATGATATAAGTACTTGGGATCTGAAAATTGAGTTTTCAGTTATCGACCTCATACGTTTAGAAATACCATGAAACGTGGACATTTCTTGGTCCCGGGCCGATTGGCTCATTTTTCAACAACACGTGAAATACGCAGATGATATAAGTACTTGGGATCTCAAAATTGAGTTTTCAGTTATCGACCTCATACGTTTAGAAATACCATGAAACGTGGACATTTCTTGGTCCCGGGCTGATTGGTGAATTTTTTCACGACGCGAAAAATGCCGAGCTGATATAAGTACTTGGGATCTGAAAATTGCGTTTTCTGTTATCGACGCTATACGTTGATAAATACCATGAAACGTGAAGATTTCTTGGTCCCGGGCTGATTGGACCATTTTTCAACAACACGTAAAATACGCAACTGATATAAGTACTTGGGATCTGAAAATTGAGTTTTCTGTTATCGACCTCATACGTTTAGAAATACCATGAAACGTGGACATTTCTTGGTCCCGGGCCGATTGGCTCATTTTTCAACAACACGTGAAATACGCAGATGATATAAGTACTTGGGATCTGAAAATTCAGTTTTCAGTTATCGACCTCATACGTTTAGAAATACCATGAAACGTGTTTATTTCTTGGTCGCGGGCTGATTGGTGAATTTTTTCACGACGCGAAAAATGCCGAGCTGATATAAGTACTTGGGATCTGAAAATTGCGTTTTCTGTTATCGACGCTATACGTTTATAAATACCATGAAACTTGGAGATTTCTTGGTCCCGGGCTGATTGGACCATTTTTCAATAACACGTGAAATAGGCAGATGATATAAGTACTTGGGATCTGAAAATTGAGTTTTCAGTTATCGACCTCATACGTTTAGAAATACCATGAAACGTGGACATTTCTTGGTCCCGGGCTGATTGGTGAATTTTTTCACGATGCGAAAAATGCCGAGCTGATATAAGTACTTGGGATCTGAAAATTGCGTTTTCTGTTATCGACGCTATACGTTTATAAATACCATGAAACGTGGAGATTTCTTGATCCCAGGCTGATTGGACCATTTTTTAATAACACGTGAAATAGGCAGATGATATAAGTACTTGGGATCTGAAAATTGAGTTTTCAGTAATCGACCTCATACGTTTAGAAATACCATGAAACGTGGACATTTCTTGGTCCCGGGCTGATTGGTGAATTTTTTCACGACGCGAAAAATGCCGAGCTGATATATGTACTTGGGATCTGAAAATTGCGTTTTCTGTTATCGACGCTATACGTTTTTAAATACCATGAAACGTGAAGATTTCTTGGTCCCGGGCTGATTGGACCATTTTTCAACAACACGTAAAATACGCAACTGATATAAGTACTTGGGATCTGAAAATTGAGTTTTCTGTTATCGACGCTATACGTTTATAAATACCATGAAACGTGGAGATTTCTTAGTCCCGGGCTGATTGGGGAATTTTTTCACGACGCGAAAAATTCCGAGCTGACATAAGTACTTGGGAACTGAAAATTGAGTTTTCTGTTATCGACGCTATACGTTTAGAAATACCAGGAAACGTGGACATTTCTTGGTCCCGGGCTTATTGGTGAATTTTTTCACGATGCGAAAAATGCCGAGCTGATATAAGTACTTGTGATCCGAAAATTGAGTTTTCTGTTATCGACGCTATACGTTTATAAATACCATGAAACGTGGAGATTTCTTAGTCCCGGGCTGATTGGGGAATTTTTTCACGACGCGAAAAATTCCGAGCTGACATAAGTACTTGGGAACTGAAAATTGAGTTTTCTGTTATCGACGCTATACGTTTAGAAATACCATGAAACGTGGACATTTCTTGGTCCCGGGCTGATTGGTGAATTTTCTCTCGACGCGAAAAATGCCGAGCTGATATAAGTACTTGGGATCGGAAAATTGAGTTTCCTGTTATCGACGCTATACGTTTATAAATACCATGAAACGTGGAGATTTCTTGGTCCCGGGCTGATTGGACCATTTGTCAATAACACGGGAAATAGGCAGATGATGGAAGTACTTGGGATCTGAAAATTGAGTTTTCAGTTATCGACCTCATACGTTTAGAAATACCATGAAACGTGGACATTTCTTGGTCCCGGGCTGATTGGTGAATTTTTTCACGACGCGAAAAGTGCCGAGCTGACATAAGTACTTGGGATTTGAAAATTGAGTTTTCAGTTATCGACCTCATACGTTTAGAAATACCATGAAACGTGGACATTTCTTGGTCCCGGGCTGATTGGTGAATTTTCTCACGACGCGAAAAATGCCGAGCTGATATAAGTATTTGGGATCGGAAAATTGAGTTTCCTGTTATCGATGCTATACGTTTTGAAATACCATGAAACGTGGACATTTCTTGGTCCCGGGCCGATTGGCTCATTATTCAACAACACGTGAAATACGCAGATGATGTAAGTACTTGGGATCTGAAAATTGAGTTTTCAGTTATCGACCTCATACGTTTAGAAATACCATGAAACGTGGACATTTCTTGGTCCCGGGCTGATTGGTGAATTTTCTCTCGACGCGAAAAATGCCGAGCTGATATAAGTACTTGGGATCGGAAAATTGAGTTTCCTGTTATCGACGCTATACGTTTTGAAATACCATGAAACGTGGACATTTCTTGGTCCCGGGCCGATTGGCTCATTTTTCAACAACACGTGAAATACGCAGATGATGTAAGTACTTGGGATCTGAAAATTGAGTTTTCAGTTATCGACCTCATACGTTTAGAAATACCCTGAAACGTGGACATTTCTTGGTCCCGGGCTGATTGGGGAATTATTTCACGACGCGAAAAATGCCGAGCTGATATAAGTACTTGGGATCTGAAAATTGCGTTTTCTGTTATCGACGCTATACGTTTATAAATACCATGAAACGTGGAGATTTCTTAGTCCCGGGCTGATTGGGGAATTTTTTCACGACGCGAAAAATTCCGAGCTGACATAAGTACTTGGGATCTGAAAATTGAGTTTTCAGTTATCGACCTCATACGTTTAGAAATACCATGAAACGTGGACATTTCTTGGTCCCGGGCCGATTGGCTCATTTTTCAACAACACGTGAAATACGCAGATGATATAAGTACTTGGGATCTGAAAATTGAGTTTTCAGTTATCGACCTCATACGTTTAGAAATACCATGAAACGTGGACATTTCTTGGTCCCGGGCTGATTGGTGAATTTTTTCACGACGCGAAAAATGCCGAGCTGATATAAGTACTTGGGATCTGAAAATTGCGTTTTCTGTTATCGACGCTATACGTTTATAAGTACCATGAAACGTGGAGATTTCTTGGTCCCGGGCTGATTGGACCATTTTTCAACTACACGTAAAATACGCAACTGATATAAGTACTTGGGATCTGAAAATTGAGTTTTCTGTTATCGACGCTATACGTTTATAAATACCATGAAACGTGGAGATTTCTTAGTCCCGGGCTGATTGGGGAATTTTTTCACGACGCGAAAAATTCCGAGCTGACATAAGTACTTGGGAACTGAAAATTGAGTTTTCTGTTATCGACGCTATACGTTTAGAAATACCATGAAACGTGGACATTTCTTGGTCCCGGGCTGATGGGTGAATTTTTTCACGACGCGAAAAATGCCGAGCTGATATAAGTACTTGTGATACGAAAATTGAGTTTTCTGTTATCGACGCTATACGTTTATAAATACCATGAAACGTGGAGATTTCTTAGTCCCGGGCTGATTGGGGAATTTTTTCACGACGCGAAAAATTCCGAGCTGACATAAGTACTTGGGATCTGAAAATTGAGTTTTCAGTTATCGACCTCATACGTTTAGAAATACCATGAAACGTGGACATTTCTTGGTCCCGGGCCGATTGGCTCATTTTTCAACAACACGTGAAATACGCAGATGATGTAAGTACTTGGGATCTGAAAATTGAGTTTTCAGTTATCGACCTCATACGTTTAGAAATACCATGAAACGTATTTATTTCTTGGTCGCGGGCTGATTGGTGAATTTTTTCACGACGCGAAAAATGCCGAGCTGATATAAGTACTTGGGATCTGAAAATTGCGTTTTCTGTTATCGACGCTATACGTTTAGAAATACCATGAAACGTGGACATTTCTTGGTCCCGGGCTGATGGGTGAATTTTTTCACGACGCGAAAAATGCCGAGCTGATATAAGTACTTGTGATACGAAAATTGAGTTTTCTGTTATCGACGCTATACGTTTATAAATACCATGAAACGAAGAGATTTCTTAGTCCCGGGCTGATTGGTGAATTTTCTCTCGACGCGAAAAATGCCGAGCTGATATAAGTACTTGGGATCGGAAAATTGAGTTTCCTGTTATCGACGCTATACGTTTTGAAATACCATGAAACGTGGACATTTCTTGGTCCCGGGCCGATTGGCTCATTTTTCAACAACACGTGAAATACGCAGATGATGTAAGTACTTGGGATCTGAAAATTGAGTTTTCAGTTATCGACCTCATACGTTTAGAAATACCATGAAACGTGGACATTTCTTGGTCCCGGGCCGATTGGCTCATTTTTCAACAACACGTGAAATACGCAGATGATATAAGTACTTGGGATCTGAAAATTGAGTTTTCAGTTATCGACCTCATACGTTTAGAAATACCATGAAACGTATTTATTTCTTGGTCGCGGGCTGATTGGTGAATTTTTTCACGACGCGAAAAATGCCGAGCTGATATAAGTACTTGGGATCTGAAAATTGCGTTTTCTGTTATCGACGCTATACGTTTATAAATACCATGAAACGTGGAGATTTCTTGGTCCCGGGCTGATTGGACCATTTTTCAATAACACGTGAAATAGGCAGATGATGGAAGTACTTGGGATCTGAAAATTGAGTTTTCAGTTATCGACCTCATACGTTTAGAAATACCATGAAACGTGGACATTTCTTGGTCCCGGGCTGATTGGTGAATTTTTTCACGACGCGAAAAATGCCGAGCTGATATAAGTACTTCGGATCCGAAAATTGAGTTTTCTGTTATCGACGCTATACGTTTATAAATACCATGAAACGTGAAGATTTCTTGGTCCCGGGCTGATTGGACCATTTTTCAACATCACGTAAAATACGCAACTGATATAAGTACTTGGGATCTGAAAATTGAGTTTTCTGTTATCGACGCTATACGTTTATAAATACCATGAAACGTGGAGATTCCTTAGTCCCGGGCTGATTGGGGAATTTTTTCACGACGCGAAAAATTCCGAGCTGACATAAGTACTTGGGAACTGAAAATTGAGATTTCTGTTATCGACGCTATACGTTTAGAAATACCATGAAACGTGGACATTTCTTGGTCCCGGGCTGATTGGTGAATTTTTTCACGACGCGAAAAATGCCGAGCTGATATAAGTACTTGTGATCCGAAAATTGAGTTTTCCGTTATCGATGCTATACGTTAATTAATACCATGAAACGTGGAGAATTCTTAGTCCCGGGCTGATTGGGGAATTTTTTCACGACGCGAAAAATTCCGAGCTGACATAAGTACTTGGGATTTGAAAATTGAGTTTTCAGTTATCGACCTCATACGTTTAGAAATACCATGAAACGTGGACATTTCTTGGTCCCGGGCTGATTGGTGAATTTTCTCACGACGCGAAAAATGCCGAGCTGATATAAGTATTTGGGATCGGAAAATTGAGTTTCCTGTTATCGACGCTATACGTTTTGAAATACCATGAAACGTGGACATTTCTTGGTCCCGGGCCGATTGGCTCATTATTCAACAACACGTGAAATACGCAGATGATGTAAGTACTTGGGATCTGAAAATTGAGTTTTCAGTTATCGACCTCATACGTTTAGAAATACCATGAAACGTGGACATTTCTTGGTCCCGGGCTGATTGGGGAATTATTTCACGACGCGAAAAATGCCGAGCTGATATAAGTACTTGGGATCTGAAAATTGCGTTTTCTGTTATCGACGCTATACGTTTATAAATACCATGAAACTTGGAGATTTCTTGGTCCCGGGCTGATTGGACCATTTTTCAATAACACGTGAAATAGGCAGATGATATAAGTACTTGGGATCTGAAAATTGAGTTTTCAGTTATCGACCTCATACGTTTAGAAATACCATGAAACGTGGACATTTCTTGGTCCCGGGCCGATTGGCTCATTTTTCAACAACACGTGAAATACGCAGATGATATAAGTACTTGGGATCTCAAAATTGAGTTTTCAGTTATCGACCTCATACGTTTAGAAATACCATGAAACGTGGACATTTCTTGGTCCCGGGCTGATTGGTGAATTTTTTCACGACGCGAAAAATGCCGAGCTGATATAAGTACTTGGGATCTGAAAATTGCGTTTTCTGTTATCGACGCTATACGTTGATAAATACCATGAAACGTGAAGATTTCTTGGTCCCGGGCTGATTGGACCATTTTTCAACAACACGTAAAATACGCAACTGATATAAGTACTTGGGATCTGAAAATTGAGTTTTCTGTTATCGACGATATACGTTTATAAATACCATGAAACGTGGAGATTTCTTAGTCCCGGGCTGATTGGGGAATTTTTTCACGACGCGAAAAATTCCGAGCTGACATAAGTACTTGGGAACTGAAAATTGAGTTTTCTGTTATCGAAGCTATACGTTTAGAAATACCATGAAACGTGGACATTTCTTGGTCCCGGGCTGATTGGTGAATTTTCTCACGACGCGAAAAATGCCGAGCTGATATAAGTACTTGGGATCGGAAAATTGAGTTTCCTGTTATCGACGCTATACGTTTTGAAATACCATGAAACGTGGACATTTCTTAGTCCCGGGCCGATTGGGTCATTTTTCAATAACACGTGAAATACGCAGATGATATAAGTACTTGGGATCTGAAAATTGAGTTTTCAGTTATCGACCTCATACGTTTAGAAATACCATGAAACGTGGAGATTTCTTGGTCCCGGGCTGATTGGACCATTTTTCAATAACACGTGAAATAGGCAGATGATATAAGAACTTGGGATCTGAAAATTGAGTTTTCAGTTATCGACCTCATACGTTTAGAAATACCATGAAACGTGGACATTTCTTGGTCCCTGGCTGATTGGTGAATTTTTTCACGACGCGAAAAATGCCGAGCTGATATAAGTACTTGTGATCCGAAAATTGAGTTTTCCGTTATCGATGCTATACGTTTATTAATACCATGAAACGTGGAGATTTCTTAGTCCCGGGCTGATTGGGGAATATTTTCACGACGCGAAAAATTCCGAGATGACATAAGTACTTGGGATTTGAAAATTGAGTTTTCAGTTATCGACCTCATACGTTTAGAAATACCATGAAACGTGGACATTTCTTGGTCCCGGGCTGATTGGTGAATTTTCTCACGACGCGAAAAATGCCGAGCTGATATAAGTATTTGGGATCGGAAAATTGAGTTTCCTGTTATCGACGCTATACGTTTTGAAATACCATGAAACGTGGACATTTCTTGGTCCCGGGCCGATTGGCTCATTATTCAACAACACGTGAAATACGCAGATGATGTAAGTACATGGGATCTGAAAATTGAGTTTTCAGTTATCGACCTCATACGTTTAGAAATACCATGAAACGTGGACATTTCTTGGTCCCGGGCTGATTGGGGAATTATTTCACGACGCGAAAAATGCCGAGCTGATATAAGTACTTGGGATCTGAAAATTGCGTTTTCTGTTATCGACGCTATACGTTTATAAATACCATGAAACTTGGAGATTTCTTGGTCCCGGGCTGATTGGACCATTTTTCAATAACACGTGAAATAGGCAGATGATATAAGTACTTGGGATCTGAAAATTGAGTTTTCAGTTATCGACCTCATACGTTTAGAAATACCATGAAACGTGGACATTTCTTGGTCCCGGGCCGATTGGCTCATTTTTCAACAACACGTGAAATACGCAGATGATATAAGTACTTGGGATCTCAAAATTGAGTTTTCAGTTATCGACCTCATACGTATAGAAATACCATGAAACGTGGACATTTCTTGGTCCCAGGCTGATTGGTGAATTTTTTCACGACGCGAAAAATGCCGAGCTGATATAAGTACTTGGGATCTGAAAATTGCGTTTTCTGTTATCGACGCTATACGTTTATAAATACCATGAAACTTGGAGATTTCTTGGTCCCGGGCTGATTGGACCATTTTTCAATAACACGTGAAATAGGCAGATGATATAAGTACTTGGGATCTGAAAATTGAGTTTTCAGTTATCGACCTCATACGTTTAGAAATACCATGAAACGTGGACATTTCTTGGTCCCGGGCCGATTGGCTCATTTTTCAACAACACGTGAAATACGCAGATGATATAAGTACTTGGGATCTGAAAATTGAGTTTTCAGTTATCGACCTCATACGTTTAGAAATACCATGAAACGTGGACATTTCTTGGTCCCGGGCTGATTGGTGAATTTTTTCACGACGCGAAAAATGCCGAGCTGATATAAGTACTTGGGATCTGAAAATTGCGTTTTCTGTTATCGACGCTATACGTTTATAAGTACCATGAAACGTGGAGATTTCTTGGTCCCGGGCTGATTGGACCATTTTTCAACTACACGTAAAATACGCAACTGATATAAGTACTTGGGATCTGAAAATTGAGTTTTCTGTTATCGACGCTATACGTTTATAAATACCATGAAACGTGGACATTTCTTGGTCCCGGGCTGATGGGTGAATTTTTTCACGACGCGAAAAATGCCGAGCTGATATAAGTACTTGTGATACGAAAATTGAGTTTTCTGTTATCGACGCTATACGTTTATAAATACCATGAAACGTGGAGATTTCTTAGTCCCGGGCTGATTGGGGAATTTTTTCACGACGCGAGAAATTCCGAGCTGACATAAGTACTTGGGATCTGAAAATTGAGTTTTCAGTTATCGACCTCATACGTTTAGAAATACCATGAAACGTGGACATTTCTTGGTCCCGGGCTGATTGGTGAATTTTCTCTCGACGCGAAAAATGCCGAGCTGATATAAGTACTTGGGATCGGAAAATTGAGTTTCCTGTTATCGACGCTATACGTTTTGAAATACCATGAAACGTGGACATTTCTTGGTCCCGGGCCGATTGGCTCATTTTTCAACAACACGTGAAATACGCAGATGATGTAAGTACTTGGGATCTGAAAATTGAGTTTTCAGTTATCGACCTCATACGTTTAGAAATACCATGAAACGTGGACATTTCTTGGTCCCGGGCCGATTGGCTCATTTTTCAACAACACGTGAAATACGCAGATGATATAAGTACTTGGGATCTGAAAATTGAGTTTTCAGTTATCGACCTCATACGTTTAGAAATACCATGAAACGTATTTATTTCTTGGTCGCGGGCTGATTGGGGAATTATTTCACGACGCGAAAAATGCCGAGCTGATATAAGTACTTGGGATCTGAAAATTGCGTTTTCTGTTATCGACGCTATACGTTTATAAATACCATGAAACTTGGAGATTTCTTGGTCCCGGGCTGATTGGACCATTTTTCAATAACACGTGAAATAGGCAGATGATATAAGTACTTGGGATCTGAAAATTGAGTTTTCAGTTATCGACCTCATACGTTTAGAAATACCATGAAACGTGGACATTTCTTGGTCCCGGGCCGATTGGCTCATTTTTCAACAACACGTGAAATACGCAGATGATATAAGTACTTGGGATCTCAAAATTGAGTTTTCAGTTATCGACCTCATACGTTTAGAAATACCATGAAACGTGGACATTTCTTGGTCCCGGGCTGATTGGTGAATTTTTTCACGACGCGAAAAATGCCGCGCTGATATAAGTACTTGGGATCTGAAAATTGCGTTTTCTGTTATCGACGCTATACGTTGATAAATACCATGAAACGTGAAGATTTCTTGGTCCCGGGCTGATTGGACCATTTTTCAACAACACGTAAAATACGCAACTGATATAAGTACTTGGGATCTGAAAATTGAGTTTTCTGTTATCGACGATATACGTTTATAAATACCATGAAACGTGGAGATTTCTTAGTCCCGGGCTGATTGGGGAATTTTTTCACGACGCGAAAAATTCCGAGCTGACATAAGTACTTGGGAACTGAAAATTGAGTTTTCTGTTATCGACGCTATACGTTTAGAAATACCATGAAACGTGGACATTTCTTGGTCCTGGGCTGATTGGTGAATTTTTTCACGACGCGAAATATGCCGAGCTGATATAAGTACTTGTGATACGAAAATTGAGTTTTCTGTTATCGACGCTATACGTTTATAAATACCATGAAACGTGGAGATTTCTTAGTCCCGGGCTCATTGGGGAATTTTTTCACGACGCGAAAAATTCCGAGCTGACATAAGTACTTGGGATCTGAAAATTGAGTTTTCAGTTATCGACCTCATACGTTTAGAAATACCATGAAACGTGGACATTTCTTGGTCCCGGGCTGATTGGTGAATTTTCTCACGACGCGAAAAATGCCGAGCTGATATAAGTACTTGGGATCGGAAAATTGAGTTTCCTGTTATCGACGCTATACGTTTTGAAATACCATGAAACGTGGACATTTCTTAGTCCCGGGCCGATTGGGTCATTTTTCAATAACACGTGAAATACGCAGATGATATAAGTACTTGGGATCTGAAAATTGAGTTTTCAGTTATCGACCTCATACGTTTAGAAATACCATGAAACGTGGAGATTTCTTGGTCCCGGGCTGATTGGACCATTTTTCAATAACACGTGAAATAGGCAGATGATATAAGAACTTGGGATCTGAAAATTGAGTTTTCAGTTATCGACCTCATACGTTTAGAAATACCATGAAACGTGGACATTTCTTGGTCCCGGGCCGATTGGCTCATTTTTCAACAACACGTGAAATACGCAGATGATATAAGTACTTGGGATCTGAAAATTCAGTTTTCAGTTATCGACCTCATACGTTTAGAAATACCATGAAACGTGTTTATTTCTTGGTCGCGGGCTGATTGGTGAATTTTTTCACGACGCGAAAAATGCCGAGCTGATATAAGTACTTGGGATCTGAAAATTGCGTTTTCTGTTATCGACGCTATACGTTTATAAATACCATGAAACTTGGAGATTTCTTGGTCCCGGGCTGATTGGACCATTTTTCAATAACACGTGAAATAGGCAGATGATATAAGTACTTGGGATCTGAAAATTGAGTTTTCAGTTATCGACCTCATACGTTTAGAAATACCATGAAACGTGGACATTTCTTGGTCCCGGGCTGATTGGTGAATTTTTTCACGATGCGAAAAATGCCGAGCTGATATAAGTACTTGGGATCTGAAAATTGCGTTTTCTGTTATCGACGCTATACGTTTATAAATACCATGAAACGTGGAGATTTCTTGATCCCAGGCTGATTGGACCATTTTTTAATAACACGTGAAATAGGCAGATGATATAAGTACTTGGGATCTGAAAATTGAGTTTTCAGTAATCGACCTCATACGTTTAGAAATACCATGAAACGTGGACATTTCTTGGTCCCGGGCTGATTGGTGAATTTTTTCACGACGCGAAAAATGCCGAGCTGATATATGTACTTGGGATCTGAAAATTGCGTTTTCTGTTATCGACGCTATATGTTTTTAAATACCATGAAACGTGAAGATTTCTTGGTCCCGGGCTGATTGGACCATTTTTCAACAACACGTAAAATACGCAACTGATATAAGTACTTGGGATCTGAAAATTGAGTTTTCTGTTATCGACGCTATACGTTTATAAATACCATGAAACGTGGAGATTTCTTAGTCCCGGGCTGATTGGGGAATTTTTTCACGACGCGAAAAATTCCGAGCTGACATAAGTACTTGGGAACTGAAAATTGAGTTTTCTGTTATCGACGCTATACGTTTAGAAATACCATGAAACGTGGACATTTCTTGGTCCCGGGCTGATTGGTGAATTTTCTCTCGACGCGAAAAATGCCGAGCTGATATAAGTTCTTGGGATCGGAAAATTGAGTTTCCTGTTATCGACGCTATACGTTTATAAATACCATGAAACGTGGAGATTTCTTGGTCCCGGGCTGATTGGACCATTTGTCAATAACACGGGAAATAGGCAGATGATGGAAGTACTTGGGATCTGAAAATTGAGTTTTCAGTTATCGACCTCATACGTTTAGAAATACCATGAAACGTGGACATTTCTTGGTCCCGGGCTGATTGGTGAATTTTTTCACGACGCGAAAAGTGCCGAGCTGACATAAGTACTTGGGATTTGAAAATTGAGTTTTCAGTTATCGACCTCATACGTTTAGAAATACCATGAAACGTGGACATTTCTTGGTCCCGGGCTGATTGGTGAATTTTCTCACGACGCGAAAAATGCCGAGCTGATATAAGTATTTGGGATCGGAAAATTGAGTTTCCTGTTATCGACGCTATACGTTTTGAAATACCATGAAACGTGGACATTTCTTGGTCCCGGGCCGATTGGCTCATTATTCAACAACACGTGAAATACGCAGATGATGTAAGTACTTGGGATCTGAAAATTGAGTTTTCAGTTATCGACCTCATACGTTTAGAAATACCATGAAACGTGGACATTTCTTGGTCCCGGGCTGATTGGTGAATTTTTTCACGACGCGAAAAATGCCGAGCTGATATAAGTACTTGTGATCCGAAAATTGAGTTTTCCGTTATCGATGCTATACGTTTATTAATACCATGAAACGTGGAGATTTCTTAGTCCCGGGCTGATTGGGGAATATTTTCACGACGCGAAAAATTCCGAGATGACATAAGTACTTGGGATTTGAAAATTGAGTTTTCAGTTATCGACCTCATACGTTTAGAAATACCATGAAACGTGGACATTTCTTGGTCCCGGGCCGATTGGCTCATTTTTCAACAACACGTGAAATACGCAGATGATATAAGTACTTGGGATCTCAAAATTGAGTTTTCAGTTATCGACCTCATACGTATAGAAATACCATGAAACGTGGACATTTCTTGGTCCCGGGCTGATTGGTGAATTTTTTCACGACGCGAAAAATGCCGAGCTGATATAAGTACTTGGGATCTGAAAATTGCGTTTTCTGTTATCGACGCTATACGTTGATAAATACCATGAAACGTGAAGATTTCTTGGTCCCGGGCTGATTGGACCATTTTTCAACAACACGTAAAATACGCAACTGATATAAGTACTTGGGATCTGAAAATTGAGTTTTCTGTTATCGACGATATACGTTTATAAATACCATGAAACGTGGAGATTTCTTAGTCCCGGGCTGATTGGGGAATTTTTTCACGACGCGAAAAATTCCGAGCTGACATAAGTACTTGGGAACTGAAAATTGAGTTTTCTGTTATCGACGCTATACGTTTAGAAATACCATGAAACGTGGAGATTTCTTAGTCCCGGGCTGATTGGGGAATTTTTTCACGACGCGAAAAATTCCGAGCTGACATAAGTACTTGGGAACTGAAAATTGAGTTTTCTGTTATCGACCTCATACGTTTAGAAATACCATGAAACGTGGACATTTCTTGGTCCCGGGCTGATTGGTGAATTTTCTCACGACGCGAAAAATGCCGAGCTGATATAAGTACTTGGGATCGGAAAATTGAGTTTCCTGTTATCGACGCTATACGTTTAGAAATACCATGAAACTTGGAGATTTCTTGGTCCCGGGCTGATTGGACCATTTTTCAATAACACGTGAAATAGGCAGATGATATAAGTACTTGGGATCTGAAAATTGAGTTTTCAGTTATCGACCTCATACGTTTAGAAATACCATGAAACGTGGACATTTCTTGGTCCCGGGCCGATTGGCTCATTTTTCAACAACACGTGAAATACGCAGATGATATAAGTACTTGGGATCTCAAAATTGAGTTTTCAGTTATCGACCTCATACGTTTAGAAATACCATGAAACGTGGACATTTCTTGGTCCCGGGCTGATTGGTGAATTTTTTCACGACGCGAAAAATGCCGAGCTGATATAAGTACTTGGGATCTGAAAATTGCGTTTTCTGTTATCGACGCTATACGTTGATAAATACCATGAAACGTGAAGATTTCTTGGTCCCGGGCTGATTGGACCATTTTTCAACAACACGTAAAATACGCAACTGATATAAGTACTTGGGATCTGAAAATTGAGTTTTCTGTTATCGACGATATACGTTTATAAATACCATGAAACGTGGAGATTTCTTAGTCCCGGGCTGATTGGGGAATTTTTTCACGACGCGAAAAATTCCGAGCTGACATAAGTACTTGGGAACTGAAAATTGAGTTTTCTGTTATCGAAGCTATACGTTTAGAAATACCATGAAACGTGGACATTTCTTGGTCCCGGGCTGATTGGTGAATTTTCTCACGACGCGAAAAATGCCGAGCTGATATAAGTACTTGGGATCGGAAAATTGAGTTTCCTGTTATCGACGCTATACGTTTTGAAATACCATGAAACGTGGACATTTCTTAGTCCCGGGCCGATTGGGTCATTTTTCAATAACACGTGAAATACGCAGATGATATAAGTACTTGGGATCTGAAAATTGAGTTTTCAGTTATCGACCTCATACGTTTAGAAATACCATGAAACGTGGAGATTTCTTGGTCCCGGGCTGATTGGACCATTTTTCAATAACACGTGAAATAGGCAGATGATATAAGAACTTGGGATCTGAAAATTGAGTTTTCAGTTATCGACCTCATACGTTTAGAAATACCATGAAACGTGGACATTTCTTGGTCCCTGGCTGATTGGTGAATTTTTTCACGACGCGAAAAATGCCGAGCTGATATAAGTACTTGTGATCCGAAAATTGAGTTTTCCGTTATCGATGCTATACGTTTATTAATACCATGAAACGTGGAGATTTCTTAGTCCCGGGCTGATTGGGGAATATTTTCACGACGCGAAAAATTCCGAGATGACATAAGTACTTGGGATTTGAAAATTGAGTTTTCAGTTATCGACCTCATACGTTTAGAAATACCATGAAACGTGGACATTTCTTGGTCCCGGGCTGATTGGTGAATTTTCTCACGACGCGAAAAATGCCGAGCTGATATAAGTATTTGGGATCGGAAAATTGAGTTTCCTGTTATCGACGCTATACGTTTTGAAATACCATGAAACGTGGACATTTCTTGGTCCCGGGCCGATTGGCTCATTATTCAACAACACGTGAAATACGCAGATGATGTAAGTACATGGGATCTGAAAATTGAGTTTTCAGTTATCGACCTCATACGTTTAGAAATACCATGAAACGTGGACATTTCTTGGTCCCGGGCTGATTGGGGAATTATTTCACGACGCGAAAAATGCCGAGCTGATATAAGTACTTGGGATCTGAAAATTGCGTTTTCTGTTATCGACGCTATACGTTTATAAATACCATGAAACTTGGAGATTTCTTGGTCCCGGGCTGATTGGACCATTTTTCAATAACACGTGAAATAGGCAGATGATATAAGTACTTGGGATCTGAAAATTGAGTTTTCAGTTATCGACCTCATACGTTTAGAAATACCATGAAACGTGGACATTTCTTGGTCCCGGGCCGATTGGCTCATTTTTCAACAACACGTGAAATACGCAGATGATATAAGTACTTGGGATCTCAAAATTGAGTTTTCAGTTATCGACCTCATACGTATAGAAATACCATGAAACGTGGACATTTCTTGGTCCCAGGCTGATTGGTGAATTTTTTCACGACGCGAAAAATGCCGAGCTGATATAAGTACTTGGGATCTGAAAATTGCGTTTTCTGTTATCGACGCTATACGTTTATAAATACCATGAAACTTGGAGATTTCTTGGTCCCGGGCTGATTGGACCATTTTTCAATAACACGTGAAATAGGCAGATGATATAAGTACTTGGGATCTGAAAATTGAGTTTTCAGTTATCGACCTCATACGTTTAGAAATACCATGAAACGTGGACATTTCTTGGTCCCGGGCCGATTGGCTCATTTTTCAACAACACGTGAAATACGCAGATGATATAAGTACTTGGGATCTGAAAATTGAGTTTTCAGTTATCGACCTCATACGTTTAGAAATACCATGAAACGTGGACATTTCTTGGTCCCGGGCTGATTGGTGAATTTTTTCACGACGCGAAAAATGCCGAGCTGATATAAGTACTTGGGATCTGAAAATTGCGTTTTCTGTTATCGACGCTATACGTTTATAAGTACCATGAAACGTGGAGATTTCTTGGTCCCGGGCTGATTGGACCATTTTTCAACTACACGTAAAATACGCAACTGATATAAGTACTTGGGATCTGAAAATTGAGTTTTCTGTTATCGACGCTATACGTTTATAAATACCATGAAACGTGGACATTTCTTGGTCCCGGGCTGATGGGTGAATTTTTTCACGACGCGAAAAATGCCGAGCTGATATAAGTACTTGTGATACGAAAATTGAGTTTTCTGTTATCGACGCTATACGTTTATAAATACCATGAAACGTGGAGATTTCTTAGTCCCGGGCTGATTGGGGAATTTTTTCACGACGCGAGAAATTCCGAGCTGACATAAGTACTTGGGATCTGAAAATTGAGTTTTCAGTTATCGACCTCATACGTTTAGAAATACCATGAAACGTGGACATTTCTTGGTCCCGGGCTGATTGGTGAATTTTCTCTCGACGCGAAAAATGCCGAGCTGATATAAGTACTTGGGATCGGAAAATTGAGTTTCCTGTTATCGACGCTATACGTTTTGAAATACCATGAAACGTGGACATTTCTTGGTCCCGGGCCGATTGGCTCATTTTTCAACAACACGTGAAATACGCAGATGATGTAAGTACTTGGGATCTGAAAATTGAGTTTTCAGTTATCGACCTCATACGTTTAGAAATACCATGAAACGTGGACATTTCTTGGTCCCGGGCCGATTGGCTCATTTTTCAACAACACGTGAAATACGCAGATGATATAAGTACTTGGGATCTGAAAATTGAGTTTTCAGTTATCGACCTCATACGTTTAGAAATACCATGAAACGTATTTATTTCTTGGTCGCGGGCTGATTGGGGAATTATTTCACGACGCGAAAAATGCCGAGCTGATATAAGTACTTGGGATCTGAAAATTGCGTTTTCTGTTATCGACGCTATACGTTTATAAATACCATGAAACTTGGAGATTTCTTGGTCCCGGGCTGATTGGACCATTTTTCAATAACACGTGAAATAGGCAGATGATATAAGTACTTGGGATCTGAAAATTGAGTTTTCAGTTATCGACCTCATACGTTTAGAAATACCATGAAACGTGGACATTTCTTGGTCCCGGGCCGATTGGCTCATTTTTCAACAACACGTGAAATACGCAGATGATATAAGTACTTGGGATCTCAAAATTGAGTTTTCAGTTATCGACCTCATACGTTTAGAAATACCATGAAACGTGGACATTTCTTGGTCCCGGGCTGATTGGTGAATTTTTTCACGACGCGAAAAATGCCGCGCTGATATAAGTACTTGGGATCTGAAAATTGCGTTTTCTGTTATCGACGCTATACGTTGATAAATACCATGAAACGTGAAGATTTCTTGGTCCCGGGCTGATTGGACCATTTTTCAACAACACGTAAAATACGCAACTGATATAAGTACTTGGGATCTGAAAATTGAGTTTTCTGTTATCGACGATATACGTTTATAAATACCATGAAACGTGGAGATTTCTTAGTCCCGGGCTGATTGGGGAATTTTTTCACGACGCGAAAAATTCCGAGCTGACATAAGTACTTGGGAACTGAAAATTGAGTTTTCTGTTATCGACGCTATACGTTTAGAAATACCATGAAACGTGGACATTTCTTGGTCCTGGGCTGATTGGTGAATTTTTTCACGACGCGAAATATGCCGAGCTGATATAAGTACTTGTGATACGAAAATTGAGTTTTCTGTTATCGACGCTATACGTTTATAAATACCATGAAACGTGGAGATTTCTTAGTCCCGGGCTCATTGGGGAATTTTTTCACGACGCGAAAAATTCCGAGCTGACATAAGTACTTGGGATCTGAAAATTGAGTTTTCAGTTATCGACCTCATACGTTTAGAAATACCATGAAACGTGGACATTTCTTGGTCCCGGGCTGATTGGTGAATTTTCTCACGACGCGAAAAATGCCGAGCTGATATAAGTACTTGGGATCGGAAAATTGAGTTTCCTGTTATCGACGCTATACGTTTTGAAATACCATGAAACGTGGACATTTCTTAGTCCCGGGCCGATTGGGTCATTTTTCAATAACACGTGAAATACGCAGATGATATAAGTACTTGGGATCTGAAAATTGAGTTTTCAGTTATCGACCTCATACGTTTAGAAATACCATGAAACGTGGAGATTTCTTGGTCCCGGGCTGATTGGACCATTTTTCAATAACACGTGAAATAGGCAGATGATATAAGAACTTGGGATCTGAAAATTGAGTTTTCAGTTATCGACCTCATACGTTTAGAAATACCATGAAACGTGGACATTTCTTGGTCCCGGGCCGATTGGCTCATTTTTCAACAACACGTGAAATACGCAGATGATATAAGTACTTGGGATCTGAAAATTCAGTTTTCAGTTATCGACCTCATACGTTTAGAAATACCATGAAACGTGTTTATTTCTTGGTCGCGGGCTGATTGGTGAATTTTTTCACGACGCGAAAAATGCCGAGCTGATATAAGTACTTGGGATCTGAAAATTGCGTTTTCTGTTATCGACGCTATACGTTTATAAATACCATGAAACTTGGAGATTTCTTGGTCCCGGGCTGATTGGACCATTTTTCAATAACACGTGAAATAGGCAGATGATATAAGTACTTGGGATCTGAAAATTGAGTTTTCAGTTATCGACCTCATACGTTTAGAAATACCATGAAACGTGGACATTTCTTGGTCCCGGGCTGATTGGTGAATTTTTTCACGATGCGAAAAATGCCGAGCTGATATAAGTACTTGGGATCTGAAAATTGCGTTTTCTGTTATCGACGCTATACGTTTATAAATACCATGAAACGTGGAGATTTCTTGATCCCAGGCTGATTGGATCATTTTTTAATAACACGTGAAATAGGCAGATGATATAAGTACTTGGGATCTGAAAATTGAGTTTTCAGTAATCGACCTCATACGTTTAGAAATACCATGAAACGTGGACATTTCTTGGTCCCGGGCTGATTGGTGAATTTTTTCACGACGCGAAAAATGCCGAGCTGATATATGTACTTGGGATCTGAAAATTGCGTTTTCTGTTATCGACGCTATATGTTTTTAAATACCATGAAACGTGAAGATTTCTTGGTCCCGGGCTGATTGGACCATTTTTCAACAACACGTAAAATACGCAACTGATATAAGTACTTGGGATCTGAAAATTGAGTTTTCTGTTATCGACGCTATACGTTTATAAATACCATGAAACGTGGAGATTTCTTAGTCCCGGGCTGATTGGGGAATTTTTTCACGACGCGAAAAATTCCGAGCTGACATAAGTACTTGGGAACTGAAAATTGAGTTTTCTGTTATCGACGCTATACGTTTAGAAATACCATGAAACGTGGACATTTCTTGGTCCCGGGCTGATTGGTGAATTTTCTCTCGACGCGAAAAATGCCGAGCTGATATAAGTTCTTGGGATCGGAAAATTGAGTTTCCTGTTATCGACGCTATACGTTTATAAATACCATGAAACGTGGAGATTTCTTGGTCCCGGGCTGATTGGACCATTTGTCAATAACACGGGAAATAGGCAGATGATGGAAGTACTTGGGATCTGAAAATTGAGTTTTCAGTTATCGACCTCATACGTTTAGAAATACCATGAAACGTGGACATTTCTTGGTCCCGGGCTGATTGGTGAATTTTTTCACGACGCGAAAAGTGCCGAGCTGACATAAGTACTTGGGATTTGAAAATTGAGTTTTCAGTTATCGACCTCATACGTTTAGAAATACCATGAAGCGTGGACATTTCTTGGTCCCGGGCTGATTGGTGAATTTTCTCACGACGCGAAAAATGCCGAGCTGATATAAGTATTTGGGATCGGAAAATTGAGTTTCCTGTTATCGATGCTATACGTTTTGAAATACCATGAAACGTGGACATTTCTTGGTCCCGGGCCGATTGGCTCATTATTCAACAACACGTGAAATACGCAGATGATGTAAGTACTTGGGATCTGAAAATTGAGTTTTCAGTTATCGACCTCATACGTTTAGAAATACCATGAAACGTGGACATTTCTTGGTCCCGGGCTGATTGGTGAATTTTCTCTCGACGCGAAAAATGCCGAGCTGATATAAGTACTTGGGATCGGAAAATTGAGTTTCCTGTTATCGACGCTATACGTTTTGAAATACCATGAAACGTGGACATTTCTTGGTCCCGGGCCGATTGGCTCATTTTTCAACAACACGTGAAATACGCAGATGATGTAAGTACTTGGGATCTGAAAATTGAGTTTTCAGTTATCGACCTCATACGTTTAGAAATACCCTGAAACGTGGACATTTCTTGGTCCCGGGCTGATTGGGGAATTATTTCACGACGCGAAAAATGCCGAGCTGATATAAGTACTTGGGATCTGAAAATTGCGTTTTCTGTTATCGACGCTATACGTTTATAAATACCATGAAACGTGGAGATTTCTTGGTCCCGGGCTGATTGGACCATTTTTCAATAACACGTGAAATAGGCAGATGATGGAAGTACTTGGGATCTGAAAATTGAGTTTTCAGTTATCGACCTCATACGTTTAGAAATACCATGAAACGTGGACATTTCTTGGTCCCGGGCTGATTGGTGAATTTTTTCACGACGCGAAAAATGCCGAGCTGATATAAGTACTTCGGATCCGAAAATTGAGTTTTCTGTTATCGACGCTATACGTTTATAAATACCATGAAACGTGAAGATTTCTTGGTCCCGGGCTGATTGGACCATTTTTCAACATCACGTAAAATACGCAACTGATATAAGTACTTGGGATCTGAAAATTGAGTTTTCTGTTATCGACGCTATACGTTTATAAATACCATGAAACGTGGAGATTCCTTAGTCCCGGGCTGATTGGGGAATTTTTTCACGACGCGAAAAATTCCGAGCTGACATAAGTACTTGGGAACTGAAAATTGAGATTTCTGTTATCGACGCTATACGTTTAGAAATACCATGAAACGTGGACATTTCTTGGTCCCGGGCTGATTGGTGAATTTTTTCACGACGCGAAAAATGCCGAGCTGATATAAGTACTTGTGATCCGAAAATTGAGTTTTCCGTTATCGATGCTATACGTTAATTAATACCATGAAACGTGGAGAATTCTTAGTCCCGGGCTGATTGGGGAATTTTTTCACGACGCGAAAAATTCCGAGCTGACATAAGTACTTGGGATTTGAAAATTGAGTTTTCAGTTATCGACCTCATACGTTTAGAAATACCATGAAACGTGGACATTTCTTGGTCCCGGGCTGATTGGTGAATTTTCTCACGACGCGAAAAATGCCGAGCTGATATAAGTATTTGGGATCGGAAAATTGAGTTTCCTGTTATCGACGCTATACGTTTTGAAATACCATGAAACGTGGACATTTCTTGGTCCCGGGCCGATTGGCTCATTATTCAACAACACGTGAAATACGCAGATGATGTAAGTACTTGGGATCTGAAAATTGAGTTTTCAGTTATCGACCTCATACGTTTAGAAATACCATGAAACGTGGACATTTCTTGGTCCCGGGCTGATTGGTGAATTTTTTCACGACGCGAAAAATGCCGAGCTGATATAAGTACTTGTGATCCGAAAATTGAGTTTTCCGTTATCGATGCTATACGTTTATTAATACCATGAAACGTGGAGATTTCTTAGTCCCGGGCTGATTGGGGAATATTTTCACGACGCGAAAAATTCCGAGATGACATAAGTACTTGGGATTTGAAAATTGAGTTTTCAGTTATCGACCTCATACGTTTAGAAATACCATGAAACGTGGACATTTCTTGGTCCCGGGCCGATTGGCTCATTTTTCAACAACACGTGAAATACGCAGATGATATAAGTACTTGGGATCTCAAAATTGAGTTTTCAGTTATCGACCTCATACGTATAGAAATACCATGAAACGTGGACATTTCTTGGTCCCGGGCTGATTGGTGAATTTTTTCACGACGCGAAAAATGCCGAGCTGATATAAGTACTTGGGATCTGAAAATTGCGTTTTCTGTTATCGACGCTATACGTTGATAAATACCATGAAACGTGAAGATTTCTTGGTCCCGGGCTGATTGGACCATTTTTCAACAACACGTAAAATACGCAACTGATATAAGTACTTGGGATCTGAAAATTGAGTTTTCTGTTATCGACGATATACGTTTATAAATACCATGAAACGTGGAGATTTCTTAGTCCCGGGCTGATTGGGGAATTTTTTCACGACGCGAAAAATTCCGAGCTGACATAAGTACTTGGGAACTGAAAATTGAGTTTTCTGTTATCGACGCTATACGTTTAGAAATACCATGAAACGTGGAGATTTCTTAGTCCCGGGCTGATTGGGGAATTTTTTCACGACGCGAAAAATTCCGAGCTGACATAAGTACTTGGGAACTGAAAATTGAGTTTTCTGTTATCGACCTCATACGTTTAGAAATACCATGAAACGTGGACATTTCTTGGTCCCGGGCTGATTGGTGAATTTTCTCACGACGCGAAAAATGCCGAGCTGATATAAGTACTTGGGATCGGAAAATTGAGTTTCCTGTTATCGACGCTATACGTTTAGAAATACCATGAAACGTGGAGATTTCTTGGTCCCGGGCTGATTGGACCATTTTTCAATAACACGTGAAATAGGCAGATGATATAAGTACTTGGGATCTCAAAATTGAGTTTTCAGTTATCGACCTCATACGTTTAGAAATACCATGAAACGTGGACATTTCTTGGTCCCGGGCCGATTGGCTCATTTTTCAACAACACGTGAAATACGCAGATGATATAAGTACTTGGGATCTGAAAATTGAGTTTTCAGTTATCGACCTCATACGTTTAGAAATACCATGAAACGTGTTTATTTCTTGGTCCCGGGCTGATTGGTGAATTTTTTCACGACGCGAAAAATGCCGAGCTGATATAAGTACTTGTGATACGAAAATTGAGTTTTCTGTTATCGACGCTATACGTTTATAAATACCATGAAACGTGGAGATTTCTTAGTCCCGGGCTCATTGGGGAATTTTTTCACGACGCGAAAAATTCCGATCTGACATAAGTACTTGGGATCTGAAAATTGAGTTTTCAGTTATCGACCTCATACGTTTAGAAATACCATGAAACGTGGACATTTCTTGGTCCCGGGCTGATTGGTGAATTTTCTCACGACGCGAAAAATGCCGAGCTGATATAAGTACTTGGGATCGGAAAATTGAGTTTCCTGTTATCGACGCTATACGTTTTGAAATACCATGAAACGTGGACATTTCTTAGTCCCGGGCCGATTGGGTCATTTTTCAATAACACGTGAAATACGCAGATGATATAAGTACTTGGGATCTGAAAATTGAGTTTTCAGTTATCGACCTCATACGTTTAGAAATACCATGAAACGTGGAGATTTCTTGGTCCCGGGCTGATTGGACCATTTTTCAATAACACGTGAAATAGGCAGATGATATAAGTACTTGGGATCTCAAAATTGAGTTTTCAGTTATCGACCTCATACGTTTAGAAATACCATGAAACGTGGACATTTCTTGGTCCCGGGCCGATTGGCTCATTTTTCAACAACACGTGAAATACGCAGATGATATAAGTACTTGGGATCTGAAAATTGAGTTTTCAGTTATCGACCTCATACGTTTAGAAATACCATGAAACGTGTTTATTTCTTGGTCGCGGGCTGATTGGTGAATTTTTTCACGACGCGAAAAATGCCGAGCTGATATAAGTACTTGGGATCTGAAAATTGCGTTTTCTGTTATCGACGCTATACGTTTATAAATACCATGAAACGTGGAGATTTCTTGGTCCCGGGCTGATTGGACCATTTTTCAATAACACGTGAAATAGGTAGATGATATAAGTACTTGGGATCTGAAAATTGAGTTTTCAGTTGTCGACCTCATACGTTTAGAAATATCATGAAACGTGGACATTTCTTGGTCCCGGGCTGATTGGTGAATTTTTTCACGACGCGAAAAATGCCGAGCTGATATATGTACTTGGGATCTGAAAATTGCGTTTTCTGTTATCGACGCTATACGTTTTTAAATACCATGAAACGTGAAGATTTCTTGGTCCCGGGCTGATTGGACCATTTTTCAACAACACGTAAAATACGCAACTGATATAAGTACTTGTGATCCGAAAATTGAGTTTTCTGTTATCGACGCTATACGTTTATAAATACCATGAAACGTGGAGATTTCTTAGTCCCGGGCTGATTGGGGAATTTTTTCACGACGCGAGAAATTCCGAGCTGACATAAGTACTTGGGAACTGAAAATTGAGTTTTCTGTTATCGACGCTATACGTTTAGAAATACCATGAAACGTGGACATTTGTTGGTCCCGGGCTGATTGGTGAATTTTCTCTCGACGCGAAAAATGCCGAGCTGATATAAGTACTTGGGATCGGAAAATTGAGTTTCCTGTTATCGACGCTATACGTTTTGAAATACCATGAAACGTGGACATTTCTTGGTCCCGGGCCGATTGGCTCATTTTTCAACAACACGTGAAATACGCAGATGATGTAAGTACTTGGGATCTGAAAATTGAGTTTTCAGTTATCGACCTCATACGTTTAGAAATACCATGAAACGTGGACATTTCTTGGTCCCGGGCCGATTGGCTCATTTTTCAACAACACGTGAAATACGCAGATGATATAAGTACTTGGGATCTGAAAATTGAGTTTTCAGTTATCGACCTCATACGTTTAGAAATACCATGAAACGTATTTATTTCTTGGTCGCGGGCTGATTGGTGAATTTTTTCACGACGCGAAAAATGCCGAGCTGATATAAGTACTTGGGATCTGAAAATTGCGTTTTCTGTTATCGACGCTATACGTTTATAAATACCATGAAACGTGGAGATTTCTTGGTCCCGGGCTGATTGGACCATTTTTCAATAACACGTGAAATAGGCAGATGATGGAAGTACTTGGGATCTGAAAATTGAGTTTTCAGTTATCGACCTCATACGTTTAGAAATACCATGAAACGTGGACATTTCTTGGTCCCGGGCTGATTGGTGAATTTTTTCACGACGCGAAAAGTGCCGAGCAGACATAAGAACTTGGGATTTGAAAATTGAGTTTTCAGTTATCGACCTCATACGTTTAGAAATACCATGAAACGTGGACATTTCTTGGTCCCGGGCTGATTGGTGAATTTTCTCACGACGCGAAAAATGCCGAGCTGATATAAGTATTTGGGATCGGAAAATTGAGTTTCCTGTTATCGACGCTATACGTTTTGAAATACCATGAAACGTGGACATTTCTTGGTCCCGGGCCGATTGGCTCATTATTCAACAACACGTGAAATACGCAGATGATGTAAGTACTTGGGATCTGAAAATTGAGTTTTCAGTTATCGACCTCATACGTTTAGAAATACCATGAAACGTGGACATTTCTTGGTCCCGGGCTGATTGGTGAATTTTCTCTCGACGCGAAAAATGCCGAGCTGATATAAGTACTTGGGATCGGAAAATTGAGTTTCCTGTTATCGACGCTATACGTTTTGAAATACCATGAAACGTGGACATTTCTTGGTCCCGGGCCGATTGGCTCATTTTTCAACAACACGTGAAATACGCAGATGATGTAAGTACTTGGGATCTGAAAATTGAGTTTTCAGTTATCGACCTCATACGTTTAGAAATACCCTGAAACGTGGACATTTCTTGGTCCCGGGCTGATTGGGGAATTATTTCACGACGCGAAAAATGCCGAGCTGATATAAGTACTTGGGATCTGAAAATTGCGTTTTCTGTTATCGACGCTATACGTTTATAAATACCATGAAACTTGGAGATTTCTTAGTCCCGGGCTGATTGGGGAATTTTTTCACGACGCGAAAAATTCCGAGCTGACATAAGTACTTGGGAACTGAAAATTGAGATTTCTGTTATCGACGCTATACGTTTAGAAATACCATGAAACGTGGACATTTCTTGGTCCCGGGCTGATTGGTGAATTTTTTCACGACGCGAAAAATGCCGAGCTGATATAAGTACTTGTGATCCGAAAATTGAGTTTTCTGTTATCGACGCTATACGTTTATAAATACCATGAAACGTGGAGATTTCTTAGTCCCGGGCTGATTGGGGAATTTTTTCACGACGCGAAAAATTCCGAGCTGACATAAGTACTTGGGATCTGAAAATTGAGTTTTCAGTTATCGACCTCATACGTTTAGAAATACCATGAAACGTGGACATTTCTTGGTCCCGGGCTGATTGGGGAATTATTTCACGACGCGAGAAATGCCGAGCTGATATAAGTACTTGGGATCTGAAAATTGCGTTTTCTGTTATCGACGCTATACGTTTATAAATACCATGAAACTTGGAGATTTCTTGGTCCCGGGCTGATTGGACCATTTTTCAATAACACGTGAAATAGGCAGATGATATAAGTACTTGGGATCTGAAAATTGAGTTTTCAGTTATCGACCTCATACGTTTAGAAATACCATGAAACGTGGACATTTCTTGGTCCCGGGCCGATTGGCTCATTTTTCAACAACACGTGAAATACGCAGATGATATAAGTACTTGGGATCTGAAAATTGAGTTTTCAGTTATCGACCTCATACGTTTAGAAATACCATGAAACGTGGACATTTCTTGGTCCCGGGCTGATTGGTGAATTTTTTCACGACACGAAAAATGCCGAGCTGATATAAGTACTTGGGATCTGAAAATTGCGTTTTCTGTTATCGACGCTATACGTTTATAAGTACCATGAAACGTGGAGATTTCTTGGTCCCGGGCTGATTGGACCATTTTTCAACTACACGTAAAATACGCAACTGATATAAGTACTTGGGATCTGAAAATTGAGTTTTCTGTTATCGACGCTATACGTTTATAAATACCATGAAACGTGGACATTTCTTGGTCCCGGGCTGATGGGTGAATTTTTTCACGACGCGAAAAATGCCGAGCTGATATAAGTACTTGTGATACGAAAATTGAGTTTTCTGTTATCGACGCTATACGTTTATAAATACCATGAAACGTGGAGATTTCTTAGTCCCGGGCTGATTGGGGAATTTTTTCACGACGCGAGAAATTCCGAGCTGACATAAGTACTTGGGATCTGAAAATTGAGTTTTCAGTTATCGACCTCATACGTTTAGAAATACCATGAAACGTGGACATTTCTTGGTCCCGGGCTGATTGGTGAATTTTCTCTCGACGCGAAAAATGCCGAGCTGATATAAGTACTTGGGATCGGAAAATTGAGTTTCCTGTTATCGACGCTATACGTTTTGAAATACCATGAAACGTGGACATTTCTTGGTCCCGGGCCGATTGGCTCATTTTTCAACAACACGTGAAATACGCAGATGATGTAAGTACTTGGGATCTGAAAATTGAGTTTTCAGTTATCGACCTCATACGTTTAGAAATACCATGAAACGTGGACATTTCTTGGTCCCGGGCCGATTGGCTCATTTTTCAACAACACGTGAAATACGCAGATGATATAAGTACTTGGGATCTGAAAATTGAGTTTTCAGTTATCGACCTCATACGTTTAGAAATACCATGAAACGTATTTATTTCTTGGTCGCGGGCTGATTGGGGAATTATTTCACGACGCGAAAAATGCCGAGCTGATATAAGTACTTGGCATCTGAAAATTGCGTTTTCTGTTATCGACGCTATACGTTTATAAATACCATGAAACTTGGAGATTTCTTGGTCCCGGGCTGATTGGACCATTTTTCAATAACACGTGAAATAGGCAGATGATATAAGTACTTGGGATCTGAAAATTGAGTTTTCAGTTATCGACCTCATACGTTTAGAAATACCATGAAACGTGGACATTTCTTGGTCCCGGGCCGATTGGCTCATTTTTCAACAACACGTGAAATACGCAGATGATATAAGTACTTGGGATCTCAAAATTGAGTTTTCAGTTATCGACCTCATACGTTTAGAAATACCATGAAACGTGGACATTTCTTGGTCCCGGGCTGATTGGTGAATTTTTTCACGACGCGAAAAATGCCGCGCTGATATAAGTACTTGGGATCTGAAAATTGCGTTTTCTGTTATCGACGCTATACGTTGATAAATACCATGAAACGTGAAGATTTCTTGGTCCCGGGCTGATTGGACCATTTTTCAACAACACGTAAAATACGCAACTGATATAAGTACTTGGGATCTGAAAATTGAGTTTTCTGTTATCGACGATATACGTTTATAAATACCATGAAACGTGGAGATTTCTTAGTCCCGGGCTGATTGGGGAATTTTTTCACGACGCGAAAAATTCCGAGCTGACATAAGTACTTGGGAACTGAAAATTGAGTTTTCTGTTATCGACGCTATACGTTTAGAAATACCATGAAACGTGGACATTTCTTGGTCCTGGGCTGATTGGTGAATTTTTTCACGACGCGAAATATGCCGAGCTGATATAAGTACTTGTGATACGAAAATTGAGTTTTCTGTTATCGACGCTATACGTTTATAAATACCATGAAACGTGGAGATTTCTTAGTCCCGGGCTCATTGGGGAATTTTTTCACGACGCGAAAAATTCCGAGCTGACATAAGTACTTGGGATCTGAAAATTGAGTTTTCAGTTATCGACCTCATACGTTTAGAAATACCATGAAACGTGGACATTTCTTGGTCCCGGGCTGATTGGTGAATTTTCTCACGACGCGAAAAATGCCGAGCTGATATAAGTACTTGGGATCGGAAAATTGAGTTTCCTGTTATCGACGCTATACGTTTTGAAATACCATGAAACGTGGACATTTCTTAGTCCCGGGCCGATTGGGTCATTTTTCAATAACACGTGAAATACGCAGATGATATAAGTACTTGGGATCTGAAAATTGAGTTTTCAGTTATCGACCTCATACGTTTAGAAATACCATGAAACGTGGAGATTTCTTGGTCCCGGGCTGATTGGACCATTTTTCAATAACACGTGAAATAGGCAGATGATATAAGAACTTGGGATCTGAAAATTGAGTTTTCAGTTATCGACCTCATACGTTTAGAAATACCATGAAACGTGGACATTTCTTGGTCCCGGGCCGATTGGCTCATTTTTCAACAACACGTGAAATACGCAGATGATATAAGTACTTGGGATCTGAAAATTCAGTTTTCAGTTATCGACCTCATACGTTTAGAAATACCATGAAACGTGTTTATTTCTTGGTCGCGGGCTGATTGGTGAATTTTTTCACGACGCGAAAAATGCCGAGCTGATATAAGTACTTGGGATCTGAAAATTGCGTTTTCTGTTATCGACGCTATACGTTTATAAATACCATGAAACTTGGAGATTTCTTGGTCCCGGGCTGATTGGACCATTTTTCAATAACACGTGAAATAGGCAGATGATATAAGTACTTGGGATCTGAAAATTGAGTTTTCAGTTATCGACCTCATACGTTTAGAAATACCATGAAACGTGGACATTTCTTGGTCCCGGGCTGATTGGTGAATTTTTTCACGATGCGAAAAATGCCGAGCTGATATAAGTACTTGGGATCTGAAAATTGCGTTTTCTGTTATCGACGCTATACGTTTATAAATACCATGAAACGTGGAGATTTCTTGATCCCAGGCTGATTGGACCATTTTTTAATAACACGTGAAATAGGCAGATGATATAAGTACTTGGGATCTGAAAATTGAGTTTTCAGTAATCGACCTCATACGTTTAGAAATACCATGAAACGTGGACATTTCTTGGTCCCGGGCTGATTGGTGAATTTTTTCACGACGCGAAAAATGCCGAGCTGATATATGTACTTGGGATCTGAAAATTGCGTTTTCTGTTATCGACGCTATATGTTTTTAAATACCATGAAACGTGAAGATTTCTTGGTCCCGGGCTGATTGGACCATTTTTCAACAACACGTAAAATACGCAACTGATATAAGTACTTGGGATCTGAAAATTGAGTTTTCTGTTATCGACGCTATACGTTTATAAATACCATGAAACGTGGAGATTTCTTAGTCCCGGGCTGATTGGGGAATTTTTTCACGACGCGAAAAATTCCGAGCTGACATAAGTACTTGGGAACTGAAAATTGAGTTTTCTGTTATCGACGCTATACGTTTAGAAATACCATGAAACGTGGACATTTCTTGGTCCCGGGCTGATTGGTGAATTTTCTCTCGACGCGAAAAATGCCGAGCTGATATAAGTTCTTGGGATCGGAAAATTGAGTTTCCTGTTATCGACGCTATACGTTTATAAATACCATGAAACGTGGAGATTTCTTGGTCCCGGGCTGATTGGACCATTTGTCAATAACACGGGAAATAGGCAGATGATGGAAGTACTTGGGATCTGAAAATTGAGTTTTCAGTTATCGACCTCATACGTTTAGAAATACCATGAAACGTGGACATTTCTTGGTCCCGGGCTGATTGGTGAATTTTTTCACGACGCGAAAAGTGCCGAGCTGACATAAGTACTTGGGATTTGAAAATTGAGTTTTCAGTTATCGACCTCATACGTTTAGAAATACCATGAAACGTGGACATTTCTTGGTCCCGGGCTGATTGGTGAATTTTCTCACGACGCGAAAAATGCCGAGCTGATATAAGTATTTGGGATCGGAAAATTGAGTTTCCTGTTATCGATGCTATACGTTTTGAAATACCATGAAACGTGGACATTTCTTGGTCCCGGGCCGATTGGCTCATTATTCAACAACACGTGAAATACGCAGATGATGTAAGTACTTGGGATCTGAAAATTGAGTTTTCAGTTATCGACCTCATACGTTTAGAAATACCATGAAACGTGGACATTTCTTGGTCCCGGGCTGATTGGTGAATTTTCTCTCGACGCGAAAAATGCCGAGCTGATATAAGTACTTGGGATCGGAAAATTGAGTTTCCTGTTATCGACGCTATACGTTTTGAAATACCATGAAACGTGGACATTTCTTGGTCCCGGGCCGATTGGCTCATTTTTCAACAACACGTGAAATACGCAGATGATGTAAGTACTTGGGATCTGAAAATTGAGTTTTCAGTTATCGACCTCATACGTTTAGAAATACCCTGAAACGTGGACATTTCTTGGTCCCGGGCTGATTGGGGAATTATTTCACGACGCGAAAAATGCCGAGCTGATATAAGTACTTGGGATCTGAAAATTGCGTTTTCTGTTATCGACGCTATACGTTTATAAATACCATGAAACGTGGAGATTTCTTAGTCCCGGGCTGATTGGGGAATTTTTTCACGACGCGAAAAATTCCGAGCTGACATAAGTACTTGGGATCTGAAAATTGAGTTTTCAGTTATCGACCTCATACGTTTAGAAATACCATGAAACGTGGACATTTCTTGGTCCCGGGCCGATTGGCTCATTTTTCAACAACACGTGAAATACGCAGATGATATAAGTACTTGGGATCTGAAAATTGAGTTTTCAGTTATCGACCTCATACGTTTAGAAATACCATGAAACGTGGACATTTCTTGGTCCCGGGCTGATTGGTGAATTTTTTCACGACGCGAAAAATGCCGAGCTGATATAAGTACTTGGGATCTGAAAATTGCGTTTTCTGTTATCGACGCTATACGTTTATAAGTACCATGAAACGTGGAGATTTCTTGGTCCCGGGCTGATTGGACCATTTTTCAACTACACGTAAAATACGCAACTGATATAAGTACTTGGGATCTGAAAATTGAGTTTTCTGTTATCGACGCTATACGTTTATAAATACCATGAAACGTGGAGATTTCTTAGTCCCGGGCTGATTGGGGAATTTTTTCACGACGCGAAAAATTCCGAGCTGACATAAGTACTTGGGAACTGAAAATTGAGTTTTCTGTTATCGACGCTATACGTTTAGAAATACCATGAAACGTGGACATTTCTTGGTCCCGGGCTGATGGGTGAATTTTTTCACGACGCGAAAAATGCCGAGCTGATATAAGTACTTGTGATACGAAAATTGAGTTTTCTGTTATCGACGCTATACGTTTATAAATACCATGAAACGTGGAGATTTCTTAGTCCCGGGCTGATTGGGGAATTTTTTCACGACGCGAAAAATTCCGAGCTGACATAAGTACTTGGGATCTGAAAATTGAGTTTTCAGTTATCGACCTCATACGTTTAGAAATACCATGAAACGTGGACATTTCTTGGTCCCGGGCCGATTGGCTCATTTTTCAACAACACGTGAAATACGCAGATGATGTAAGTACTTGGGATCTGAAAATTGAGTTTTCAGTTATCGACCTCATACGTTTAGAAATACCATGAAACGTATTTATTTCTTGGTCGCGGGCTGATTGGTGAATTTTTTCACGACGCGAAAAATGCCGAGCTGATATAAGTACTTGGGATCTGAAAATTGCGTTTTCTGTTATCGACGCTATACGTTTAGAAATACCATGAAACGTGGACATTTCTTGGTCCCGGGCTGATGGGTGAATTTTTTCACGACGCGAAAAATGCCGAGCTGATATAAGTACTTGTGATACGAAAATTGAGTTTTCTGTTATCGACGCTATACGTTTATAAATACCATGAAACGAAGAGATTTCTTAGTCCCGGGCTGATTGGTGAATTTTCTCTCGACGCGAAAAATGCCGAGCTGATATAAGTACTTGGGATCGGAAAATTGAGTTTCCTGTTATCGACGCTATACGTTTTGAAATACCATGAAACGTGGACATTTCTTGGTCCCGGGCCGATTGGCTCATTTTTCAACAACACGTGAAATACGCAGATGATGTAAGTACTTGGGATCTGAAAATTGAGTTTTCAGTTATCGACCTCATACGTTTAGAAATACCATGAAACGTGGACATTTCTTGGTCCCGGGCCGATTGGCTCATTTTTCAACAACACGTGAAATACGCAGATGATCTAAGTACTTGGGATCTGAAAATTGAGTTTTCAGTTATCGACCTCATACGTTTAGAAATACCATGAAACGTATTTATTTCTTGGTCGCGGGCTGATTGGTGAATTTTTTCACGACGCGAAAAATGCCGAGCTGATATAAGTACTTGGGATCTGAAAATTGCGTTTTCTGTTATCGACGCTATACGTTTATAAATACCATGAAACGTGGAGATTTCTTGGTCCCGGGCTGATTGGACCATTTTTCAATAACACGTGAAATAGGCAGATGATGGAAGTACTTGGGATCTGAAAATTGAGTTTTCAGTTATCGACCTCATACGTTTAGAAATACCATGAAACGTGGACATTTCTTGGTCCCGGGCTGATTGGTGAATTTTTTCACGACGCGAAAAATGCCGAGCTGATATAAGTACTTGGGATCTGAAAATTGCGTTTTCTGTTATCGACGCTATACGTTTATAAATACCATGAAACGTGGAGATTTCTTGGTCCCGGGCTGATTGGACCATTTTTCAATAACACGTGAAATAGGCAGATGATGGAAGTACTTGGGATCTGAAAATTGAGTTTTCAGTTATCGACCTCATACGTTTAGAAATACCATGAAACGTGGACATTTCTTGGTCCCGGGCTGATTGGTGAATTTTCTCACGACGCGAAAAATGCCGAGCTGATATAAGTACTTGGGATCGGAAAATTGAGTTTCCTGTTATCGACGCTATACGTTTAGAAATACCATGAAACGTGGAGATTTCTTGGTCCCGGGCTGATTGGACCATTTTTCAATAACACGTGAAATAGGCAGATGATATAAGAACTTGGGATCTGAAAATTGAGTTTTCAGTTATCGACCTCATACGTTTAGAAATACCATGAAACGTGGACATTTCTTGGTCCCGGGCCGATTGGCTCATTTTTCAACAACACGTGAAATACGCAGATGATATAAGTACTTGGGATCTGAAAATTCAGTTTTCAGTTATCGACCTCATACGTTTAGAAATACCATGAAACGTGTTTATTTCTTGGTCGCGGGCTGATTGGTGAATTTTTTCACGACGCGAAAAATGCCGAGCTGATATAAGTACTTGGGATCTGAAAATTGCGTTTTCTGTTATCGACGCTATACGTTTATAAATACCATGAAACTTGGAGATTTCTTGGTCCCGGGCTGATTGGACCATTTTTCAATAACACGTGAAATAGGCAGATGATATAAGTACTTGGGATCTGAAAATTGAGTTTTCAGTTATCGACCTCATACGTTTAGAAATACCATGAAACGTGGACATTTCTTGGTCCCGGGCTGATTGGTGAATTTTTTCACGATGCGAAAAATGCCGAGCTGATATAAGTACTTGGGATCTGAAAATTGCGTTTTCTGTTATCGACGCTATACGTTTATAAATACCATGAAACGTGGAGATTTCTTGATCCCAGGCTGATTGGACCATTTTTTAATAACACGTGAAATAGGCAGATGATATAAGTACTTGGGATCTGAAAATTGAGTTTTCAGTAATCGACCTCATACGTTTAGAAATACCATGAAACGTGGACATTTCTTGGTCCCGGGCTGATTGGTGAATTTTTTCACGACGCGAAAAATGCCGAGCTGATATATGTACTTGGGATCTGAAAATTGCGTTTTCTGTTATCGACGCTATATGTTTTTAAATACCATGAAACGTGAAGATTTCTTGGTCCCGGGCTGATTGGACCATTTTTCAACAACACGTAAAATACGCAACTGATATAAGTACTTGGGATCTGAAAATTGAGTTTTCTGTTATCGACGCTATACGTTTATAAATACCATGAAACGTGGAGATTTCTTAGTCCCGGGCTGATTGGGGAATTTTTTCACGACGCGAAAAATTCCGAGCTGACATAAGTACTTGGGAACTGAAAATTGAGTTTTCTGTTATCGACGCTATACGTTTAGAAATACCATGAAACGTGGACATTTCTTGGTCCCGGGCTGATTGGTGAATTTTCTCTCGACGCGAAAAATGCCGAGCTGATATAAGTTCTTGGGATCGGAAAATTGACTTTCCTGTTATCGACGCTATACGTTTATAAATACCATGAAACGTGGAGATTTCTTGGTCCCGGGCTGATTGGACCATTTGTCAATAACACGGGAAATAGGCAGATGATGGAAGTACTTGGGATCTGAAAATTGAGTTTTCAGTTATCGACCTCATACGTTTAGAAATACCATGAAACGTGGACATTTCTTGGTCCCGGGCTGATTGGTGAATTTTTTCACGACGCGAAAAGTGCCGAGCTGACATAAGTACTTGGGATTTGAAAATTGAGTTTTCAGTTATCGACCTCATACGTTTAGAAATACCATGAAACGTGGACATTTCTTGGTCCCGGGCTGATTGGTGAATTTTCTCACGACGCGAAAAATGCCGAGCTGATATAAGTATTTGGGATCGGAAAATTGAGTTTCCTGTTATCGATGCTATACGTTTTGAAATACCATGAAACGTGGACATTTCTTGGTCCCGGGCCGATTGGCTCATTATTCAACAACACGTGAAATACGCAGATGATGTAAGTACTTGGGATCTGAAAATTGAGTTTTCAGTTATCGACCTCATACGTTTAGAAATACCATGAAACGTGGACATTTCTTGGTCCCGGGCTGATTGGTGAATTTTCTCTCGACGCGAAAAATGCCGAGCTGATATAAGTACTTGGGATCGGAAAATTGAGTTTTCTGTTATCGACGCTATACGTTTTGAAATACCATGAAACGTGGACATTTCTTGGTCCCGGGCCGATTGGCTCATTTTTCAACAACACGTGAAATACGCAGATGATGTAAGTACTTGGGATCTGAAAATTGAGTTTTCAGTTATCGACCTCATACGTTTAGAAATACCCTGAAACGTGGACATTTCTTGGTCCCGGGCTGATTGGGGAATTATTTCACGACGCGAAAAATGCCGAGCTGATATAAGTACTTGGGATCTGAAAATTGCGTTTTCTGTTATCGACGCTATACGTTTATAAATACCATGAAACGTGGAGATTTCTTGGTCCCGGGCTGATTGGACCATTTTTCAATAACACGTGAAATAGGCAGATGATGGAAGTACTTGGGATCTGAAAATTGAGTTTTCAGTTATCGACCTCATACGTTTAGAAATACCATGAAACGTGGACATTTCTTGGTCCCGGGCTGATTGGTGAATTTTTTCACGATGCGAAAAATGCCGAGCTGATATAAGTACTTGGGATCTGAAAATTGCGTTTTCTGTTATCGACGCTATACGTTTATAAATACCATGAAACGTGGAGATTTCTTGATCCCAGGCTGATTGGACCATTTTTTAATAACACGTGAAATAGGCAGATGATATAAGTACTTGGGATCTGAAAATTGAGTTTTCAGTAATCGACCTCATACGTTTAGAAATACCATGAAACGTGGACATTTCTTGGTCCCGGGCTGATTGGTGAATTTTTTCACGACGCGAAAAATGCCGAGCTGATATATGTACTTGGGATCTGAAAATTGCGTTTTCTGTTATCGACGCTATATGTTTTTAAATACCATGAAACGTGAAGATTTCTTGGTCCCGGGCTGATTGGACCATTTTTCAACAACACGTAAAATACGCAACTGATATAAGTACTTGGGATCTGAAAATTGAGTTTTCTGTTATCGACGCTATACGTTTATAAATACCATGAAACGTGGAGATTTCTTAGTCCCGGGCTGATTGGGGAATTTTTTCACGACGCGAAAAATTCCGAGCTGACATAAGTACTTGGGAACTGAAAATTGAGTTTTCTGTTATCGACGCTATACGTTTAGAAATACCATGAAACGTGGACATTTCTTGGTCCCGGGCTGATTGGTGAATTTTCTCTCGACGCGAAAAATGCCGAGCTGATATAAGTTCTTGGGATCGGAAAATTGAGTTTCCTGTTATCGACGCTATACGTTTATAAATACCATGAAACGTGGAGATTTCTTGGTCCCGGGCTGATTGGACCATTTGTCAATAACACGGGAAATAGGCAGATGATGGAAGTACTTGGGATCTGAAAATTGAGTTTTCAGTTATCGACCTCATACGTTTAGAAATACCATGAAACGTGGACATTTCTTGGTCCCGGGCTGATTGGTGAATTTTTTCACGACGCGAAAAGTGCCGAGCTGACATAAGTACTTGGGATTTGAAAATTGAGTTTTCAGTTATCGACCTCATACGTTTAGAAATACCATGAAACGTGGACATTTCTTGGTCCCGGGCTGATTGGTGAATTTTCTCACGACGCGAAAAATGCCGAGCTGATATAAGTATTTGGGATCGGAAAATTGAGTTTCCTGTTATCGATGCTATACGTTTTGAAATACCATGAAACGTGGACATTTCTTGGTCCCGGGCCGATTGGCTCATTATTCAACAACACGTGAAATACGCAGATGATGTAAGTACTTGGGATCTGAAAATTGAGTTTTCAGTTATCGACCTCATACGTTTAGAAATACCATGAAACGTGGACATTTCTTGGTCCCGGGCTGATTGGTGAATTTTCTCTCGACGCGAAAAATGCCGAGCTGATATAAGTACTTGGGATCGGAAAATTGAGTTTCCTGTTATCGACGCTATACGTTTTGAAATACCATGAAACGTGGACATTTCTTGGTCCCGGGCCGATTGGCTCATTTTTCAACAACACGTGAAATACGCAGATGATGTAAGTACTTGGGATCTGAAAATTGAGTTTTCAGTTATCGACCTCATACGTTTAGAAATACCCTGAAACGTGGACATTTCTTGGTCCCGGGCTGATTGGGGAATTATTTCACGACGCGAAAAATGCCGAGCTGATATAAGTACTTGGGATCTGAAAATTGCGTTTTCTGTTATCGACGCTATACGTTTATAAATACCATGAAACGTGGAGATTTCTTGGTCCCGGGCTGATTGGACCATTTTTCAATAACACGTGAAATAGGCAGATGATGGAAGTACTTGGGATCTGAAAATTGAGTTTTCAGTTATCGACCTCATACGTTTAGAAATACCATGAAACGTGGACATTTCTTGGTCCCGGGCTGATTGGTGAATTTTTTCACGACGCGAAAAATGCCGAGCTGATATAAGTACTTCGGATCCGAAAATTGAGTTTTCTGTTATCGACGCTATACGTTTATAAATACCATGAAACGTGAAGATTTCTTGGTCCCGGGCTGATTGGACCATTTTTCAACATCACGTAAAATACGCAACTGATATAAGTACTTGGGATCTGAAAATTGAGTTTTCTGTTATCGACGCTATACGTTTATAAATACCATGAAACGTGGAGATTCCTTAGTCCCGGGCTGATTGGGGAATTTTTTCACGACGCGAAAAATTCCGAGCTGACATAAGTACTTGGGAACTGAAAATTGAGATTTCTGTTATCGACGCTATACGTTTAGAAATACCATGAAACGTGGACATTTCTTGGTCCCGGGCTGATTGGTGAATTTTTTCACGACGCGAAAAATGCCGAGCTGATATAAGTACTTGTGATCCGAAAATTGAGTTTTCCGTTATCGATGCTATACGTTAATTAATACCATGAAACGTGGAGAATTCTTAGTCCCGGGCTGATTGGGGAATTTTTTCACGACGCGAAAAATTCCGAGCTGATATAAGTACTTGTGATCCGAAAATTGAGTTTTCCGTTATCGATGCTATACGTTTATTAATACCATGAAACGTGGAGATTTCTTAGTCCCGGGCTGATTGGGGAATATTTTCACGACGCGAAAAATTCCGAGATGACATAAGTACTTGGGATTTGAAAATTGAGTTTTCAGTTATCGACCTCATACGTTTAGAAATACCATGAAACGTGGACATTTCTTGGTCCCGGGCCGATTGGCTCATTTTTCAACAACACGTGAAATACGCAGATGATATAAGTACTTGGGATCTCAAAATTGAGTTTTCAGTTATCGACCTCATACGTATAGAAATACCATGAAACGTGGACATTTCTTGGTCCCGGGCTGATTGGTGAATTTTTTCACGACGCGAAAAATGCCGAGCTGATATAAGTACTTGGGATCTGAAAATTGCGTTTTCTGTTATCGACGCTATACGTTGATAAATACCATGAAACGTGAAGATTTCTTGGTCCCGGGCTGATTGGACCATTTTTCAACAACACGTAAAATACGCAACTGATATAAGTACTTGGGATCTGAAAATTGAGTTTTCTGTTATCGACGATATACGTTTATAAATACCATGAAACGTGGAGATTTCTTAGTCCCGGGCTGATTGGGGAATTTTTTCACGACGCGAAAAATTCCGAGCTGACATAAGTACTTGGGAACTGAAAATTGAGTTTTCTGTTATCGACGCTATACGTTTAGAAATACCATGAAACGTGGAGATTTCTTAGTCCCGGGCTGATTGGGGAATTTTTTCACGACGCGAAAAATTCCGAGCTGACATAAGTACTTGGGAACTGAAAATTGAGTTTTCTGTTATCGACCTCATACGTTTAGAAATACCATGAAACGTGGACATTTCTTGGTCCCGGGCTGATTGGTGAATTTTCTCACGACGCGAAAAATGCCGAGCTGATATAAGTACTTGGGATCGGAAAATTGAGTTTCCTGTTATCGACGCTATACGTTTAGAAATACCATGAAACGTGGAGATTTCTTGGTCCCGGGCTGATTGGACCATTTTTCAATAACACGTGAAATAGGCAGATGATATAAGTACTTGGGATCTCAAAATTGAGTTTTCAGTTATCGACCTCATACGTTTAGAAATACCATGAAACGTGGACATTTCTTGGTCCCGGGCCGATTGGCTCATTTTTCAACAACACGTGAAATACGCAGATGATATAAGTACTTGGGATCTGAAAATTGAGTTTTCAGTTATCGACCTCATACGTTTAGAAATACCATGAAACGTGTTTATTTCTTGGTCCCGGGCTGATTGGTGAATTTTTTCACGACGCGAAAAATGCCGAGCTGATATAAGTACTTGTGATACGAAAATTGAGTTTTCTGTTATCGACGCTATACGTTTATAAATACCATGAAACGTGGAGATTTCTTAGTCCCGGGCTCATTGGGGAATTTTTTCACGACGCGAAAAATTCCGATCTGACATAAGTACTTGGGATCTGAAAATTGAGTTTTCAGTTATCGACCTCATACGTTTAGAAATACCATGAAACGTGGACATTTCTTGGTCCCGGGCTGATTGGTGAATTTTCTCACGACGCGAAAAATGCCGAGCTGATATAAGTACTTGGGATCGGAAAATTGAGTTTCCTGTTATCGACGCTATACGTTTTGAAATACCATGAAACGTGGACATTTCTTAGTCCCGGGCCGATTGGGTCATTTTTCAATAACACGTGAAATACGCAGATGATATAAGTACTTGGGATCTGAAAATTGAGTTTTCAGTTATCGACCTCATACGTTTAGAAATACCATGAAACGTGGAGATTTCTTGGTCCCGGGCTGATTGGACCATTTTTCAATAACACGTGAAATAGGCAGATGATATAAGTACTTGGGATCTCAAAATTGAGTTTTCAGTTATCGACCTCATACGTTTAGAAATACCATGAAACGTGGACATTTCTTGGTCCCGGGCCGATTGGCTCATTTTTCAACAACACGTGAAATACGCAGATGATATAAGTACTTGGGATCTGAAAATTGAGTTTTCAGTTATCGACCTCATACGTTTAGAAATACCATGAAACGTGTTTATTTCTTGGTCGCGGGCTGATTGGTGAATTTTTTCACGACGCGAAAAATGCCGAGCTGATATAAGTACTTGGGATCTGAAAATTGCGTTTTCTGTTATCGACGCTATACGTTTATAAATACCATGAAACTTGGAGATTTCTTGGTCCCGGGCTGATTGGACCATTTTTCAATAACACGTGAAATAGGCAGATGATATAAGTACTTGGGATCTGAAAATTGAGTTTTCAGTTATCGACCTCATACGTTTAGAAATACCATGAAACGTGGACATTTCTTGGTCCCGGGCTGATTGGTGAATTTTTTCACGACGCGAAAAATGCCGAGCTGATATAAGTACTTGGGATCTGAAAATTGCGTTTTCTGTTATCGACGCTATACGTTTATAAATACCATGAAACGTGGAGATTTCTTGGTCCCGGGCTGATTGGACCATTTTTCAATAACACGTGAAATAGGTAGATGATATAAGTACTTGGGATCTGAAAATTGAGTTTTCAGTTGTCGACCTCATACGTTTAGAAATATCATGAAACGTGGACATTTCTTGGTCCCGGGCTGATTGGTGAATTTTTTCACGACGCGAAAAATGCCGAGCTGATATATGTACTTGGGATCTGAAAATTGCGTTTTCTGTTATCGACGCTATACGTTTTTAAATACCATGAAACGTGAAGATTTCTTGGTCCCGGGCTGATTGGACCATTTTTCAACAACACGTAAAATACGCAACTGATATAAGTACTTGTGATCCGAAAATTGAGTTTTCTGTTATCGACGCTATACGTTTATAAATACCATGAAACGTGGAGATTTCTTAGTCCCGGGCTGATTGGGGAATTTTTTCACGACGCGAAAAATTCCGAGCTGACATAAGTACTTGGGAACTGAAAATTGAGTTTTCTGTTATCGACGCTATACGTTTAGAAATACCATGAAACGTGGACATTTGTTGGTCCCGGGCTGATTGGTGAATTTTCTCTCGACGCGAAAAATGCCGAGCTGATATAAGTACTTGGGATCGGAAAATTGAGTTTCCTGTTATCGACGCTATACGTTTTGAAATACCATGAAACGTGGACATTTCTTGGTCCCGGGCCGATTGGCTCATTTTTCAACAACACGTGAAATACGCAGATGATGTAAGTACTTGGGATCTGAAAATTGAGTTTTCAGTTATCGACCTCATACGTTTAGAAATACCATGAAACGTGGACATTTCTTGGTCCCGGGCCGATTGGCTCATTTTTCAACAACACGTGAAATACGCAGATGATATAAGTACTTGGGATCTGAAAATTGAGTTTTCAGTTATCGACCTCATACGTTTAGAAATACCATGAAACGTATTTATTTCTTGGTCGCGGGCTGATTGGTGAATTTTTTCACGACGCGAAAAATGCCGAGCTGATATAAGTACTTGGGATCTGAAAATTGCGTTTTCTGTTATCGACGCTATACGTTTATAAATACCATGAAACGTGGAGATTTCTTGGTCCCGGGCTGATTGGACCATTTTTCAATAACACGTGAAATAGGCAGATGATGGAAGTACTTGGGATCTGAAAATTGAGTTTTCAGTTATCGACCTCATACGTTTAGAAATACCATGAAACGTGGACATTTCTTGGTCCCGGGCTGATTGGTGAATTTTTTCACGACGCGAAAAGTGCCGAGCAGACATAAGAACTTGGGATTTGAAAATTGAGTTTTCAGTTATCGACCTCATACGTTTAGAAATACCATGAAACGTGGACATTTCTTGGTCCCGGGCTGATTGGTGAATTTTCTCACGACGCGAAAAATGCCGAGCTGATATAAGTATTTGGGATCGGAAAATTGAGTTTCCTGTTATCGACGCTATACGTTTTGAAATACCATGAAACGTGGACATTTCTTGGTCCCGGGCCGATTGGCTCATTATTCAACAACACGTGAAATACGCAGATGATGTAAGTACTTGGGATCTGAAAATTGAGTTTTCAGTTATCGACCTCATACGTTTAGAAATACCATGAAACGTGGACATTTCTTGGTCCCGGGCTGATTGGTGAATTTTCTCTCGACGCGAAAAATGCCGAGCTGATATAAGTACTTGGGATCGGAAAATTGAGTTTCCTGTTATCGACGCTATACGTTTTGAAATACCATGAAACGTGGACATTTCTTGGTCCCGGGCCGATTGGCTCATTTTTCAACAACACGTGAAATACGCAGATGATGTAAGTACTTGGGATCTGAAAATTGAGTTTTCAGTTATCGACCTCATACGTTTAGAAATACCCTGAAACGTGGACATTTCTTGGTCCCGGGCTGATTGGGGAATTATTTCACGACGCGAAAAATGCCGAGCTGATATAAGTACTTGGGATCTGAAAATTGCGTTTTCTGTTATCGACGCTATACGTTTATAAATACCATGAAACTTGGAGATTTCTTAGTCCCGGGCTGATTGGGGAATTTTTTCACGACGCGAAAAATTCCGAGCTGACATAAGTACTTGGGAACTGAAAATTGAGATTTCTGTTATCGACGCTATACGTTTAGAAATACCATGAAACGTGGACATTTCTTGGTCCCGGGCTGATTGGTGAATTTTTTCACGACGCGAAAAATGCCGAGCTGATATAAGTACTTGTGATCCGAAAATTGAGTTTTCTGTTATCGACGCTATACGTTTATAAATACCATGAAACGTGGAGATTTCTTAGTCCCGGGCTGATTGGGGAATTTTTTCACGACGCGAAAAATTCCGAGCTGACATAAGTACTTGGGATCTGAAAATTGAGTTTTCAGTTATCGACCTCATACGTTTAGAAATACCATGAAACGTGGACATTTCTTGGTCCCGGGCTGATTGGGGAATTATTTCACGACGCGAGAAATGCCGAGCTGATATAAGTACTTGGGATCTGAAAATTGCGTTTTCTGTTATCGACGCTATACGTTTATAAATACCATGAAACTTGGAGATTTCTTGGTCCCGGGCTGATTGGACCATTTTTCAATAACACGTGAAATAGGCAGATGATATAAGTACTTGGGATCTGAAAATTGAGTTTTCAGTTATCGACCTCATACGTTTAGAAATACCATGAAACGTGGACATTTCTTGGTCCCGGGCCGATTGGCTCATTTTTCAACAACACGTGAAATACGCAGATGATATAAGTACTTGGGATCTGAAAATTGAGTTTTCAGTTATCGACCTCATACGTTTAGAAATACCATGAAACGTGGACATTTCTTGGTCCCGGGCTGATTGGTGAATTTTTTCACGACACGAAAAATGCCGAGCTGATATAAGTACTTGGGATCTGAAAATTGCGTTTTCTGTTATCGACGCTATACGTTTATAAGTACCATGAAACGTGGAGATTTCTTGGTCCCGGGCTGATTGGACCATTTTTCAACTACACGTAAAATACGCAACTGATATAAGTACTTGGGATCTGAAAATTGAGTTTTCTGTTATCGACGCTATACGTTTATAAATACCATGAAACGTGGACATTTCTTGGTCCCGGGCTGATGGGTGAATTTTTTCACGACGCGAAAAATGCCGAGCTGATATAAGTACTTGTGATACGAAAATTGAGTTTTCTGTTATCGACGCTATACGTTTATAAATACCATGAAACGTGGAGATTTCTTAGTCCCGGGCTGATTGGGGAATTTTTTCACGACGCGAGAAATTCCGAGCTGACATAAGTACTTGGGATCTGAAAATTGAGTTTTCAGTTATCGACCTCATACGTTTAGAAATACCATGAAACGTGGACATTTCTTGGTCCCGGGCTGATTGGTGAATTTTCTCTCGACGCGAAAAATGCCGAGCTGATATAAGTACTTGGGATCGGAAAATTGAGTTTCCTGTTATCGACGCTATACGTTTAGAAATACCATGAAACGTGGACATTTCTTGGTCCCGGGCTGATTGGTGAATTTTTTCACGACGCGAAAAATGCCGCGCTGATATAAGTACTTGGGATCTGAAAATTGCGTTTTCTGTTATCGACGCTATACGTTGATAAATACCATGAAACGTGAAGATTTCTTGGTCCCGGGCTGATTGGACCATTTTTCAACAACACGTAAAATACGCAACTGATATAAGTACTTGGGATCTGAAAATTGAGTTTTCTGTTATCGACGATATACGTTTATAAATACCATGAAACGTGGAGATTTCTTAGTCCCGGGCTGATTGGGGAATTTTTTCACGACGCGAAAAATTCCGAGCTGACATAAGTACTTGGGAACTGAAAATTGAGTTTTCTGTTATCGACGCTATACGTTTAGAAATACCATGAAACGTGGACATTTCTTGGTCCTGGGCTGATTGGTGAATTTTTTCACGACGCGAAATATGCCGAGCTGATATAAGTACTTGTGATACGAAAATTGAGTTTTCTGTTATCGACGCTATACGTTTATAAATACCATGAAACGTGGAGATTTCTTAGTCCCGGGCTCATTGGGGAATTTTTTCACGACGCGAAAAATTCCGAGCTGACATAAGTACTTGGGATCTGAAAATTGAGTTTTCAGTTATCGACCTCATACGTTTAGAAATACCATGAAACGTGGACATTTCTTGGTCCCGGGCTGATTGGTGAATTTTCTCACGACGCGAAAAATGCCGAGCTGATATAAGTACTTGGGATCGGAAAATTGAGTTTCCTGTTATCGACGCTATACGTTTTGAAATACCATGAAACGTGGACATTTCTTAGTCCCGGGCCGATTGGGTCATTTTTCAATAACACGTGAAATACGCAGATGATATAAGTACTTGGGATCTGAAAATTGAGTTTTCAGTTATCGACCTCATACGTTTAGAAATACCATGAAACGTGGAGATTTCTTGGTCCCGGGCTGATTGGACCATTTTTCAATAACACGTGAAATAGGCAGATGATATAAGAACTTGGGATCTGAAAATTGAGTTTTCAGTTATCGACCTCATACGTTTAGAAATACCATGAAACGTGGACATTTCTTGGTCCCGGGCCGATTGGCTCATTTTTCAACAACACGTGAAATACGCAGATGATATAAGTACTTGGGATCTGAAAATTCAGTTTTCAGTTATCGACCTCATACGTTTAGAAATACCATGAAACGTGTTTATTTCTTGGTCGCGGGCTGATTGGTGAATTTTTTCACGACGCGAAAAATGCCGAGCTGATATAAGTACTTGGGATCTGAAAATTGCGTTTTCTGTTATCGACGCTATACGTTTATAAATACCATGAAACTTGGAGATTTCTTGGTCCCGGGCTGATTGGACCATTTTTCAATAACACGTGAAATAGGCAGATGATATAAGTACTTGGGATCTGAAAATTGAGTTTTCAGTTATCGACCTCATACGTTTAGAAATACCATGAAACGTGGACATTTCTTGGTCCCGGGCTGATTGGTGAATTTTTTCACGATGCGAAAAATGCCGAGCTGATATAAGTACTTGGGATCTGAAAATTGCGTTTTCTGTTATCGACGCTATACGTTTATAAATACCATGAAACGTGGAGATTTCTTGATCCCAGGCTGATTGGACCATTTTTTAATAACACGTGAAATAGGCAGATGATATAAGTACTTGGGATCTGAAAATTGAGTTTTCAGTAATCGACCTCATACGTTTAGAAATACCATGAAACGTGGACATTTCTTGGTCCCGGGCTGATTGGTGAATTTTTTCACGACGCGAAAAATGCCGAGCTGATATATGTACTTGGGATCTGAAAATTGCGTTTTCTGTTATCGACGCTATATGTTTTTAAATACCATGAAACGTGAAGATTTCTTGGTCCCGGGCTGATTGGACCATTTTTCAACAACACGTAAAATACGCAACTGATATAAGTACTTGGGATCTGAAAATTGAGTTTTCTGTTATCGACGCTATACGTTTATAAATACCATGAAACGTGGAGATTTCTTAGTCCCGGGCTGATTGGGGAATTTTTTCACGACGCGAAAAATTCCGAGCTGACATAAGTACTTGGGAACTGAAAATTGAGTTTTCTGTTATCGACGCTATACGTTTAGAAATACCATGAAACGTGGACATTTCTTGGTCCCGGGCTGATTGGTGAATTTTCTCTCGACGCGAAAAATGCCGAGCTGATATAAGTTCTTGGGATCGGAAAATTGAGTTTCCTGTTATCGACGCTATACGTTTATAAATACCATGAAACGTGGAGATTTCTTGGTCCCGGGCTGATTGGACCATTTGTCAATAACACGGGAAATAGGCAGATGATGGAAGTACTTGGGATCTGAAAATTGAGTTTTCAGTTATCGACCTCATACGTTTAGAAATACCATGAAACGTGGACATTTCTTGGTCCCGGGCTGATTGGTGAATTTTTTCACGACGCGAAAAGTGCCGAGCTGACATAAGTACTTGGGATTTGAAAATTGAGTTTTCAGTTATCGACCTCATACGTTTAGAAATACCATGAAACGTGGACATTTCTTGGTCCCGGGCTGATTGGTGAATTTTCTCACGACGCGAAAAATGCCGAGCTGATATAAGTATTTGGGATCGGAAAATTGAGTTTCCTGTTATCGATGCTATACGTTTTGAAATACCATGAAACGTGGACATTTCTTGGTCCCGGGCCGATTGGCTCATTATTCAACAACACGTGAAATACGCAGATGATGTAAGTACTTGGGATCTGAAAATTGAGTTTTCAGTTATCGACCTCATACGTTTAGAAATACCATGAAACGTGGACATTTCTTGGTCCCGGGCTGATTGGGGAATTATTTCACGACGCGAAAAATGCCGAGCTGATATAAGTACTTGGGATCTGAAAATTGCGTTTTCTGTTATCGACGCTATACGTTTATAAATACCATGAAACGTGGAGATTTCTTAGTCCCGGGCTGATTGGGGAATTTTTTCACGACGCGAAAAATTCCGAGCTGACATAAGTACTTGGGATCTGAAAATTGAGTTTTCAGTTATCGACCTCATACGTTTAGAAATACCATGAAACGTGGACATTTCTTGGTCCCGGGCCGATTGGCTCATTTTTCAACAACACGTGAAATACGCAGATGATATAAGTACTTGGGATCTGAAAATTGAGTTTTCAGTTATCGACCTCATACGTTTAGAAATACCATGAAACGTGGACATTTCTTGGTCCCGGGCTGATTGGTGAATTTTTTCACGACGCGAAAAATGCCGAGCTGATATAAGTACTTGGGATCTGAAAATTGCGTTTTCTGTTATCGACGCTATACGTTTATAAGTACCATGAAACGTGGAGATTTCTTGGTCCCGGGCTGATTGGACCATTTTTCAACTACACGTAAAATACGCAACTGATATAAGTACTTGGGATCTGAAAATTGAGTTTTCTGTTATCGACGCTATACGTTTATAAATACCATGAAACGTGGAGATTTCTTAGTCCCGGGCTGATTGGGGAATTTTTTCACGACGCGAAAAATTCCGAGCTGACATAAGTACTTGGGAACTGAAAATTGAGTTTTCTGTTATCGACGCTATACGTTTAGAAATACCATGAAACGTGGACATTTCTTGGTCCCGGGCTGATGGGTGAATTTTTTCACGACGCGAAAAATGCCGAGCTGATATAAGTACTTGTGATACGAAAATTGAGTTTTCTGTTATCGACGCTATACGTTTATAAATACCATGAAACGTGGAGATTTCTTAGTCCCGGGCTGATTGGGGAATTTTTTCACGACGCGAAAAATTCCGAGCTGACATAAGGACTTGGGATCTGAAAATTGAGTTTTCAGTTATCGACCTCATACGTTTAGAAATACCATGAAACGTGGACATTTCTTGGTCCCGGGCTGATTGGTGAATTTTCTCTCGACGCGAAAAATGCCGAGCTGATATAAGTACTTGGGATCGGAAAATTGAGTTTCCTGTTATCGACGCTATACGTTTTGAAATACCATGAAACGTGGACATTTCTTGGTCCCGGGCCGATTGGCTCATTTTTCAACAACACGTGAAATACGCAGATGATGTAAGTACTTGGGATCTGAAAATTGAGTTTTCAGTTATCGACCTCATACGTTTAGAAATACCCTGAAACGTGGACATTTCTTGGTCCCGGGCTGATTGGGGAATTATTTCACGACGCGAAAAATGCCGAGCTGATATAAGTACTTGGGATCTGAAAATTGCGTTTTCTGTTATCGACGCTATACGTTTATAAATACCATGAAACGTGGAGATTTCTTGGTCCCGGGCTGATTGGACCATTTTTCAATAACACGTGAAATAGGCAGATGATGGAAGTACTTGGGATCTGAAAATTGAGTTTTCAGTTATCGACCTCATACGTTTAGAAATACCATGAAACGTGGACATTTCTTGGTCCCGGGCTGATTGGTGAATTTTTTCACGATGCGAAAAATGCCGAGCTGATATAAGTACTTGGGATCTGAAAATTGCGTTTTCTGTTATCGACGCTATACGTTTATAAATACCATGAAACGTGGAGATTTCTTGATCCCAGGCTGATTGGACCATTTTTTAATAACACGTGAAATAGGCAGATGATATAAGTACTTGGGATCTGAAAATTGAGTTTTCAGTAATCGACCTCATACGTTTAGAAATACCATGAAACGTGGACATTTCTTGGTCCCGGGCTGATTGGTGAATTTTTTCACGACGCGAAAAATGCCGAGCTGATATATGTACTTGGGATCTGAAAATTGCGTTTTCTGTTATCGACGCTATATGTTTTTAAATACCATGAAACGTGAAGATTTCTTGGTCCCGGGCTGATTGGACCATTTTTCAACAACACGTAAAATACGCAACTGATATAAGTACTTGGGATCTGAAAATTGAGTTTTCTGTTATCGACGCTATACGTTTATAAATACCATGAAACGTGGAGATTTCTTAGTCCCGGGCTGATTGGTGAATTTTCTCACGACGCGAAAAATGCCGAGCTGATATAAGTATTTGGGATCGGAAAATTGAGTTTCCTGTTATCGACGCTATACGTTTTGAAATACCATGAAACGTGGACATTTCTTGGTCCCGGGCCGATTGGCTCATTATTCAACAACACGTGAAATACGCAGATGATGTAAGTACTTGGGATCTGAAAATTGAGTTTTCAGTTATCGACCTCATACGTTTAGAAATACCATGAAACGTGGACATTTCTTGGTCCCGGGCTGATTGGTGAATTTTTTCACGACGCGAAAAATGCCGAGCTGATATAAGTACTTGTGATCCGAAAATTGAGTTTTCCGTTATCGATGCTATACGTTTATTAATACCATGAAACGTGGAGATTTCTTAGTCCCGGGCTGATTGGGGAATATTTTCACGACGCGAAAAATTCCGAGATGACATAAGTACTTGGGATTTGAAAATTGAGTTTTCAGTTATCGACCTCATACGTTTAGAAATACCATGAAACGTGGACATTTCTTGGTCCCGGGCCGATTGGCTCATTTTTCAACAACACGTGAAATACGCAGATGATATAAGTACTTGGGATCTCAAAATTGAGTTTTCAGTTATCGACCTCATACGTATAGAAATACCATGAAACGTGGACATTTCTTGGTCCCGGGCTGATTGGTGAATTTTTTCACGACGCGAAAAATGCCGAGCTGATATAAGTACTTGGGATCTGAAAATTGCGTTTTCTGTTATCGACGCTATACGTTGATAAATACCATGAAACGTGAAGATTTCTTGGTCCCGGGCTGATTGGACCATTTTTCAACAACACGTAAAATACGCAACTGATATAAGTACTTGGGATCTGAAAATTGAGTTTTCTGTTATCGACGATATACGTTTATAAATACCATGAAACGTGGAGATTTCTTAGTCCCGGGCTGATTGGGGAATTTTTTCACGACGCGAAAAATTCCGAGCTGACATAAGTACTTGGGAACTGAAAATTGAGTTTTCTGTTATCGACGCTATACGTTTAGAAATACCATGAAACGTGGAGATTTCTTAGTCCCGGGCTGATTGGGGAATTTTTTCACGACGCGAAAAATTCCGAGCTGACATAAGTACTTGGGAACTGAAAATTGAGTTTTCTGTTATCGACCTCATACGTTTAGAAATACCATGAAACGTGGAGATTTCTTGGTCCCGGGCTGATTGGACCATTTTTCAATAACACGTGAAATAGGCAGATGATATAAGTACTTGGGATCTCAAAATTGAGTTTTCAGTTATCGACCTCATACGTTTAGAAATACCATGAAACGTGGACATTTCTTGGTCCCGGGCCGATTGGCTCATTTTTCAACAACACGTGAAATACGCAGATGATATAAGTACTTGGGATCTGAAAATTGAGTTTTCAGTTATCGACCTCATACGTTTAGAAATATCATGAAACGTGTTTATTTCTTGGTCGCGGGCTGATTGGTGAATTTTTTCACGACGCGAAAAATGCCGAGCTGATATAAGTACTTGGGATCTGAAAATTGCGTTTTCTGTTATCGACGCTATACGTTTATAAATACCATGAAACTTGGAGATTTCTTGGTCCCGGGCTGATTGGACCATTTTTCAATAACACGTGAAATAGGCAGATGATATAAGTACTTGGGATCTGAAAATTGAGTTTTCAGTTATCGACCTCATACGTTTAGAAATACCATGAAACGTGGACATTTCTTGGTCCCGGGCTGATTGGTGAATTTTTTCACGACGCGAAAAATGCCGAGCTGATATAAGTACTTGGGATCTGAAAATTGCGTTTTCTGTTATCGACGCTATACGTTTATAAATACCATGAAACGTGGAGATTTCTTGGTCCCGGGCTGATTGGACCATTTTTCAATAACACGTGAAATAGGTAGATGATATAAGTACTTGGGATCTGAAAATTGAGTTTTCAGTTGTCGACCTCATACGTTTAGAAATATCATGAAACGTGGACATTTCTTGGTCCCGGGCTGATTGGTGAATTTTTTCACGACGCGAAAAATGCCGAGCTGATATATGTACTTGGGATCTGAAAATTGCGTTTTCTGTTATCGACGCTATACGTTTTTAAATACCATGAAACGTGAAGATTTCTTGGTCCCGGGCTGATTGGACCATTTTTCAACAACACGTAAAATACGCAACTGATATAAGTACTTGTGATCCGAAAATTGAGTTTTCTGTTATCGACGCTATACGTTTATAAATACCATGAAACGTGGAGATTTCTTAGTCCCGGGCTGATTGGGGAATTTTTTCACGACGCGAAAAATTCCGAGCTGACATAAGTACTTGGGAACTGAAAATTGAGTTTTCTGTTATCGACGCTATACGTTTAGAAATACCATGAAACGTGGACATTTGTTGGTCCCGGGCTGATTGGTGAATTTTCTCTCGACGCGAAAAATGCCGAGCTGATATAAGTACTTGGGATCGGAAAATTGAGTTTCCTGTTATCGACGCTATACGTTTTGAAATACCATGAAACGTGGACATTTCTTGGTCCCGGGCCGATTGGCTCATTTTTCAACAACACGTGAAATACGCAGATGATGTAAGTACTTGGGATCTGAAAATTGAGTTTTCAGTTATCGACCTCATACGTTTAGAAATACCATGAAACGTGGACATTTCTTGGTCCCGGGCCGATTGGCTCATTTTTCAACAACACGTGAAATACGCAGATGATATAAGTACTTGGGATCTGAAAATTGAGTTTTCAGTTATCGACCTCATACGTTTAGAAATACCATGAAACGTATTTATTTCTTGGTCGCGGGCTGATTGGTGAATTTTTTCACGACGCGAAAAATGCCGAGCTGATATAAGTACTTGGGATCTGAAAATTGCGTTTTCTGTTATCGACGCTATACGTTTATAAATACCATGAAACGTGGAGATTTCTTGGTCCCGGGCTGATTGGACCATTTTTCAATAACACGTGAAATAGGCAGATGATGGAAGTACTTGGGATCTGAAAATTGAGTTTTCAGTTATCGACCTCATACGTTTAGAAATACCATGAAACGTGGACATTTCTTGGTCCCGGGCTGATTGGTGAATTTTTTCACGACGCGAAAAGTGCCGAGCAGACATAAGAACTTGGGATTTGAAAATTGAGTTTTCAGTTATCGACCTCATACGTTTAGAAATACCATGAAACGTGGACATTTCTTGGTCCCGGGCTGATTGGTGAATTTTCTCACGACGCGAAAAATGCCGAGCTGATATAAGTATTTGGGATCGGAAAATTGAGTTTCCTGTTATCGACGCTATACGTTTTGAAATACCATGAAACGTGGACATTTCTTGGTCCCGGGCTGATTGGACCATTTTTCAACATCACGTAAAATACGCAACTGATATAAGTACTTGGGATCTGAAAATTGAGTTTTCTGTTATCGACGCTATACGTTTATAAATACCATGAAACGTGGAGATTCCTTAGTCCCGGGCTGATTGGGGAATTTTTTCACGACGCGAAAAATTCCGAGCTGACATAAGTACTTGGGAACTGAAAATTGAGTTTTCTGTTATCGACGCTATACGTTTAGAAATACCATGAAACGTGGACATTTCTTGGTCCCGGGCTGATTGGTGAATTTTTTCACGACGCGAAAAATGCCGAGCTGATATAAGTACTTGTGATACGAAAATTGAGTTTTCTGTTATCGACGCTATACGTTTATAAATACCATGAAACGTGGAGATTTCTTAGTCCCGGGCTCATTGGGGAATTTTTTCACGACGCGAAAAATTCCGATCTGACATAAGTACTTGGGATCTGAAAATTGAGTTTTCAGTTATCGACCTCATACGTTTAGAAATACCATGAAACGTGGACATTTCTTGGTCCCGGGCTGATTGGTGAATTTTCTCACGACGCGAAAAATGCCGAGCTGATATAAGTACTTGGGATCGGAAAATTGAGTTTCCTGTTATCGACGCTATACGTTTAGAAATACCATGAAACGTGGAGATTTCTTGGTCCCGGGCTGATTGGACCATTTTTCAATAACACGTGAAATAGGCAGATGATATAAGTACTTGGGATCTCAAAATTGAGTTTTCAGTTATCGACCTCATACGTTTAGAAATACCATGAAACGTGGACATTTCTTGGTCCCGGGCTGATTGGTGAATTTTCTCACGACGCGAAAAATGCCGAGCTGATATAAGTATTTGGGATCGGAAAATTGAGTTTCCTGTTATCGACGCTATACGTTTTGAAATACCATGAAACGTGGACATTTCTTGGTCCCGGGCCGATTGGCTCATTATTCAACAACACGTGAAATACGCAGATGATGTAAGTACTTGGGATCTGAAAATTGAGTTTTCAGTTATCGACCTCATACGTTTAGAAATACCATGAAACGTGGACATTTCTTGGTCCCGGGCTGATTGGTGAATTTTTTCACGACGCGAAAAATGCCGAGCTGATATAAGTACTTGTGATCCGAAAATTGAGTTTTCCGTTATCGATGCTATACGTTTATTAATACCATGAAACGTGGAGATTTCTTAGTCCCGGGCTGATTGGGGAATATTTTCACGACGCGAAAAATTCCGAGATGACATAAGTACTTGGGATTTGAAAATTGAGTTTTCAGTTATCGACCTCATACGTTTAGAAATACCATGAAACGTGGACATTTCTTGGTCCCGGGCCGATTGGCTCATTTTTCAACAACACGTGAAATACGCAGATGATATAAGTACTTGGGATCTCAAAATTGAGTTTTCAGTTATCGACCTCATACGTATAGAAATACCATGAAACGTGGACATTTCTTGGTCCCGGGCTGATTGGTGAATTTTTTCACGACGCGAAAAATGCCGAGCTGATATAAGTACTTGGGATCTGAAAATTGCGTTTTCTGTTATCGACGCTATACGTTGATAAATACCATGAAACGTGAAGATTTCTTGGTCCCGGGCTGATTGGACCATTTTTCAACAACACGTAAAATACGCAACTGATATAAGTACTTGGGATCTGAAAATTGAGTTTTCTGTTATCGACGATATACGTTTATAAATACCATGAAACGTGGAGATTTCTTAGTCCCGGGCTGATTGGGGAATTTTTTCACGACGCGAAAAATTCCGAGCTGACATAAGTACTTGGGAACTGAAAATTGAGTTTTCTGTTATCGACGCTATACGTTTAGAAATACCATGAAACGTGGACATTTCTTGGTCCCGGGCTGATTGGTGAATTTTTTCACGACGCGAAAAATGCCGAGCTGATATAAGTACTTGTGATACGAAAATTGAGTTTTCTGTTATCGACGCTATACGTTTATAAATACCATGAAACGTGGAGATTTCTTAGTCCCGGGCTCATTGGGGAATTTTTTCACGACGCGAAAAATTCCGATCTGACATAAGTACTTGGGATCTGAAAATTGAGTTTTCAGTTATCGACCTCATACGTTTAGAAATACCATGAAACGTGGACATTTCTTGGTCCCGGGCTGATTGGTGAATTTTCTCACGACGCGAAAAATGCCGAGCTGATATAAGTACTTGGGATCGGAAAATTGAGTTTCCTGTTATCGACGCTATACGTTTAGAAATACCATGAAACGTGGAGATTTCTTGGTCCCGGGCTGATTGGACCATTTTTCAATAACACGTGAAATAGGCAGATGATATAAGTACTTGGGATCTCAAAATTGAGTTTTCAGTTATCGACCTCATACGTTTAGAAATACCATGAAACGTGGACATTTCTTGGTCCCGGGCCGATTGGCTCATTTTTCAACAACACGTGAAATACGCATATGATATAAGTACTTGGGATCTGAAAATTGAGTTTTCAGTTATCGACCACATACGTTTAGAAATACCATGAAACGTGTTTATTTCTTGGTCCCGGGCTGATTGGTGAATTTTTTCACGACGCGAAAAATGCCGAGCTGATATAAGTACTTGTGATACGAAAATTGAGTTTTCTGTTATCGACGCTATACGTTTATAAATACCATGAAACGTGGAGATTTCTTAGTCCCGGGCTCATTGGGGAATTTTTTCACGACGCGAAAAATTCCGATCTGACATAAGTACTTGGGATCTGAAAATTGAGTTTTCAGTTATCGACCTCATACGTTTAGAAATACCATGAAACGTGGACATTTCTTGGTCCCGGGCTGATTGGTGAATTTTCTCACGACGCGAAAAATGCCGAGCTGATATAAGTACTTGGGATCGGAAAATTGAGTTTCCTGTTATCGACGCTATACGTTTTGAAATACCATGAAACGTGGACATTTCTTAGTCCCGGGCCGATTGGGTCATTTTTCAATAACACGTGAAATACGCAGATGATATAAGTACTTGGGATCTGAAAATTGAGTTTTCAGTTATCGACCTCATACGTTTAGAAATACCATGAAACGTGGAGATTTCTTGGTCCCGGGCTGATTGGACCATTTTTCAATAACACGTGAAATAGGCAGATGATATAAGTACTTGGGATCTCAAAATTGAGTTTTCAGTTATCGACCTCATACGTTTAGAAATACCATGAAACGTGGACATTTCTTGGTCCCGGGCCGATTGGCTCATTTTTCAACAACACGTGAAATACGCAGATGATATAAGTACTTGGGATCTGAAAATTGAGTTTTCAGTTATCGACCTCATACGTTTAGAAATACCATGAAACGTGTTTATTTCTTGGTCGCGGGCTGATTGGTGAATTTTTTCACGACGCGAAAAATGCCGAGCTGATATAAGTACTTGGGATCTGAAAATTGCGTTTTCTGTTATCGACGCTATACGTTTATAAATACCATGAAACTTGGAGATTTCTTGGTCCCGGGCTGATTGGACCATTTTTCAATAACACGTGAAATAGGCAGATGATATAAGTACTTGGGATCTGAAAATTGAGTTTTCAGTTATCGACCTCATACGTTTAGAAATACCATGAAACGTGGACATTTCTTGGTCCCGGGCTGATTGGTGAATTTTTTCACGACGCGAAAAATGCCGAGCTGATATAAGTACTTGGGATCTGAAAACTGCGTTTTCTGTTATCGACGCTATACGTTTATAAATACCATGAAACGTGGAGATTTCTTGGTCCCGGGCTGATTGGACCATTTTTCAATAACACGTGAAATAGGTAGATGATATAAGTACTTGGGATCTGAAAATTGAGTTTTCAGTTGTCGACCTCATACGTTTAGAAATATCATGAAACGTGGACATTTCTTGGTCCCGGGCTGATTGGTGAATTTTTTCACGACGCGAAAAATGCCGAGCTGATATATGTACTTGGGATCTGAAAATTGCGTTTTCTGTTATCGACGCTATACGTTTTTAAATACCATGAAACGTGAAGATTTCTTGGTCCCGGGCTGATTGGACCATTTTTCAACAACACGTAAAATACGCAACTGATATAAGTACTTGTGATCCGAAAATTGAGTTTTCTGTTATCGACGCTATACGTTTATAAATACCATGAAACGTGGAGATTTCTTAGTCCCGGGCTGATTGGGGAATTTTTTCACGACGCGAAAAATTCCGAGCTGACATAAGTACTTGGGAACTGAAAATTGAGTTTTCTGTTATCGACGCTATACGTTTAGAAATACCATGAAACGTGGACATTTGTTGGTCCCGGGCTGATTGGTGAATTTTCTCTCGACGCGAAAAATGCCGAGCTGATATAAGTACTTGGGATCGGAAAATTGAGTTTCCTGTTATCGACGCTATACGTTTTGAAATACCATGAAACGTGGACATTTCTTGGTCCCGGGCCGATTGGCTCATTTTTCAACAACACGTGAAATACGCAGATGATGTAAGTACTTGGGATCTGAAAATTGAGTTTTCAGTTATCGACCTCATACGTTTAGAAATACCATGAAACGTGGACATTTCTTGGTCCCGGGCCGATTGGCTCATTTTTCAACAACACGTGAAATACGCAGATGATATAAGTACTTGGGATCTGAAAATTGAGTTTTCAGTTATCGACCTCATACGTTTAGAAATACCATGAAACGTATTTATTTCTTGGTCGCGGGCTGATTGGTGAATTTTTTCACGACGCGAAAAATGCCGAGCTGATATAAGTACTTGGGATCTGAAAATTGCGTTTTCTGTTATCGACGCTATACGTTTATAAATACCATGAAACGTGGAGATTTCTTGGTCCCGGGCTGATTGGACCATTTTTCAATAACACGTGAAATAGGCAGATGATGGAAGTACTTGGGATCTGAAAATTGAGTTTTCAGTTATCGACCTCATACGTTTAGAAATACCATGAAACGTGGACATTTCTTGGTCCCGGGCTGATTGGTGAATTTTTTCACGACGCGAAAAGTGCCGAGCAGACATAAGAACTTGGGATTTGAAAATTGAGTTTTCAGTTATCGACCTCATACGTTTAGAAATACCATGAAACGTGGACATTTCTTGGTCCCGGGCTGATTGGTGAATTTTCTCACGACGCGAAAAATGCCGAGCTGATATAAGTATTTGGGATCGGAAAATTGAGTTTCCTGTTATCGACGCTATACGTTTTGAAATACCATGAAACGTGGACATTTCTTGGTCCCGGGCCGATTGGCTCATTATTCAACAACACGTGAAATACGCAGATGATGTAAGTACTTGGGATCTGAAAATTGAGTTTTCAGTTATCGACCTCATACGTTTAGAAATACCATGAAACGTGGACATTTCTTGGTCCCGGGCTGATTGGTGAATTTTCTCTCGACGCGAAAAATGCCGAGCTGATATAAGTACTTGGGATCGGAAAATTGAGTTTCCTGTTATCGACGCTATACGTTTTGAAATACCATGAAACGTGGACATTTCTTGGTCCCGGGCCGATTGGCTCATTTTTCAACAACACGTGAAATACGCAGATGATGTAAGTACTTGGGATCTGAAAATTGAGTTTTCAGTTATCGACCTCATACGTTTAGAAATACCCTGAAACGTGGACATTTCTTGGTCCCGGGCTGATTGGGGAATTATTTCACGACGCGAAAAATGCCGAGCTGATATAAGTACTTGGGATCTGAAAATTGCGTTTTCTGTTATCGACGCTATACGTTTATAAATACCATGAAACTTGGAGATTTCTTAGTCCCGGGCTGATTGGGGAATTTTTTCACGACGCGAAAAATTCCGAGCTGACATAAGTACTTGGGAACTGAAAATTGAGATTTCTGTTATCGACGCTATACGTTTAGAAATACCATGAAACGTGGACATTTCTTGGTCCCGGGCTGATTGGTGAATTTTTTCACGACGCGAAAAATGCCGAGCTGATATAAGTACTTGTGATCCGAAAATTGAGTTTTCTGTTATCGACGCTATACGTTTATAAATACCATGAAACGTGGAGATTTCTTAGTCCCGGGCTGATTGGGGAATTTTTTCACGACGCGAAAAATTCCGAGCTGACATAAGTACTTGGGATCTGAAAATTGAGTTTTCAGTTATCGACCTCATACGTTTAGAAATACCATGAAACGTGGACATTTCTTGGTCCCGGGCTGATTGGGGAATTATTTCACGACGCGAGAAATGCCGAGCTGATATAAGTACTTGGGATCTGAAAATTGCGTTTTCTGTTATCGACGCTATACGTTTATAAATACCATGAAACTTGGAGATTTCTTGGTCCCGGGCTGATTGGACCATTTTTCAATAACACGTGAAATAGGCAGATGATATAAGTACTTGGGATCTGAAAATTGAGTTTTCAGTTATCGACCTCATACGTTTAGAAATACCATGAAACGTGGACATTTCTTGGTCCCGGGCCGATTGGCTCATTTTTCAACAACACGTGAAATACGCAGATGATATAAGTACTTGGGATCTGAAAATTGAGTTTTCAGTTATCGACCTCATACGTTTAGAAATACCATGAAACGTGGACATTTCTTGGTCCCGGGCTGATTGGTGAATTTTTTCACGACACGAAAAATGCCGAGCTGATATAAGTACTTGGGATCTGAAAATTGCGTTTTCTGTTATCGACGCTATACGTTTATAAGTACCATGAAACGTGGACATTTCTTGGTCCCGGGCTGATGGGTGAATTTTTTCACGACGCGAAAAATGCCGAGCTGATATAAGTACTTGTGATACGAAAATTGAGTTTTCTGTTATCGACGATATACGTTTATAAATACCATGAAACGTGGAGATTTCTTAGTCCCGGGCTGATTGGGGAATTTTTTCACGACGCGAGAAATTCCGAGCTGACATAAGTACTTGGGATCTGAAAATTGAGTTTTCAGTTATCGACCTCATACGTTTAGAAATACCATGAAACGTGGACATTTCTTGGTCCCGGGCTGATTGGTGAATTTTCTCACGACGCGAAAAATGCCGAGCTGATATAAGTACTTGGGAACTGAAAATTGAGTTTTCTGTTATCGACGCTATACGTTTAGAAATACCATGAAACGTGGAGATTTCTTGGTCCCGGGCTGATTGGACCATTTGTCAATAACACGGGAAATAGGCAGATGATGGAAGTACTTGGGATCTGAAAATTGAGTTTTCAGTTATCGACCTCATACGTTTAGAAATACCATGAAACGTGGACATTTCTTGGTCCCGGGCTGATTGGTGAATTTTTTCACGACGCGAAAAGTGCCGAGCTGACATAAGTACTTGGGATTTGAAAATTGAGTTTTCAGTTATCGACCTCATACGTTTAGAAATACCATGAAACGTGGACATTTGTTGGTCCCGGGCTGATTGGTGAATTTTCTCACGACGCGAAAAATGCCGAGCTGATATAAGTATTTGGGATCGGAAAATTGAGTTTCCTGTTATCGATGCTATACGTTTTGAAATACCATGAAACGTGGACATTTCTTGGTCCCGGGCCGATTGGCTCATTATTCAACAACACGTGAAATACGCAGATGATGTAAGTACTTGGGATCTGAAAATTGAGTTTTCAGTTATCGACCTCATACGTTTAGAAATACCATGAAACGTGGACATTTCTTGGTCCCGGGCTGATTGGTGAATTTTCTCTCGACGCGAAAAATGCCGAGCTGATATAAGTACTTGGGATCGGAAAATTGAGTTTCCTGTTATCGACGCTATACGTTTTGAAATACCATGAAACGTGGACATTTCTTGGTCCCGGGCCGATTGGCTCATTTTTCAACAACACGTGAAATACGCAGATGATGTAAGTACTTGGGATCTGAAAATTGAGTTTTCAGTTATCGACCTCATACGTTTAGAAATACCCTGAAACGTGGACATTTCTTGGTCCCGGGCTGATTGGGGAATTATTTCACGACGCGAAAAATGCCGAGCTGATATAAGTACTTGGGATCTGAAAATTGCGTTTTCTGTTATCGACGCTATACGTTTATAAATACCATGAAACGTGGAGATTTCTTAGTCCCGGGCTGATTGGGGAATTTTTTCACGACGCGAAAAATTCCGAGCTGACATAAGTACTTGGGATCTGAAAATTGAGTTTTCAGTTATCGACCTCATACGTTTAGAAATACCATGAAACGTGGACATTTCTTGGTCCCGGGCCGATTGGCTCATTTTTCAACAACACGTGAAATACGCAGATGATATAAGTACTTGGGATCTGAAAATTGAGTTTTCAGTTATCGACCTCATACGTTTAGAAATACCATGAAACGTGGACATTTCTTGGTCCCGGGCTGATTGGTGAATTTTTTCACGACGCGAAAAATGCCGAGCTGATATAAGTACTTGGGATCTGAAAATTGCGTTTTCTGTTATCGACGCTATACGTTTATAAGTACCATGAAACGTGGAGATTTCTTGGTCCCGGGCTGATTGGACCATTTTTCAACTACACGTAAAATACGCAACTGATATAAGTACTTGGGATCTGAAAATTGAGTTTTCTGTTATCGACGCTATACGTTTATAAATACCATGAAACGTGGAGATTTCTTAGTCCCGGGCTGATTGGGGAATTTTTTCACGACGCGAAAAATTCCGAGCTGACATAAGTACTTGGGAACTGAAAATTGAGTTTTCTGTTATCGACGCTATACGTTTAGAAATACCATGAAACGTGGACATTTCTTGGTCCCGGGCTGATGGGTGAATTTTTTCACGACGCGAAAAATGCCGAGCTGATATAAGTACTTGTGATACGAAAATTGAGTTTTCTGTTATCGACGCTATACGTTTATAAATACCATGAAACGTGGAGATTTCTTAGTCCCGGGCTGATTGGGGAATTTTTTCACGACGCGAAAAATTCCGAGCTGACATAAGTACTTGGGATCTGAAAATTGAGTTTTCAGTTATCGACCTCATACGTTTAGAAATACCATGAAACGTGGACATTTCTTGGTCCCGGGCCGATTGGCTCATTTTTCAACAACACGTGAAATACGCAGATGATGTAAGTACTTGGGATCTGAAAATTGAGTTTTCAGTTATCGACCTCATACGTTTAGAAATACCATGAAACGTATTTATTTCTTGGTCGCGGGCTGATTGGTGAATTTTTTCACGACGCGAAAAATGCCGAGCTGATATAAGTACTTGGGATCTGAAAATTGCGTTTTCTGTTATCGACGCTATACGTTTAGAAATACCATGAAACGTGGACATTTCTTGGTCCCGGGCTGATGGGTGAATTTTTTCACGACGCGAAAAATGCCGAGCTGATATAAGTACTTGTGATACGAAAATTGAGTTTTCTGTTATCGACGCTATACGTTTATAAATACCATGAAACGAAGAGATTTCTTAGTCCCGGGCTGATTGGTGAATTTTCTCTCGACGCGAAAAATGCCGAGCTGATATAAGTACTTGGGATCGGAAAATTGAGTTTCCTGTTATCGACGCTATACGTTTTGAAATACCATGAAACGTGGACATTTCTTGGTCCCGGGCCGATTGGCTCATTTTTCAACAACACGTGAAATACGCAGATGATGTAAGTACTTGGGATCTGAAAATTGAGTTTTCAGTTATCGACCTCATAAGTTTAGAAATACCATGAAACGTGGACATTTCTTGGTCCCGGGCCGATTGGCTCATTTTTCAACAACACGTGAAATACGCAGATGATCTAAGTACTTGGGATCTGAAAATTGAGTTTTCAGTTATCGACCTCATACGTTTAGAAATACCATGAAACGTATTTATTTCTTGGTCGCGGGCTGATTGGTGAATTTTTTCACGACGCGAAAAATGCCGAGCTGATATAAGTACTTGGGATCTGAAAATTGCGTTTTCTGTTATCGACGCTATACGTTTATAAATACCATGAAACGTGGAGATTTCTTGGTCCCGGGCTGATTGGACCATTTTTCAATAACACGTGAAATAGGCAGATGATGGAAGTACTTGGGATCTGAAAATTGAGTTTTCAGTTATCGACCTCATACGTTTAGAAATACCATGAAACGTGGACATTTCTTGGTCCCGGGCTGATTGGTGAATTTTTTCACGACGCGAAAAATGCCGAGCTGATATAAGTACTTCGGATCCGAAAATTGAGTTTTCTGTTATCGACGCTATACGTTTATAAATACCATGAAACGTGAAGATTTCTTGGTCCCGGGCTGATTGGACCATTTTTCAACATCACGTAAAATACGCAACTGATATAAGTACTTGGGATCTGAAAATTGAGTTTTCTGTTATCGACGCTATACGTTTATAAATACCATGAAACGTGGAGATTCCTTAGTCCCGGGCTGATTGGGGAATTTTTTCACGACGCGAAAAATTCCGAGCTGACATAAGTACTTGGGAACTGAAAATTGAGTTTTCTGTTATCGACGCTATACGTTTAGAAATACCATGAAACGTGGACATTTCTTGGTCCCGGGCTGATTGGTGAATTTTTTCACGACGCGAAAAATGCCGAGCTGATATAAGTACTTGTGATACGAAAATTGAGTTTTCTGTTATCGACGCTATACGTTTATAAATACCATGAAACGTGGAGATTTCTTAGTCCCGGGCTCATTGGGGAATTTTTTCACGACGCGAAAAATTCCGATCTGACATAAGTACTTGGGATCTGAAAATTGAGTTTTCAGTTATCGACCTCATACGTTTAGAAATACCATGAAACGTGGACATTTCTTGGTCCCGGGCTGATTGGTGAATTTTCTCACGACGCGAAAAATGCCGAGCTGATATAAGTACTTGGGATCGGAAAATTGAGTTTCCTGTTATCGACGCTATACGTTTAGAAATACCATGAAACGTGGAGATTTCTTGGTCCCGGGCTGATTGGACCATTTTTCAATAACACGTGAAATAGGCAGATGATATAAGTACTTGGGATCTCAAAATTGAGTTTTCAGTTATCGACCTCATACGTTTAGAAATACCATGAAACGTGGACATTTCTTGGTCCCGGGCTGATTGGTGAATTTTCTCACGACGCGAAAAATGCCGAGCTGATATAAGTATTTGGGATCGGAAAATTGAGTTTCCTGTTATCGACGCTATACGTTTTGAAATACCATGAAACGTGGACATTTCTTGGTCCCGGGCCGATTGGCTCATTATTCAACAACACGTGAAATACGCAGATGATGTAAGTACTTGGGATCTGAAAATTGAGTTTTCAGTTATCGACCTCATACGTTTAGAAATACCATGAAACGTGGACATTTCTTGGTCCCGGGCTGATTGGTGAATTTTTTCACGACGCGAAAAATGCCGAGCTGATATAAGTACTTGTGATCCGAAAATTGAGTTTTCCGTTATCGATGCTATACGTTTATTAATACCATGAAACGTGGAGATTTCTTAGTCCCGGGCTGATTGGGGAATATTTTCACGACGCGAAAAATTCCGAGATGACATAAGTACTTGGGATTTGAAAATTGAGTTTTCAGTTATCGACCTCATACGTTTAGAAATACCATGAAACGTGGACATTTCTTGGTCCCGGGCCGATTGGCTCATTTTTCAACAACACGTGAAATACGCAGATGATATAAGTACTTGGGATCTCAAAATTGAGTTTTCAGTTATCGACCTCATACGTATAGAAATACCATGAAACGTGGACATTTCTTGGTCCCGGGCTGATTGGTGAATTTTTTCACGACGCGAAAAATGCCGAGCTGATATAAGTACTTGGGATCTGAAAATTGCGTTTTCTGTTATCGACGCTATACGTTGATAAATACCATGAAACGTGAAGATTTCTTGGTCCCGGGCTGATTGGACCATTTTTCAACAACACGTAAAATACGCAACTGATATAAGTACTTGGGATCTGAAAATTGAGTTTTCTGTTATCGACGATATACGTTTATAAATACCATGAAACGTGGAGATTTCTTAGTCCCGGGCTGATTGGGGAATTTTTTCACGACGCGAAAAATTCCGAGCTGACATAAGTACTTGGGAACTGAAAATTGAGTTTTCTGTTATCGACGCTATACGTTTAGAAATACCATGAAACGTGGACATTTCTTGGTCCCGGGCTGATTGGTGAATTTTTTCACGACGCGAAAAATGCCGAGCTGATATAAGTACTTGTGATACGAAAATTGAGTTTTCTGTTATCGACGCTATACGTTTATAAATACCATGAAACGTGGAGATTTCTTAGTCCCGGGCTCATTGGGGAATTTTTTCACGACGCGAAAAATTCCGATCTGACATAAGTACTTGGGATCTGAAAATTGAGTTTTCAGTTATCGACCTCATACGTTTAGAAATACCATGAAACGTGGACATTTCTTGGTCCCGGGCTGATTGGTGAATTTTCTCACGACGCGAAAAATGCCGAGCTGATATAAGTACTTGGGATCGGAAAATTGAGTTTCCTGTTATCGACGCTATACGTTTAGAAATACCATGAAACGTGGAGATTTCTTGGTCCCGGGCTGATTGGACCATTTTTCAATAACACGTGAAATAGGCAGATGATATAAGTACTTGGGATCTCAAAATTGAGTTTTCAGTTATCGACCTCATACGTTTAGAAATACCATGAAACGTGGACATTTCTTGGTCCCGGGCCGATTGGCTCATTTTTCAACAACACGTGAAATACGCATATGATATAAGTACTTGGGATCTGAAAATTGAGTTTTCAGTTATCGACCACATACGTTTAGAAATACCATGAAACGTGTTTATTTCTTGGTCCCGGGCTGATTGGTGAATTTTTTCACGACGCGAAAAATGCCGAGCTGATATAAGTACTTGTGATACGAAAATTGAGTTTTCTGTTATCGACGCTATACGTTTATAAATACCATGAAACGTGGAGATTTCTTAGTCCCGGGCTCATTGGGGAATTTTTTCACGACGCGAAAAATTCCGATCTGACATAAGTACTTGGGATCTGAAAATTGAGTTTTCAGTTATCGACCTCATACGTTTAGAAATACCATGAAACGTGGACATTTCTTGGTCCCGGGCTGATTGGTGAATTTTCTCACGACGCGAAAAATGCCGAGCTGATATAAGTACTTGGGATCGGAAAATTGAGTTTCCTGTTATCGACGCTATACGTTTTGAAATACCATGAAACGTGGACATTTCTTAGTCCCGGGCCGATTGGGTCATTTTTCAATAACACGTGAAATACGCAGATGATATAAGTACTTGGGATCTGAAAATTGAGTTTTCAGTTATCGACCTCATACGTTTAGAAATACCATGAAACGTGGACATTTCTTGGTCCCGGGCCGATTGGCTCATTTTTCAACAACACGTGAAATACGCAGATGATATAAGTACTTGGGATCTGAAAATTGAGTTTTCAGTTATCGACCTCATACGTTTAGAAATACCATGAAACGTGTTTATTTCTTGGTCGCGGGCTGATTGGTGAATTTTTTCACGACGCGAAAAATGCCGAGCTGATATAAGTACTTGGGATCTGAAAATTGCGTTTTCTGTTATCGACGCTATACGTTTATAAATACCATGAAACTTGGAGATTTCTTGGTCCCGGGCTGATTGGACCATTTTTCAATAACACGTGAAATAGGCAGATGATATAAGTACTTGGGATCTGAAAATTGAGTTTTCAGTTATCGACCTCATACGTTTAGAAATACCATGAAACGTGGACATTTCTTGGTCCCGGGCTGATTGGTGAATTTTTTCACGACGCGAAAAATGCCGAGCTGATATAAGTACTTGGGATCTGAAAACTGCGTTTTCTGTTATCGACGCTATACGTTTATAAATACCATGAAACGTGGAGATTTCTTGGTCCCGGGCTGATTGGACCATTTTTCAATAACACGTGAAATAGGTAGATGATATAAGTACTTGGGATCTGAAAATTGAGTTTTCAGTTGTCGACCTCATACGTTTAGAAATATCATGAAACGTGGACATTTCTTGGTCCCGGGCTGATTGGTGAATTTTTTCACGACGCGAAAAATGCCGAGCTGATATATGTACTTGGGATCTGAAAATTGCGTTTTCTGTTATCGACGCTATACGTTTTTAAATACCATGAAACGTGAAGATTTCTTGGTCCCGGGCTGATTGGACCATTTTTCAACAACACGTAAAATACGCAACTGATATAAGTACTTGTGATCCGAAAATTGAGTTTTCTGTTATCGACGCTATACGTTTATAAATACCATGAAACGTGGAGATTTCTTAGTCCCGGGCTGATTGGGGAATTTTTTCACGACGCGAAAAATTCCGAGCTGACATAAGTACTTGGGAACTGAAAATTGAGTTTTCTGTTATCGACGCTATACGTTTAGAAATACCATGAAACGTGGACATTTGTTGGTCCCGGGCTGATTGGTGAATTTTCTCTCGACGCGAAAAATGCCGAGCTGATATAAGTACTTGGGATCGGAAAATTGAGTTTCCTGTTATCGACGCTATACGTTTTGAAATACCATGAAACGTGGACATTTCTTGGTCCCGGGCCGATTGGCTCATTTTTCAACAACACGTGAAATACGCAGATGATGTAAGTACTTGGGATCTGAAAATTGAGTTTTCAGTTATCGACCTCATACGTTTAGAAATACCATGAAACGTGGACATTTCTTGGTCCCGGGCCGATTGGCTCATTTTTCAACAACACGTGAAATACGCAGATGATATAAGTACTTGGGATCTGAAAATTGAGTTTTCAGTTATCGACCTCATACGTTTAGAAATACCATGAAACGTATTTATTTCTTGGTCGCGGGCTGATTGGTGAATTTTTTCACGACGCGAAAAATGCCGAGCTGATATAAGTACTTGGGATCTGAAAATTGCGTTTTCTGTTATCGACGCTATACGTTTATAAATACCATGAAACGTGGAGATTTCTTGGTCCCGGGCTGATTGGACCATTTTTCAATAACACGTGAAATAGGCAGATGATGGAAGTACTTGGGATCTGAAAATTGAGTTTTCAGTTATCGACCTCATACGTTTAGAAATACCATGAAACGTGGACATTTCTTGGTCCCGGGCTGATTGGTGAATTTTTTCACGACGCGAAAAGTGCCGAGCAGACATAAGAACTTGGGATTTGAAAATTGAGTTTTCAGTTATCGACCTCATACGTTTAGAAATACCATGAAACGTGGACATTTCTTGGTCCCGGGCTGATTGGTGAATTTTCTCACGACGCGAAAAATGCCGAGCTGATATAAGTATTTGGGATCGGAAAATTGAGTTTCCTGTTATCGACGCTATACGTTTTGAAATACCATGAAACGTGGACATTTCTTGGTCCCGGGCCGATTGGCTCATTATTCAACAACACGTGAAATACGCAGATGATGTAAGTACTTGGGATCTGAAAATTGAGTTTTCAGTTATCGACCTCATACGTTTAGAAATACCATGAAACGTGGACATTTCTTGGTCCCGGGCTGATTGGTGAATTTTCTCTCGACGCGAAAAATGCCGAGCTGATATAAGTACTTGGGATCGGAAAATTGAGTTTCCTGTTATCGACGCTATACGTTTTGAAATACCATGAAACGTGGACATTTCTTGGTCCCGGGCCGATTGGCTCATTTTTCAACAACACGTGAAATACGCAGATGATGTAAGTACTTGGGATCTGAAAATTGAGTTTTCAGTTATCGACCTCATACGTTTAGAAATACCCTGAAACGTGGACATTTCTTGGTCCCGGGCTGATTGGGGAATTATTTCACGACGCGAAAAATGCCGAGCTGATATAAGTACTTGGGATCTGAAAATTGCGTTTTCTGTTATCGACGCTATAGGTTTATAAATACCATGAAACTTGGAGATTTCTTAGTCCCGGGCTGATTGGGGAATTTTTTCACGACGCGAAAAATTCCGAGCTGACATAAGTACTTGGGAACTGAAAATTGAGATTTCTGTTATCGACGCTATACGTTTAGAAATACCATGAAACGTGGACATTTCTTGGTCCCGGGCTGATTGGTGAATTTTTTCACGACGCGAAAAATGCCGAGCTGATATAAGTACTTGTGATCCGAAAATTGAGTTTTCTGTTATCGACGCTATACGTTTATAAATACCATGAAACGTGGAGATTTCTTAGTCCCGGGCTGATTGGGGAATTTTTTCACGACGCGAAAAATTCCGAGCTGACATAAGTACTTGGGATCTGAAAATTGAGTTTTCAGTTATCGACCTCATACGTTTAGAAATACCATGAAACGTGGACATTTCTTGGTCCCGGGCTGATTGGGGAATTATTTCACGACGCGAGAAATGCCGAGCTGATATAAGTACTTGGGATCTGAAAATTGCGTTTTCTGTTATCGACGCTATACGTTTATAAATACCATGAAACTTGGAGATTTCTTGGTCCCGGGCTGATTGGACCATTTTTCAATAACACGTGAAATAGGCAGATGATATAAGTACTTGGGATCTGAAAATTGAGTTTTCAGTTATCGACCTCATACGTTTAGAAATACCATGAAACGTGGACATTTCTTGGTCCCGGGCCGATTGGCTCATTTTTCAACAACACGTGAAATACGCAGATGATATAAGTACTTGGGATCTGAAAATTGAGTTTTCAGTTATCGACCTCATACGTTTAGAAATACCATGAAACGTGGACATTTCTTGGTCCCGGGCTGATTGGTGAATTTTTTCACGACACGAAAAATGCCGAGCTGATATAAGTACTTGGGATCTGAAAATTGCGTTTTCTGTTATCGACGCTATACGTTTATAAGTACCATGAAACGTGGACATTTCTTGGTCCCGGGCTGATGGGTGAATTTTTTCACGACGCGAAAAATGCCGAGCTGATATAAGTACTTGTGATACGAAAATTGAGTTTTCTGTTATCGACGATATACGTTTATAAATACCATGAAACGTGGAGATTTCTTAGTCCCGGGCTGATTGGGGAATTTTTTCACGACGCGAGAAATTCCGAGCTGACATAAGTACTTGGGATCTGAAAATTGAGTTTTCAGTTATCGACCTCATACGTTTAGAAATACCATGAAACGTGGACATTTCTTGGTCCCGGGCTGATTGGTGAATTTTCTCTCGACGCGAAAAATGCCGAGCTGATATAAGTACTTGGTATCGGAAAATTGAGTTTCCTGTTATCGACGCTATACGTTTTGAAATACCATGAAACGTGGACATTTCTTGGTCCCGGGCCGATTGGCTCATTTTTCAACAACACGTGAAATACGCAGATGATGTAAGTACTTGGGATCTGAAAATTGAGTTTTCAGTTATCGACCTCATACGTTTAGAAATACCATGAAACGTATTTATTTCTTGGTCGCGGGCTGATTGGGGAATTATTTCACGACGCGAAAAATGCCGAGCTGATATAAGTACTTGGGATCTGAAAATTGCGTTTTCTGTTATCGACGCTATACGTTTATAAATACCATGAAACTTGGAGATTTCTTGGTCCCGGGCTGATTGGACCATTTTTCAATAACACGTGAAATAGGCAGATGATATAAGTACTTGGGATCTGAAAATTGAGTTTTCAGTTATCGACCTCATACGTTTAGAAATACCATGAAACGTGGACATTTCTTGGTCCCGGGCCGATTGGCTCATTTTTCAACAACACGTGAAATACGCAGATGATATAAGTACTTGGGATCTCAAAATTGAGTTTTCAGTTATCGACCTCATACGTTTAGAAATACCATGAAACGTGGACATTTCTTGGTCCCGGGCTGATTGGTGAATTTTTTCACGACGCGAAAAATGCCGAGCTGATATAAGTACTTGGGATCTGAAAATTGCGTTTTCTGTTATCGACGCTATACGTTGATAAATACCATGAAACGTGAAGATTTCTTGGTCCCGGGCTGATTGGACCATTTTTCAACAACACGTAAAATACGCAACTGATATAAGTACTTGGGATCTGAAAATTGAGTTTTCTGTTATCGACGATATACGTTTATAAATACCATGAAACGTGGAGATTTCTTAGTCCCGGGCTGATTGGGGAATTTTTTCACGACGCGAAAAATTCCGAGCTGACATAAGTACTTGGGAACTGAAAATTGAGTTTTCTGTTATCGACGCTATACGTTTAGAAATACCATGAAACGTGGACATTTCTTGGTCCCGGGCTGATTGGTGAATTTTTTCACGACGCGAAATATGCCGAGCTGATATAAGTACTTGTGATACGAAAATTGAGTTTTCTGTTATCGACGCTATACGTTTATAAATACCATGAAACGTGGAGATTTCTTAGTCCCGGGCTCATTGGGGAATTTTTTCACGACGCGAAAAATTCCGAGCTGACATAAGTACTTGGGATCTGAAAATTGAGTTTTCAGTTATCGACCTCATACGTTTAGAAATACCATGAAACGTGGACATTTCTTGGTCCCGGGCTGATTGGTGAATTTTCTCACGACGCGAAAAATGCCGAGCTGATATAAGTACTTGGGATCGGAAAATTGAGTTTCCTGTTATCGACGCTATACGTTTTGAAATACCATGAAACGTGGACATTTCTTAGTCCCGGGCCGATTGGGTCATTTTTCAATAACACGTGAAATACGCAGATGATATAAGTACTTGGGATCTGAAAATTGAGTTTTCAGTTATCGACCTCATACGTTTAGAAATACCATGAAACGTGGAGATTTCTTGGTCCCGGGCTGATTGGACCATTTTTCAATAACACGTGAAATAGGCAGATGATATAAGAACTTGGGATCTGAAAATTGAGTTTTCAGTTATCGACCTCATACGTTTAGAAATACCATGAAACGTGGACATTTCTTGGTCCCGGGCCGATTGGCTCATTTTTCAACAACACGTGAAATACGCAGATGATATAAGTACTTGGGATCTGAAAATTCAGTTTTCAGTTATCGACCTCATACGTTTAGAAATACCATGAAACGTGTTTATTTCTTGGTCGCGGGCTGATTGGTGAATTTTTTCACGACGCGAAAAATGCCGAGCTGATATAAGTACTTGGGATCTGAAAATTGCGTTTTCTGTTATCGACGCTATACGTTTATAAATACCATGAAACTTGGAGATTTCTTGGTCCCGGGCTGATTGGACCATTTTTCAATAACACGTGAAATAGGCAGATGATATAAGTACTTGGGATCTGAAAATTGAGTTTTCAGTTATCGACCTCATACGTTTAGAAATACCATGAAACGTGGACATTTCTTGGTCCCGGGCTGATTGGTGAATTTTTTCACGACGCGAAAAATGCCGAGCTGATATATGTACTTGGGATCTGAAAATTGCGTTTTCTGTTATCGACGCTATACGTTTTTAAATACCATGAAACGTGAAGATTTCTTGGTCCCGGGCTGATTGGACCATTTTTCAACAACACGTAAAATACGCAACTGATATAAGTACTTGGGATCTGAAAATTGAGTTTTCTGTTATCGACGCTATACGTTTATAAATACCATGAAACGTGGAGATTTCTTAGTCCCGGGCTGATTGGGGAATTTTTTCACGACGCGAAAAATTCCGAGCTGACATAAGTACTTGGGAACTGAAAATTGAGTTTTCTGTTATCGACGCTATACGTTTAGAAATACCAGGAAACGTGGACATTTCTTGGTCCCGGGCTTATTGGTGAATTTTTTCACGATGCGAAAAATGCCGAGCTGATATAAGTACTTGTGATCCGAAAATTGAGTTTTCTGTTATCGACGCTATACGTTTATAAATACCATGAAACGTGGAGATTTCTTAGTCCCGGGCTGATTGGGGAATTTTTTCACGACGCGAAAAATTCCGAGCTGACATAAGTACTTGGGAACTGAAAATTGAGTTTTCTGTTATCGACGCTATACGTTTAGAAATACCATGAAACGTGGACATTTCTTGGTCCCGGGCTGATTGGTGAATTTTCTCTCGACGCGAAAAATGCCGAGCTGATATAAGTACTTGGGATCGGAAAATTGAGTTTCCTGTTATCGACGCTATACGTTTATAAATACCATGAAACGTGGAGATTTCTTGGTCCCGGGCTGATTGGACCATTTGTCAATAACACGGGAAATAGGCAGATGATGGAAGTACTTGGGATCTGAAAATTGAGTTTTCAGTTATCGACCTCATACGTTTAGAAATACCATGAAACGTGGACATTTCTTGGTCCCGGGCCGATTGGCTCATTATTCAACAACACGTGAAATACGCAGATGATGTAAGTACTTGGGATCTGAAAATTGAGTTTTCAGTTATCGACCTCATACGTTTAGAAATACCATGAAACGTGGACATTTCTTGGTCCCGGGCTGATTGGTGAATTTTCTCTCGACGCGAAAAATGCCGAGCTGATATAAGTACTTGGGATCGGAAAATTGAGTTTCCTGTTATCGACGCTATACGTTTTGAAATACCATGAAACGTGGACATTTCTTGGTCCCGGGCCGATTGGCTCATTTTTCAACAACACGTGAAATACGCAGATGATGTAAGTACTTGGGATCTGAAAATTGAGTTTTCAGTTATCGACCTCATACGTTTAGAAATACCCTGAAACGTGGACATTTCTTGGTCCCGGGCTGATTGGGGAATTATTTCACGACGCGAAAAATGCCGAGCTGATATAAGTACTTGGGATCTGAAAATTGCGTTTTCTGTTATCGACGCTATACGTTTATAAATACCATGAAACGTGGAGATTTCTTAGTCCCGGGCTGATTGGGGAATTTTTTCACGACGCGAAAAATTCCGAGCTGACATAAGTACTTGGGATCTGAAAATTGAGTTTTCAGTTATCGACCTCATACGTTTAGAAATACCATGAAACGTGGACATTTCTTGGTCCCGGGCCGATTGGCTCATTTTTCAACAACACGTGAAATACGCAGATGATGTAAGTACTTGGGATCTGAAAATTGAGTTTTCAGTTATCGACCTCATACGTTTAGAAATACCATGAAACGTGGACATTTCTTGGTCCCGGGCCGATTGGCTCATTTTTCAACAACACGTGAAATACGCAGATGATATAAGTACTTGGGATCTGAAAATTGAGTTTTCAGTTATCGACCTCATACGTTTAGAAATACCATGAAACGTATTTATTTCTTGGTCGCGGGCTGATTGGTGAATTTTTTCACGACGCGAAAAATGCCGAGCTGATATAAGTACTTGGGATCTGAAAATTGCGTTTTCTGTTATCGACGCTATACGTTTATAAATACCATGAAACGTGGAGATTTCTTGGTCCCGGGCTGATTGGACCATTTTTCAATAACACGTGAAATAGGCAGATGATGGAAGTACTTGGGATCTGAAAATTGAGTTTTCAGTTATCGACCTCATACGTTTAGAAATACCATGAAACGTGGACATTTCTTGGTCCCGGGCTGATTGGTGAATTTTTTCACGACGCGAAAAATGCCGAGCTGATATAAGTACTTCGGATCCGAAAATTGAGTTTTCTGTTATCGACGCTATACGTTTATAAATACCATGAAACGTGAAGATTTCTTGGTCCCGGGCTGATTGGACCATTTTTCAACATCACGTAAAATACGCAACTGATATAAGTACTTGGGATCTGAAAATTGAGTTTTCTGTTATCGACGCAATACGTTTATAAATACCATGAAACGTGGAGATTCCTTAGTCCCGGGCTGATTGGGGAATTTTTTCACGACGCGAAAAATTCCGAGCTGACATAAGTACTTGGGAACTGAAAATTGAGATTTCTGTTATCGACGCTCTACGTTTAGAAATACCATGAAACGTGGACATTTCTTGGTCCCGGGCTGATTGGTGAATTTTTTCACGACGCGAAAAATGCCGAGCTGATATAAGTACTTGTGATCCGAAAATTGAGTTTTCCGTTATCGATGCTATACGTTAATTAATACCATGAAACGTGGAGAATTCTTAGTCCCGGGCTGATTGGGGAATTTTTTCACGACGCGAAAAATTCCGAGCTGACATAAGTACTTGGGATTTGAAAATTGAGTTTTCAGTTATCGACCTCATACGTTTAGAAATACCATGAAACGTGGACATTTCTTGGTCCCGGGCTGATTGGTGAATTTTCTCACGACGCGAAAAATGCCGAGCTGATATAAGTATTTGGGATCGGAAAATTGAGTTTCCTGTTATCGACGCTATACGTTTTGAAATACCATGAAACGTGGACATTTCTTGGTCCCGGGCCGATTGGCTCATTATTCAACAACACGTGAAATACGCAGATGATGTAAGTACTTGGGATCTGAAAATTGAGTTTTCAGTTATCGACCTCATACGTTTAGAAATACCATGAAACGTGGACATTTCTTGGTCCCGGGCTGATTGGGGAATTATTTCACGACGCGAAAAATGCCGAGCTGATATAAGTACTTGGGATCTGAAAATTGCGTTTTCTGTTATCGACGCTATACGTTTATAAATACCATGAAACTTGGAGATTTCTTGGTCCCGGGCTGATTGGACCATTTTTCAATAACACGTGAAATAGGCAGATGATATAAGTACTTGGGATCTGAAAATTGAGTTTTCAGTTATCGACCTCATACGTTTAGAAATACCATGAAACGTAGACATTTCTTGGTCCCGGGCCGATTGGCTCATTTTTCAACAACACGTGAAATACGCAGATGATATAAGTACTTGGGATCTCAAAATTGAGTTTTCAGTTATCGACCTCATACGTTTAGAAATACCATGAAACGTGGACATTTCTTGGTCCCGGGCTGATTGGTGAATTTTTTCACGACGCGAAAAATGCCGAGCTGATATAAGTACTTGGGATCTGAAAATTGCGTTTTCTGTTATCGACGCTATACGTTGATAAATACCATGAAACGTGAAGATTTCTTGGTCCCGGGCTGATTGGACCATTTTTCAACAACACGTAAAATACGCAACTGATATAAGTACTTGGGATCTGAAAATTGAGTTTTCTGTTATCGACGATATACGTTTATAAATACCATGAAACGTGGAGATTTCTTAGTCCCGGGCTGATTGGGGAATTTTTTCACGACGCGAAAAATTCCGAGCTGACATAAGTACTTGGGAACTGAAAATTGAGTTTTCTGTTATCGAAGCTATACGTTTAGAAATACCATGAAACGTGGACATTTCTTGGTCCCGGGCTGATTGGTGAATTTTCTCACGACGCGAAAAATGCCGAGCTGATATAAGTACTTGGGATCGGAAAATTGAGTTTCCTGTTATCGACGCTATACGTTTTGAAATACCATGAAACGTGGACATTTCTTAGTCCCGGGCCGATTGGGTCATTTTTCAATAACACGTGAAATACGCAGATGATATAAGTACTTGGGATCTGAAAATTGAGTTTTCAGTTATCGACCTCATACGTTTAGAAATACCATGAAACGTGGAGATTTCTTGGTCCCGGGCTGATTGGACCATTTTTCAATAACACGTGAAATAGGCAGATGATATAAGAACTTGGGATGTGAAAATTGAGTTTTCAGTTATCGACCTCATACGTTTAGAAATACCATGAAACGTGGACATTTCTTGGTCCCTGGCTGATTGGTGAATTTTTTCACGACGCGAAAAATGCCGAGCTGATATAAGTACTTGTGATCCGAAAATTGAGTTTTCCGTTATCGATGCTATACGTTTATTAATACCATGAAACGTGGAGATTTCTTAGTCCCGGGCTGATTGGGGAATATTTTCACGACGCGAAAAATTCCGAGATGACATAAGTACTTGGGATTTGAAAATTGAGTTTTCAGTTATCGACCTCATACGTTTAGAAATACCATGAAACGTGGACATTTCTTGGTCCCGGGCTGATTGGTGAATTTTCTCACGACGCGAAAAATGCCGAGCTGATATAAGTATTTGGGATCGGAAAATTGAGTTTCCTGTTATCGACGCTATACGTTTTGAAATACCATGAAACGTGGACATTTCTTGGTCCCGGGCCGATTGGCTCATTATTCAACAACACGTGAAATACGCAGATGATGTAAGTACATGGGATCTGAAAATTGAGTTTTCAGTTATCGACCTCATACGTTTAGAAATACCATGAAACGTGGACATTTCTTGGTCCCGGGCTGATTGGGGAATTATTTCACGACGCGAAAAATGCCGAGCTGATATAAGTACTTGGGATCTGAAAATTGCGTTTTCTGTTATCGACGCTATACGTTTATAAATACCATGAAACTTGGAGATTTCTTGGTCCCGGGCTGATTGGACCATTTTTCAATAACACGTGAAATAGGCAGATGATATAAGTACTTGGGATCTGAAAATTGAGTTTTCAGTTATCGACCTCATACGTTTAGAAATACCATGAAACGTGGACATTTCTTGGTCCCGGGCCGATTGGCTCATTTTTCAACAACACGTGAAATACGCAGATGATATAAGTACTTGGGATCTCAAAATTGAGTTTTCAGTTATCGACCTCATACGTATAGAAATACCATGAAACGTGGACATTTCTTGGTCCCAGGCTGATTGGTGAATTTTTTCACGACGCGAAAAATGCCGAGCTGATATAAGTACTTGGGATCTGAAAATTGCGTTTTCTGTTATCGACGCTATACGTTTATAAATACCATGAAACTTGGAGATTTCTTGGTCCCGGGCTGATTGGACCATTTTTCAATAACACGTGAAATAGGCAGATGATATAAGTACTTGGGATCTGAAAATTGAGTTTTCAGTTATCGACCTCATACGTTTAGAAATACCATGAAACGTGGACATTTCTTGGTCCCGGGCCGATTGGCTCATTTTTCAACAACACGTGAAATACGCAGATGATATAAGTACTTGGGATCTGAAAATTGAGTTTTCAGTTATCGACCTCATACGTTTAGAAATACCATGAAACGTGGACATTTCTTGGTCCCGGGCTGATTGGTGAATTTTTTCACGACGCGAAAAATGCCGAGCTGATATAAGTACTTGGGATCTGAAAATTGCGTTTTCTGTTATCGACGCTATACGTTTATAAGTACCATGAAACGTGGAGATTTCTTGGTCCCGGGCTGATTGGACCATTTTTCAACTACACGTAAAATACGCAACTGATATAAGTACTTGGGATCTGAAAATTGAGTTTTCTGTTATCGACGCTATACGTTTATAAATACCATGAAACGTGGACATTTCTTGGTCCCGGGCTGATGGGTGAATTTTTTCACGACGCGAAAAATGCCGAGCTGATATAAGTACTTGTGATACGAAAATTGAGTTTTCTGTTATCGACGCTATACGTTTATAAATACCATGAAACGTGGAGATTTCTTAGTCCCGGGCTGATTGGGGAATTTTTTCACGACGCGAGAAATTCCGAGCTGACATAAGTACTTGGGATCTGAAAATTGAGTTTTCAGTTATCGACCTCATACGTTTAGAAATACCATGAAACGTGGACATTTCTTGGTCCCGGGCTGATTGGTGAATTTTCTCTCGACGCGAAAAATGCCGAGCTGATATAAGTACTTGGGATCGGAAAATTGAGTTTCCTGTTATCGACGCTATACGTTTTGAAATACCATGAAACGTGGACATTTCTTGGTCCCGGGCCGATTGGCTCATTTTTCAACAACACGTGAAATACGCAGATGATGTAAGTACTTGGGATCTGAAAATTGAGTTTTCAGTTATCGACCTCATACGTTTAGAAATACCATGAAACGTGGACATTTCTTGGTCCCGGGCCGATTGGCTCATTTTTCAACAACACGTGAAATACGCAGATGATATAAGTACTTGGGATCTGAAAATTGAGTTTTCAGTTATCGACCTCATACGTTTAGAAATACCATGAAACGTATTTATTTCTTGGTCGCGGGCTGATTGGGGAATTATTTCACGACGCGAAAAATGCCGAGCTGATATAAGTACTTGGGATCTGAAAATTGCGTTTTCTGTTATCGACGCTATACGTTTATAAATACCATGAAACTTGGAGATTTCTTGGTCCCGGGCTGATTGGACCATTTTTCAATAACACGTGAAATAGGCAGATGATATAAGTACTTGGGATCTGAAAATTGAGTTTTCAGTTATCGACCTCATACGTTTAGAAATACCATGAAACGTGGACATTTCTTGGTCCCGGGCCGATTGGCTCATTTTTCAACAACACGTGAAATACGCAGATGATATAAGTACTTGGGATCTCAAAATTGAGTTTTCAGTTATCGACCTCATACGTTTAGAAATACCATGAAACGTGGACATTTCTTGGTCCCGGGCTGATTGGTGAATTTTTTCACGACGCGAAAAATGCCGAGCTGATATAAGTACTTGGGATCTGAAAATTGCGTTTTCTGTTATCGACGCTATACGTTGATAAATACCATGAAACGTGAAGATTTCTTGGTCCCGGGCTGATTGGACCATTTTTCAACAACACGTAAAATACGCAACTGATATAAGTACTTGGGATCTGAAAATTGAGTTTTCTGTTATCGACGATATACGTTTATAAATACCATGAAACGTGGAGATTTCTTAGTCCCGGGCTGATTGGGGAATTTTTTCACGACGCGAAAAATTCCGAGCTGACATAAGTACTTGGGAACTGAAAATTGAGTTTTCTGTTATCGAAGCTATACGTTTAGAAATACCATGAAACGTGGACATTTCTTGGTCCCGGGCTGATTGGTGAATTTTCTCACGACGCGAAAAATGCCGAGCTGATATAAGTACTTGGGATCGGAAAATTGAGTTTTCTGTTATCGACGCTATACGTTTTGAAATACCATGAAACGTGGACATTTCTTAGTCCCGGGCCGATTGGGTCATTTTTCAATAACACGTGAAATACGCAGATGATATAAGTACTTGGGATCTGAAAATTGAGTTTTCAGTTATCGACCTCATACGTTTAGAAATACCATGAAACGTGGAGATTTCTTGGTCCCGGGCTGATTGGACCATTTTTCAATAACACGTGAAATAGGCAGATGATATAAGAACTTGGGATCTGAAAATTGAGTTTTCAGTTATCGACCTCATACGTTTAGAAATACCATGAAACGTGGACATTTCTTGGTCCCTGGCTGATTGGTGAATTTTTTCACGACCCGAAAAATGCCGAGCTGATATAAGTACTTGTGATCCGAAAATTGAGTTTTCCGTTATCGATGCTATACGTTTATTAATACCATGAAACGTGGAGATTTCTTAGTCCCGGGCTGATTGGGGAATATTTTCACGACGCGAAAAATTCCGAGATGACATAAGTACTTGGGATTTGAAAATTGAGTTTTCAGTTATCGACCTCATACGTTTAGAAATACCATGAAACGTGGACATTTCTTGGTCCCGGGCTGATTGGTGAATTTTCTCACGACGCGAAAAATGCCGAGCTGATATAAGTATTTGGGATCGGAAAATTGAGTTTCCTGTTATCGACGCTATACGTTTTGAAATACCATGAAACGTGGACATTTCTTGGTCCCGGGCCGATTGGCTCATTATTCAACAACACGTGAAATACGCAGATGATGTAAGTACATGGGATCTGAAAATTGAGTTTTCAGTTATCGACCTCATACGTTTAGAAATACCATGAAACGTGGACATTTCTTGGTCCCGGGCTGATTGGGGAATTATTTCACGACGCGAAAAATGCCGAGCTGATATAAGTACTTGGGATCTGAAAATTGCGTTTTCTGTTATCGACGCTATACGTTTATAAATACCATGAAACTTGGAGATTTCTTGGTCCCGGGCTGATTGGACCATTTTTCAATAACACGTGAAATAGGCAGATGATATAAGTACTTGGGATCTGAAAATTGAGTTTTCAGTTATCGACCTCATACGTTTAGAAATACCATGAAACGTGGACATTTCTTGGTCCCGGGCCGATTGGCTCATTTTTCAACAACACGTGAAATACGCAGATGATATAAGTACTTGGGATCTCAAAATTGAGTTTTCAGTTATCGACCTCATACGTATAGAAATACCATGAAACGTGGACATTTCTTGGTCCCAGGCTGATTGGTGAATTTTTTCACGACGCGAAAAATGCCGAGCTGATATAAGTACTTGGGATCTGAAAATTGCGTTTTCTGTTATCGACGCTATACGTTTATAAATACCATGAAACTTGGAGATTTCTTGGTCCCGGGCTGATTGGACCATTTTTCAATAACACGTGAAATAGGCAGATGATATAAGTACTTGGGATCTGAAAATTGAGTTTTCAGTTATCGACCTCATACGTTTAGAAATACCATGAAACGTGGACATTTCTTGGTCCCGGGCCTATTGGCTCATTTTTCAACAACACGTGAAATACGCAGATGATATAAGTACTTGGGATCTGAAAATTGAGTTTTCAGTTATCGACCTCATACGTTTAGAAATACCATGAAACGTGGACATTTCTTGGTCCCGGGCTGATTGGTGAATTTTTTCACGACGCGAAAAATGCCGAGCTGATATAAGTACTTGGGATCTGAAAATTGCGTTTTCTGTTATCGACGCTATACGTTTATAAGTACCATGAAACGTGGAGATTTCTTGGTCCCGGGCTGATTGGACCATTTTTCAACTACACGTAAAATACGCAACTGATATAAGTACTTGGGATCTGAAAATTGAGTTTTCTGTTATCGACGCTATACGTTTATAAATACCATGAAACGTGGACATTTCTTGGTCCCGGGCTGATGGGTGAATTTTTTCACGACGCGAAAAATGCCGAGCTGATATAAGTACTTGTGATACGAAAATTGAGTTTTCTGTTATCGACGCTATACGTTTATAAATACCATGAAACGTGGAGATTTCTTAGTCCCGGGCTGATTGGGGAATTTTTTCACGACGCGAGAAATTCCGAGCTGACATAAGTACTTGGGATCTGAAAATTGAGTTTTCAGTTATCGACCTCATACGTTTAGAAATACCATGAAACGTGGACATTTCTTGGTCCCGGGCTGATTGGTGAATTTTCTCTCGACGCGAAAAATGCCGAGCTGATATAAGTACTTGGGATCGGAAAATTGAGTTTCCTGTTATCGACGCTATACGTTTTGAAATACCATGAAACGTGGACATTTCTTGGTCCCGGGCCGATTGGCTCATTTTTCAACAACACGTGAAATACGCAGATGATGTAAGTACTTGGGATCTGAAAATTGAGTTTTCAGTTATCGACCTCATACGTTTAGAAATACCATGAAACGTGGACATTTCTTGGTCCCGGGCCGATTGGCTCATTTTTCAACAACACGTGAAATACGCAGATGATATAAGTACTTGGGATCTGAAAATTGAGTTTTCAGTTATCGACCTCATACGTTTAGAAATACCATGAAACGTATTTATTTCTTGGTCGCGGGCTGATTGGGGAATTATTTCACGACGCGAAAAATGCCGAGCTGATATAAGTACTTGGGATCTGAAAATTGCGTTTTCTGTTATCGACGCTATACGTTTATAAATACCATGAAACTTGGAGATTTCTTGGTCCCGGGCTGATTGGACCATTTTTCAATAACACGTGAAATAGGCAGATGATATAAGTACTTGGGATCTGAAAATTGAGTTTTCAGTTATCGACCTCATACGTTTAGAAATACCATGAAACGTGGACATTTCTTGGTCCCGGGCCGATTGGCTCATTTTTCAACAACACGTGAAATACGCAGATGATATAAGTACTTGGGATCTGAAAATTGAGTTTTCAGTTATCGACCTCATACGTTTAGAAATACCATGAAACGTGGACATTTCTTGGTCCCGGGCTGATTGGTGAATTTTTTCACGACGCGAAAAATGCCGAGCTGATATAAGTACTTGGGATCTGAAAATTGCGTTTTCTGTTATCGACGCTATACGTTTATAAGTACCATGAAACGTGGACATTTCTTGGTCGCGGGCTGATGGGTGAATTTTTTCACGACGCGAAAAATGCCGAGCTGATATAAGTACTTGTGATACGAAAATTGAGTTTTCTGTTATCGACGATATACGTTTATAAATACCATGAAACGTGGAGATTTCTTAGTCCCGGGCTGATTGGGGAATTTTTTCACGACGCGAGAAATTCCGAGCTGACATAAGTACTTGGGATCTGAAAATTGAGTTTTCAGTTATCGACCTCATACGTTTAGAAATACCATGAAACGTGGACATTTCTTGGTCCCGGGCTGATTGGTGAATTTTCTCTCGACGCGAAAAATGCCGAGCTGATATAAGTACTTGGTATCGGAAAATTGAGTTTCCTGTTATCGACGCTATACGTTTTGAAATACCATGAAACGTGGACATTTCTTGGTCCCGGGCCGATTGGCTCATTTTTCAACAACACGTGAAATACGCAGATGATGTAAGTACTTGGGATCTGAAAATTGAGTTTTCAGTTATCGACCTCATACGTTTAGAAATACCATGAAACGTATTTATTTCTTGGTCGCGGGCTGATTGGGGAATTATTTCACGACGCGAAAAATGCCGAGCTGATATAAGTACTTGGGATCTGAAAATTGCGTTTTCTGTTATCGACGCTATACGTTTATAAATACCATGAAACTTGGAGATTTCTTGGTCCCGGGCTGATTGGACCATTTTTCAATAACACGTGAAATAGGCAGATGATATAAGTACTTGGGATCTGAAAATTGAGTTTTCAGTTATCGACCTCATACGTTTAGAAATACCATGAAACGTGGACATTTCTTGGTCCCGGGCCGATTGGCTCATTTTTCAACAACACGTGAAATACGCAGATGATATAAGTACTTGGGATCTCAAAATTGAGTTTTCAGTTATCGACCTCATACGTTTAGAAATACCATGAAACGTGGACATTTCTTGGTCCCGGGCTGATTGGTGAATTTTTTCACGACGCGAAAAATGCCGAGCTGATATAAGTACTTGGGATCTGAAAATTGCGTTTTCTGTTATCGACGCTATACGTTGATAAATACCATGAAACGTGAAGATTTCTTGGTCCCGGGCTGATTGGACCATTTTTCAACAACACGTAAAATACGCAACTGATATAAGTACTTGGGATCTGAAAATTGAGTTTTCTGTTATCGACGATATACGTTTATAAATACCATGAAACGTGGAGATTTCTTAGTCCCGGGCTGATTGGGGAATTTTTTCACGACGCGAAAAATTCCGAGCTGACATAAGTACTTGGGAACTGAAAATTGAGTTTTCTGTTATCGACGCTATACGTTTAGAAATACCATGAAACGTGGACATTTCTTGGTCCCGGGCTGATTGGTGAATTTTTTCACGACGCGAAATATGCCGAGCTGATATAAGTACTTGTGATACGAAAATTGAGTTTTCTGTTATCGACGCTATACGTTTATAAATACCATGAAACGTGGAGATTTCTTAGTCCCGGGCCGATTGGGTCATTTTTCAATAACACGTGAAATACGCAGATGATATAAGTACTTGGGATCTGAAAATTGAGTTTTCAGTTATCGACCTCATACGTTTAGAAATACCATGAAACGTGGAGATTTCTTGGTCCCGGGCTGATTGGACCATTTTTCAATAACACGTGAAATAGGCAGATGATATAAGAACTTGGGATCTGAAAATTGAGTTTTCAGTTATCGACCTCATACGTTTAGAAATACCATGAAACGTGGACATTTCTTGGTCCCGGGCCGATTGGCTCATTTTTCAACAACACGTGAAATACGCAGATGATATAAGTACTTGGGATCTGAAAATTCAGTTTTCAGTTATCGACCTCATACGTTTAGAAATACCATGAAACGTGTTTATTTCTTGGTCGCGGGCTGATTGGTGAATTTTTTCACGACGCGAAAAATGCCGAGCTGATATAAGTACTTGGGATCTGAAAATTGCGTTTTCTGTTATCGACGCTATACGTTTATAAATACCATGAAACGTGGAGATTTCTTGATCCCAGGCTGATTGGACCATTTTTTAATAACACGTGAAATAGGCAGATGATATAAGTACTTGGGATCTGAAAATTGAGTTTTCAGTAATCGACCTCATACGTTTAGAAATACCATGAAACGTGGACATTTCTTGGTCCCGGGCTGATTGGTGAATTTTTTCACGACGCGAAAAATGCCGAGCTGATATATGTACTTGGGATCTGAAAATTGCGTTTTCTGTTATCGACGCTATACGTTTTTAAATACCATGAAACGTGAAGATTTCTTGGTCCCGGGCTGATTGGACCATTTTTCAACAACACGTAAAATACGCAACTGATATAAGTACTTGGGATCTGAAAATTGAGTTTTCTGTTATCGACGCTATACGTTTATAAATACCATGAAACGTGGAGATTTCTTAGTCCCGGGCTGATTGGGGAATTTTTTCACGACGCGAAAAATTCCGAGCTGACATAAGTACTTGGGAACTGAAAATTGAGTTTTCTGTTATCGACGCTATACGTTTAGAAATACCAGGAAACGTGGACATTTCTTGGTCCCGGGCTTATTGGTGAATTTTTTCACGATGCGAAAAATGCCGAGCTGATATAAGTACTTGTGATCCGAAAATTGAGTTTTCTGTTATCGACGCTATACGTTTATAAATACCATGAAACGTGGAGATTTCTTAGTCCCGGGCTGATTGGGGAATTTTTTCACGACGCGAAAAATTCCGAGCTGACATAAGTACTTGGGAACTGAAAATTGAGTTTTCTGTTATCGACGCTATACGTTTAGAAATACCATGAAACGTGGACATTTCTTGGTCCCGGGCTGATTGGTGAATTTTCTCTCGACGCGAAAAATGCCGAGCTGATATATGTACTTGGGATCTGAAAATTGCGTTTTCTGTTATCGACGCTATACGTTTTTAAATACCATGAAACGTGAAGATTTCTTGGTCCCGGGCTGATTGGACCATTTTTCAACAACACGTAAAATACGCAACTGATATAAGTACTTGGGATCTGAAAATTGAGTTTTCTGTTATCGACGCTATACGTTTATAAATACCATGAAACGTGGAGATTTCTTAGTCCCGGGCTGATTGGGGAATTTTTTCACGACGCGAAAAATTCCGAGCTGACATAAGTACTTGGGAACTGAAAATTGAGTTTTCTGTTATCGACGCTATACGTTTAGAAATACCAGGAAACGTGGACATTTCTTGGTCCCGGGCTTATTGGTGAATTTTTTCACGATGCGAAAAATGCCGAGCTGATATAAGTACTTGTGATCCGAAAATTGAGTTTTCTGTTATCGACGCTATACGTTTATAAATACCATGAAACGTGGAGATTTCTTAGTCCCGGGCTGATTGGGGAATTTTTTCACGACGCGAAAAATTCCGAGCTGACATAAGTACTTGGGAACTGAAAATTGAGTTTTCTGTTATCGACGCTATACGTTTAGAAATACCATGAAACGTGGACATTTCTTGGTCCCGGGCTGATAGGTGAATTTTCTCTCGACGCGAAAAATGCCGAGCTGATATAAGTTCTTGGGATCGGAAAATTGAGTTTCCTGTTATCGACGCTATACGTTTATAAATACCATGAAACGTGGAGATTTCTTGGTCCCGGGCTGATTGGACCATTTGTCAATAACACGGGAAATAGGCAGATGATGGAAGTACTTGGGATCTGAAAATTGAGTTTTCAGTTATCGACCTCATACGTTTAGAAATACCATGAAACGTGGACATTTCTTGGTCCCGGGCTGATTGGTGAATTTTTTCACGACGCGAAAAGTGCCGAGCTGACATAAGTACTTGGGATTTGAAAATTGAGTTTTCAGTTATCGACCTCATACGTTTAGAAATACCATGAAACGTGGACATTTCTTGGTCCCGGGCTGATTGGTGAATTTTCTCACGACGCGAAAAATGCCGAGCTGATATAAGTATTTGGGATCGGAAAATTGAGTTTCCTGTTATCGATGCTATACGTTTTGAAATACCATGAAACGTGGACATTTCTTGGTCCCGGGCCGATTGGCTCATTATTCAACAACACGTGAAATACGCAGATGATGTAAGTACTTGGGATCTGAAAATTGAGTTTTCAGTTATCGACCTCATACGTTTAGAAATACCATGAAACGTGGACATTTCTTGGTCCCGGGCTGATTGGTGAATTTTCTCTCGACGCGAAAAATGCCGAGCTGATATAAGTACTTGGGATCGGAAAATTGAGTTTCCTGTTATCGACGCTATACGTTTTGAAATACCATGAAACGTGGACATTTCTTGGTCCCGGGCCGATTGGCTCATTTTTCAACAACACGTGAAATACGCAGATGATGTAAGTACTTGGGATCTGAAAATTGAGTTTTCAGTTATCGACCTCATACGTTTAGAAATACCCTGAAACGTGGACATTTCTTGGTCCCGGGCTGATTGGGGAATTATTTCACGACGCGAAAAATGCCGAGCTGATATAAGTACTTGGGATCTGAAAATTGCGTTTTCTGTTATCGACGCTATACGTTTATAAATACCATGAAACGTGGAGATTTCTTAGTCCCGGGCTGATTGGGGAATTTTTTCACGACGCGAAAAATTCCGAGCTGACATAAGTACTTGGGAACTGAAAATTGAGTTTTCTGTTATCGACGCTATACGTTTAGAAATACCATGAAACGTGGACATTTGTTGGTCCCGGGCTGATTGGTGAATTTTCTCTCGACGCGAAAAATGCCGAGCTGATATAAGTACTTGGGATCGGAAAATTGAGTTTCCTGTTATCGACGCTATACGTTTTGAAATACCATGAAACGTGGACATTTCTTGGTCCCGGGCCGATTGGCTCATTTTTCAACAACACGTGAAATACGCAGATGATGTAAGTACTTGGGATCTGAAAATTGAGTTTTCAGTTATCGACCTCATACGTTTAGAAATACCATGAAACGTGGACATTTCTTGGTCCCGGGCCGATTGGCTCATTTTTCAACAACACGTGAAATACGCAGATGATATAAGTACTTGGGATCTGAAAATTGAGTTTTCAGTTATCGACCTCATACGTTTAGAAATACCGTGAAACGTGGAGATTTCTTGGTCCCGGGCTGATTGGACCATTTTTCAATAACACGTGAAATAGGCAGATGATGGAAGTACTTGGGATCTGAAAATTGAGTTTTCAGTTATCGACCTCATACGTTTAGAAATACCATGAAACGTGGACATTTCTTGGTCCCGGGCTGATTGGTGAATTTTTTCACGACGCGAAAAGTGCCGAGCAGACATAAGAACTTGGGATTTGAAAATTGAGTTTTCAGTTATCGACCTCATACGTTTAGAAATACCATGAAACGTGGACATTTCTTGGTCCCGGGCTGATTGGTGAATTTTCTCACGACGCGAAAAATGCCGAGCTGATATAAGTATTTGGGATCGGAAAATTGAGTTTCCTGTTATCGACGCTATACGTTTTGAAATACCATGAAACGTGGACATTTCTTGGTCCCGGGCCGATTGGCTCATTATTCAACAACACGTGAAATACGCAGATGATGTAAGTACTTGGGATCTGAAAATTGAGTTTTCAGTTATCGACCTCATACGTTTAGAAATACCATGAAACGTGGACATTTCTTGGTCCCGGGCTGATTGGTGAATTTTCTCTCGACGCGAAAAATGCCGAGCTGATATAAGTACTTGGGATCGGAAAATTGAGTTTCCTGTTATCGACGCTATACGTTTTGAAATACCATGAAACGTGGACATTTCTTGGTCCCGGGCCGATTGGCTCATTTTTCAACAACACGTGAAATACGCAGATGATGTAAGTACTTGGGATCTGAAAATTGAGTTTTCAGTTATCGACCTCATACGTTTAGAAATACCCTGAAACGTGGACATTTCTTGGTCCCGGGCTGATTGGGGAATTATTTCACGACGCGAAAAATGCCGAGCTGATATAAGTACTTGGGATCTGAAAATTGCGTTTTCTGTTATCGACGCTATACGTTTATAAATACCATGAAACTTGGAGATTTCTTAGTCCCGGGCTGATTGGGGAATTTTTTCACGACGCGAAAAATTCCGAGCTGACATAAGTACTTGGGAACTGAAAATTGAGATTTCTGTTATCGACGCTATACGTTTAGAAATACCATGAACGTGGACATTTCTTGGTCCCGGGCTGATTGGTGAATTTTTTCACGACGCGAAAAATGCCGAGCTGATATAAGTACTTGTGATCCGAAAATTGAGTTTTCTGTTATCGACGCTATACGTTTATAAATACCATGAAACGTGGAGATTTCTTAGTCCCGGGCTGATTGGGGAATTTGTTCACGACGCGAAAAATTCCGAGCTGACATAAGTACTTGGGATCTGAAAATTGAGTTTTCAGTTATCGACCTCATACGTTTAGAAATACCATGAAACGTGGACATTTCTTGGTCCCGGGCTGATTGGGGAATTATTTCACGACGCGAGAAATGCCGAGCTGATATAAGTACTTGGGATCTGAAAATTGCGTTTTCTGTTATCGACGCTATACGTTTATAAATACCATGAAACTTGGAGATTTCTTGGTCCCGGGCTGATTGGACCATTTTTCAATAACACGTGAAATAGGCAGATGATATAAGTACTTGGGATCTGAAAATTGAGTTTTCAGTTATCGACCTCATACGTTTAGAAATACCATGAAACGTGGACATTTCTTGGTCCCGGGCCGATTGGCTCATTTTTCAACAACACGTGAAATACGCAGATGATATAAGTACTTGGGATCTGAAAATTGAGTTTTCAGTTATCGACCTCATACGTTTAGAAATACCATGAAACGTGGACATTTCTTGGTCCCGGGCTGATTGGTGAATTTTTTCACGACGCGAAAAATGCCGAGCTGATATAAGTACTTGGGATCTGAAAATTGCGTTTTCTGTTATCGACGCTATACGTTTATAAGTACCATGAAACGTGGACATTTCTTGGTCCCGGGCTGATGGGTGAATTTTTTCACGACGCGAAAAATGCCGAGCTGATATAAGTACTTGTGATACGAAAATTGAGTTTTCTGTTATCGACGATATACGTTTATAAATACCATGAAACGTGGAGATTTCTTAGTCCCGGGCTGATTGGGGAATTTTTTCACGACGCGAGAAATTCCGAGCTGACATAAGTACTTGGGATCTGAAAATTGAGTTTTCAGTTATCGACCTCATACGTTTAGAAATACCATGAAACGTGGACATTTCTTGGTCCCGGGCTGATTGGTGAATTTTCTCTCGACGCGAAAAATGCCGAGCTGATATAAGTACTTGGTATCGGAAAATTGAGTTTCCTGTTATCGACGCTATACGTTTTGAAATACCATGAAACGTGGACATTTCTTGGTCCCGGGCCGATTGGCTCATTTTTCAACAACACGTGAAATACGCAGATGATGTAAGTACTTGGGATCTGAAAATTGAGTTTTCAGTTATCGACCTCATACGTTTAGAAATACCATGAAACGTATTTATTTCTTGGTCGCGGGCTGATTGGGGAATTATTTCACGACGCGAAAAATGCCGAGCTGATATAAGTACTTGGGATCTGAAAATTGCGTTTTCTGTTATCGACGCTATACGTTTATAAATACCATGAAACTTGGAGATTTCTTGGTCCCGGGCTGATTGGACCATTTTTCAATAACACGTGAAATAGGCAGATGATATAAGTACTTGGGATCTGAAAATTGAGTTTTCAGTTATCGACCTCATACGTTTAGAAATACCATGAAACGTGGACATTTCTTGGTCCCGGGCCGATTGGCTCATTTTTCAACAACACGTGAAATACGCAGATGATATAAGTACTTGGGATCTCAAAATTGAGTTTTCAGTTATCGACCTCATACGTTTAGAAATACCATGAAACGTGGACATTTCTTGGTCCCGGGCTGATTGGTGAATTTTTTCACGACGCGAAAAATGCCGAGCTGATATAAGTACTTGGGATCTGAAAATTGCGTTTTCTGTTATCGACGCTATACGTTGATAAATACCATGAAACGTGAAGATTTCTTGGTCCCGGGCTGATTGGACCATTTTTCAACAACACGTAAAATACGCAACTGATATAAGTACTTGGGATCTGAAAATTGAGTTTTCTGTTATCGACGATATACGTTTATAAATACCATGAAACGTGGAGATTTCTTAGTCCCGGGCTGATTGGGGAATTTTTTCACGACGCGAAAAATTCCGAGCTGACATAAGTACTTGGGAACTGAAAATTGAGTTTTCTGTTATCGACGCTATACGTTTAGAAATACCATGAAACGTGGACATTTCTTGGTCCCGGGCTGATTGGTGAATTTTTTCACGACGCGAAATATGCCGAGCTGATATAAGTACTTGTGATACGAAAATTGAGTTTTCTGTTATCGACGCTATACGTTTATAAATACCATGAAACGTGGAGATTTCTTAGTCCCGGGCTCATTGGGGAATTTTTTCACGACGCGAAAAATTCCGAGCTGACATAAGTACTTGGGATCTGAAAATTGAGTTTTCAGTTATCGACCTCATACGTTTAGAAATACCATGAAACGTGGACATTTCTTGGTCCCGGGCTGATTGGTGAATTTTCTCACGACGCGAAAAATGCCGAGCTGATATAAGTACTTGGGATCGGAAAATTGAGTTTCCTGTTATCGACGCTATACGTTTTGAAATACCATGAAACGTGGACATTTCTTAGTCCCGGGCCGATTGGGTCATTTTTCAATAACACGTGAAATACGCAGATGATATAAGTACTTGGGATCTGAAAATTGAGTTTTCAGTTATCGACCTCATACGTTTAGAAATACCATGAAACGTGGAGATTTCTTGGTCCCGGGCTGATTGGACCATTTTTCAATAACACGTGAAATAGGCAGATGATATAAGAACTTGGGATCTGAAAATTGAGTTTTCAGTTATCGACCTCATACGTTTAGAAATACCATGAAACGTGGACATTTCTTGGTCCCGGGCCGATTGGCTCATTTTTCAACAACACGTGAAATACGCAGATGATATAAGTACTTGGGATCTGAAAATTCAGTTTTCAGTTATCGACCTCATACGTTTAGAAATACCATGAAACGTGTTTATTTCTTGGTCGCGGGCTGATTGGTGAATTTTTTCACGACGCGAAAAATGCCGAGCTGATATAAGTACTTGGGATCTGAAAATTGCGTTTTCTGTTATCGACGCTATACGTTTATAAATACCATGAAACTTGGAGATTTCTTGGTCCCGGGCTGATTGGACCATTTTTCAATAACACGTGAAATAGGCAGATGATATAAGTACTTGGGATCTGAAAATTGAGTTTTCAGTTATCGACCTCATACGTTTAGAAATACCATGAAACGTGGACATTTCTTGGTCCCGGGCTGATTGGTGAATTTTTTCACGATGCGAAAAATGCCGAGCTGATATAAGTACTTGGGATCTGAAAATTGCGTTTTCTGTTATCGACGCTATACGTTTATAAATACCATGAAACGTGGAGATTTCTTGATCCCAGGCTGATTGGACCATTTTTTAATAACACGTGAAATAGGCAGATGATATAAGTACTTGGGATCTGAAAATTGAGTTTTCAGTAATCGACCTCATACGTTTAGAAATACCATGAAACGTGGACATTTCTTGGTCCCGGGCTGATTGGTGAATTTTTTCACGACGCGAAAAATGCCGAGCTGATATATGTACTTGGGATCTGAAAATTGCGTTTTCTGTTATCGACGCTATACGTTTTTAAATACCATGAAACGTGAAGATTTCTTGGTCCCGGGCTGATTGGACCATTTTTCAACAACACGTAAAATACGCAACTGATATAAGTACTTGGGATCTGAAAATTGAGTTTTCTGTTATCGACGCTATACGTTTATAAGTACCATGAAACGTGGAGATTTCTTAGTCCCGGGCTGATTGGGGAATTTTTTCACGACGCGAAAAATTCCGAGCTGACATAAGTACTTGGGAACTGAAAATTGAGTTTTCTGTTATCGACGCTATACGTTTAGAAATACCAGGAAACGTGGACATTTCTTGGTCCCGGGCTTATTGGTGAATTTTTTCACGATGCGAAAAATGCCGAGCTGATATAAGTACTTGTGATCCGAAAATTGAGTTTTCTGTTATCGACGCTATACGTTTATAAATACCATGAAACGTGGAGATTTCTTAGTCCCGGGCTGATTGGGGAATTTTTTCACGACGCGAAAAATTCCGAGCTGACATAAGTACTTGGGAACTGAAAATTGAGTTTTCTGTTATCGACGCTATACGTTTAGAAATACCATGAAACGTGGACATTTCTTGGTCCCGGGCTGATTGGTGAATTTTCTCTCGACGCGAAAAATGCCGAGCTGATATAAGTACTTGGGATCGGAAAATTGAGTTTCCTGTTATCGACGCTATACGTTTATAAATACCATGAAACGTGGAGATTTCTTGGTCCCGGGCTGATTGGACCATTTGTCAATAACACGGGAAATAGGCAGATGATGGAAGTACTTGGGATCTGAAAATTGAGTTTTCAGTTATCGACCTCATACGTTTAGAAATACCATGAAACGTGGACATTTCTTGGTCCCGGGCTGATTGGTGAATTTTTTCACGACGCGAAAAGTGCCGAGCTGACATAAGTACTTGGGATTTGAAAATTGAGTTTTCAGTTATCGACCTCATACGTTTAGAAATACCGTGAAACGTGGACATTTCTTGGTCCCGGGCTGATTGGTGAATTTTCTCACGACGCGAAAAATGCCGAGCTGATATAAGTATTTGGGATCGGAAAATTGAGTTTCCTGTTATCGATGCTATACGTTTTGAAATACCATGAAACGTGGACATTTCTTGGTCCCGGGCCGATTGGCTCATTATTCAACAACACGTGAAATACGCAGATGATGTAAGTACTTGGGATCTGAAAATTGAGTTTTCAGTTATCGACCTCATACGTTTAGAAATACCATGAAACGTGGACATTTCTTGGTCCCGGGCTGATTGGTGAATTTTCTCTCGACGCGAAAAATGCCGAGCTGATATAAGTACTTGGGATCGGAAAATTGAGTTTCCTGTTATCGACGCTATACGTTTTGAAATACCATGAAACGTGGACATTTCTTGGTCCCGGGCCGATTGGCTCATTTTTCAACAACACGTGAAATACGCAGATGATGTAAGTACTTGGGATCTGAAAATTGAGTTTTCAGTTATCGACCTCATACGTTTAGAAATACCCTGAAACGTGGACATTTCTTGGTCCCGGGCTGATTGGGGAATTATTTCACGACGCGAAAAATGCCGAGCTGATATAAGTACTTGGGATCTGAAAATTGCGTTTTCTGTTATCGACGCTATACGTTTATAAATACCATGAAACGTGGAGATTTCTTAGTCCCGGGCTGATTGGGGAATTTTTTCACGACGCGAAAAATTCCGAGCTGACATAAGTACTTGGGATCTGAAAATTGAGTTTTCAGTTATCGACCTCATACGTTTAGAAATACCATGAAACGTGGACATTTCTTGGTCCCGGGCCGATTGGCTCATTTTTCAACAACACGTGAAATACGCAGATGATATAAGTACTTGGGATCTGAAAATTGAGTTTTCAGTTATCGACCTCATACGTTTAGAAATACCATGAAACGTGGACATTTCTTGGTCCCGGGCTGATTGGTGAATTTTTTCACGACGCGAAAAATGCCGAGCTGATATAAGTACTTGGGATCTGAAAATTGCGTTTTCTGTTATCGACGCTATACGTTTATAAGTACCATGAAACGTGGAGATTTCTTGGTCCCGGGCTGATTGGACCATTTTTCAACTACACGTAAAATACGCAACTGATATAAGTACTTGGGATCTGAAAATTGAGTTTTCTGTTATCGACGCTATACGTTTATAAATACCATGAAACGTGGAGATTTCTTAGTCCCGGGCTGATTGGGGAATTTTTTCACGACGCGAAAAATTCCGAGCTGACATAAGTACTTGGGAACTGAAAATTGAGTTTTCTGTTATCGACGCTATACGTTTAGAAATACCATGAAACGTGGACATTTCTTGGTCCCGGGCTGATGGGTGAATTTTTTCACGACGCGAAAAATGCCGAGCTGATATAAGTACTTGTGATACGAAAATTGAGTTTTCTGTTATCGACGCTATACGTTTATAAATACCATGAAACGTGGAGATTTCTTAGTCCCGGGCTGATTGGGGAATTTTTTCACGACGCGAAAAATTCCGAGCTGACATAAGTACTTGGGATCTGAAAATTGAGTTTTCAGTTATCGACCTCATACGTTTAGAAATACCATGAAACGTGGACATTTCTTGGTCCCGGGCCGATTGGCTCATTTTTCAACAACACGTGAAATACGCAGATGATGTAAGTACTTGGGATCTGAAAATTGAGTTTTCAGTTATCGACCTCATACGTTTAGAAATACCATGAAACGTATTTATTTCTTGGTCGCGGGCTGATTGGTGAATTTTTTCACGACGCGAAAAATGCCGAGCTGATATAAGTACTTGGGATCTGAAAATTGCGTTTTCTGTTATCGACGCTATACGTTTAGAAATACCATGAAACGTGGACATTTCTTGGTCCCGGGCTGATGGGTGAATTTTTTCACGACGCGAAAAATGCCGAGCTGATATAAGTACTTGTGATACGAAAATTGAGTTTTCTGTTATCGACGCTATACGTTTATAAATACCATGAAACGAAGAGATTTCTTAGTCCCGGGCTGATTGGTGAATTTTCTCTCGACGCGAAAAGTGCCGAGCTGATATAAGTACTTGGGATCGGAAAATTGAGTTTCCTGTTATCGACGCTATACGTTTTGAAATACCATGAAACGTGGACATTTCTTGGTCCCGGGCCGATTGGCTCATTTTTCAACAACACGTGAAATACGCAGATGATGTAAGTACTTGGGATCTGAAAATTGAGTTTTCAGTTATCGACCTCATACGTTTAGAAATACCATGAAACGTGGACATTTCTTGGTCCCGGGCCGATTGGCTCATTTTTCAACAACACGTGAAATACGCAGATGATGTAAGTACTTGGGATCTGAAAATTGAGTTTTCAGTTATCGACCTCATACGTTTAGAAATACCATGAAACGTATTTATTTCTTGGTCGCGGGCTGATTGGTGAATTTTTTCACGACGCGAAAAATGCCGAGCTGATATAAGTACTTGGGATCTGAAAATTGCGTTTTCTGTTATCGACGCTATACGTTTAGAAATACCATGAAACGTGGACATTTCTTGGTCCCGGGCTGATGGGTGAATTTTTTCACGACGCGAAAAATGCCGAGCTGATATAAGTACTTGTGATACGAAAATTGAGTTTTCTGTTATCGACGCTATACGTTTATAAATACCATGAAACGAAGAGATTTCTTAGTCCCGGGCTGATTGGTGAATTTTCTCTCGACGCGAAAAATGCCGAGCTGATATAAGTACTTGGGATCGGAAAATTGAGTTTCCTGTTATCGACGCTATACGTTTTGAAATACCATGAAACGTGGACATTTCTTGGTCCCGGGCCGATTGGCTCATTTTTCAACAACACGTGAAATACGCAGATGATGTAAGTACTTGGGATCTGAAAATTGAGTTTTCAGTTATCGACCTCATACGTTTAGAAATACCATGAAACGTGGACATTTCTTGGTCCCGGGCCGATTGGCTCATTTTTCAACAACACGTGAAATACGCAGATGATATAAGTACTTGGGATCTGAAAATTGAGTTTTCAGTTATCGACCTCATACGTTTAGAAATACCATGAAACGTATTTATTTCTTGGTCGCGGGCTGATTGGTGAATTTTTTCACGACGCGAAAAATGCCGAGCTGATATAAGTACTTGGGATCTGAAAATTGCGTTTTCTGTTATCGACGCTATACGTTTATAAATACCATGAAACGTGGAGATTTCTTGGTCCCGGGCTGATTGGACCATTTTTCAATAACACGTGAAATAGGCAGATGATGGAAGTACTTGGGATCTGAAAATTGAGTTTTCAGTTATCGACCTCATACGTTTAGAAATACCATGAAACGTGGACATTTCTTGGTCCCGGGCTGATTGGTGAATTTTTTCACGACGCGAAAAATGCCGAGCTGATATAAGTACTTCGGATCCGAAAATTGAGTTTTCTGTTATCGACGCTATACGTTTATAAATACCATGAAACGTGAAGATTTCTTGGTCCCGGGCTGATTGGACCATTTTTCAACATCACGTAAAATACGCAACTGATATAAGTACTTGGGATCTGAAAATTGAGTTTTCTGTTATCGACGCTATACGTTTATAAATACCATGAAACGTGGAGATTCCTTAGTCCCGGGCTGATTGGGGAATTTTTTCACGACGCGAAAAATGCCGAGCTGATATAAGTACTTGGGATCTGAAAATTGCGTTTTCTGTTATCGACGCTATACGTTTATAAATACCATGAAACTTGGAGATTTCTTGGTCCCGGGCTGATTGGACCATTTTTCAATAACACGTGAAATAGGCAGATGATATAAGTACTTGGGATCTGAAAATTGAGTTTTCAGTTATCGACCTCATACGTTTAGAAATACCATGAAACGTGGACATTTCTTGGTCCCGGGCCGATTGGCTCATTTTTCAACAACACGTGAAATACGCAGATGATGTAAGTACTTGGGATCTGAAAATTGAGTTTTCAGTTATCGACCTCATACGTTTAGAAATACCATGAAACGTATTTATTTCTTGGTCGCGGGCTGATTGGGGAATTATTTCACGACGCGAAAAATGCCGAGCTGATATAAGTACTTGGGATCTGAAAATTGCGTTTTCTGTTATCGACGCTATACGTTTATAAATACCATGAAACTTGGAGATTTCTTGGTCCCGGGCTGATTGGACCATTTTTCAATAACACGTGAAATAGGCAGATGATATAAGTACTTGGGATCTGAAAATTGAGTTTTCAGTTATCGACCTCATACGTTTAGAAATACCATGAAACGTGGACATTTCTTGGTCCCGGGCCGATTGGCTCATTTTTCAACAACACGTGAAATACGCAGATGATATAAGTACTTGGGATCTCAAAATTGAGTTTTCAGTTATCGACCTCATACGTTTAGAAATACCATGAAACGTGGACATTTCTTGGTCCCGGGCTGATTGGTGAATTTTTTCACGACGCGAAAAATGCCGAGCTGATATAAGTACTTGGGATCTGAAAATTGCGTTTTCTGTTATCGACGCTATACGTTGATAAATACCATGAAACGTGAAGATTTCTTGGTCCCGGGCTGATTGGACCATTTTTCAACAACACGTAAAATACGCAACTGATATAAGTACTTGGGATCTGAAAATTGAGTTTTCTGTTATCGACGATATACGTTTATAAATACCATGAAACGTGGAGATTTCTTAGTCCCGGGCTGATTGGGGAATTTTTTCACGACGCGAAAAATTCCGAGCTGACATAAGTACTTGGGAACTGAAAATTGAGTTTTCTGTTATCGACGCTATACGTTTAGAAATACCATGAAACGTGGACATTTCTTGGTCCCGGGCTGATTGGTGAATTTTTTCACGACGCGAAATATGCCGAGCTGATATAAGTACTTGTGATACGAAAATTGAGTTTTCTGTTATCGACGCTATACGTTTATAAATACCATGAAACGTGGAGATTTCTTAGTCCCGGGCTCATTGGGGAATTTTTTCACGACGCGAAAAATTCCGAGCTGACATAAGTACTTGGGATCTGAAAATTGAGTTTTCAGTTATCGACCTCATACGTTTAGAAATACCATGAAACGTGGACATTTCTTGGTCCCGGGCTGATTGGTGAATTTTCTCACGACGCGAAAAATGCCGAGCTGATATAAGTACTTGGGATCGGAAAATTGAGTTTCCTGTTATCGACGCTATACGTTTTGAAATACCATGAAACGTGGACATTTCTTAGTCCCGGGCCGATTGGGTCATTTTTCAATAACACGTGAAATACGCAGATGATATAAGTACTTGGGATCTGAAAATTGAGTTTTCAGTTATCGACCTCATACGTTTAGAAATACCATGAAACGTGGAGATTTCTTGGTCCCGGGCTGATTGGACCATTTTTCAATAACACGTGAAATAGGCAGATGATATAAGAACTTGGGATCTGAAAATTGAGTTTTCAGTTATCGACCTCATACGTTTAGAAATACCATGAAACGTGGACATTTCTTGGTCCCGGGCCGATTGGCTCATTTTTCAACAACACGTGAAATACGCAGATGATATAAGTACTTGGGATCTGAAAATTCAGTTTTCAGTTATCGACCTCATACGTTTAGAAATACCATGAAACGTGTTTATTTCTTGGTCGCGGGCTGATTGGTGAATTTTTTCACGACGCGAAAAATGCCGAGCTGATATAAGTACTTGGGATCTGAAAATTGCGTTTTCTGTTATCGACGCTATACGTTTATAAATACCATGAAACGTGGAGATTTCTTGATCCCAGGCTGATTGGACCATTTTTTAATAACACGTGAAATAGGCAGATGATATAAGTACTTGGGATCTGAAAATTGAGTTTTCAGTAATCGACCTCATACGTTTAGAAATACCATGAAACGTGGACATTTCTTGGTCCCGGGCTGATTGGTGAATTTTTTCACGACGCGAAAAATGCCGAGCTGATATATGTACTTGGGATCTGAAAATTGCGTTTTCTGTTATCGACGCTATACGTTTTTAAATACCATGAAACGTGAAGATTTCTTGGTCCCGGGCTGATTGGACCATTTTTCAACAACACGTAAAATACGCAACTGATATAAGTACTTGGGATCTGAAAATTGAGTTTTCTGTTATCGACGCTATACGTTTATAAATACCATGAAACGTGGAGATTTCTTAGTCCCGGGCTGATTGGGGAATTTTTTCACGACGCGAAAAATTCCGAGCTGACATAAGTACTTGGGAACTGAAAATTGAGTTTTCTGTTATCGACGCTATACGTTTAGAAATACCAGGAAACGTGGACATTTCTTGGTCCCGGGCTTATTGGTGAATTTTTTCACGATGCGAAAAATGCCGAGCTGATATAAGTACTTGTGATCCGAAAATTGAGTTTTCTGTTATCGACGCTATACGTTTATAAATACCATGAAACGTGGAGATTTCTTAGTCCCGGGCTGATTGGGGAATTTTTTCACGACGCGAAAAATTCCGAGCTGACATAAGTACTTGGGAACTGAAAATTGAGTTTTCTGTTATCGACGCTATACGTTTAGAAATACCATGAAACGTGGACATTTCTTGGTCCCGGGCTGATTGGTGAATTTTCTCTCGACGCGAAAAATGCCGAGCTGATATATGTACTTGGGATCTGAAAATTGCGTTTTCTGTTATCGACGCTATACGTTTTTAAATACCATGAAACGTGAAGATTTCTTGGTCCCGGGCTGATTGGACCATTTTTCAACAACACGTAAAATACGCAACTGATATAAGTACTTGGGATCTGAAAATTGAGTTTTCTGTTATCGACGCTATACGTTTATAAATACCATGAAACGTGGAGATTTCTTAGTCCCGGGCTGATTGGGGAATTTTTTCACGACGCGAAAAATTCCGAGCTGACATAAGTACTTGGGAACTGAAAATTGAGTTTTCTGTTATCGACGCTATACGTTTAGAAATACCAGGAAACGTGGACATTTCTTGGTCCCGGGCTTATTGGTGAATTTTTTCACGATGCGAAAAATGCCGAGCTGATATAAGTACTTGTGATCCGAAAATTGAGTTTTCTGTTATCGACGCTATACGTTTATAAATACCATGAAACGTGGAGATTTCTTAGTCCCGGGCTGATTGGGGAATTTTTTCACGACGCGAAAAATTCCGAGCTGACATAAGTACTTGGGAACTGAAAATTGAGTTTTCTGTTATCGACGCTATACGTTTAGAAATACCATGAAACGTGGACATTTCTTGGTCCCGGGCTGATAGGTGAATTTTCTCTCGACGCGAAAAATGCCGAGCTGATATAAGTTCTTGGGATCGGAAAATTGAGTTTCCTGTTATCGACGCTATACGTTTATAAATACCATGAAACGTGGAGATTTCTTGGTCCCGGGCTGATTGGACCATTTGTCAATAACACGGGAAATAGGCAGATGATGGAAGTACTTGGGATCTGAAAATTGAGTTTTCAGTTATCGACCTCATACGTTTAGAAATACCATGAAACGTGGACATTTCTTGGTCCCGGGCTGATTGGTGAATTTTTTCACGACGCGAAAAGTGCCGAGCTGACATAAGTACTTGGGATTTGAAAATTGAGTTTTCAGTTATCGACCTCATACGTTTAGAAATACCATGAAACGTGGACATTTCTTGGTCCCGGGCTGATTGGTGAATTTTCTCACGACGCGAAAAATGCCGAGCTGATATAAGTATTTGGGATCGGAAAATTGAGTTTCCTGTTATCGATGCTATACGTTTTGAAATACCATGAAACGTGGACATTTCTTGGTCCCGGGCCGATTGGCTCATTATTCAACAACACGTGAAATACGCAGATGATGTAAGTACTTGGGATCTGAAAATTGAGTTTTCAGTTATCGACCTCATACGTTTAGAAATACCATGAAACGTGGACATTTCTTGGTCCCGGGCTGATTGGTGAATTTTCTCTCGACGCGAAAAATGCCGAGCTGATATAAGTACTTGGGATCGGAAAATTGAGTTTCCTGTTATCGACGCTATACGTTTTGAAATACCATGAAACGTGGACATTTCTTGGTCCCGGGCCGATTGGCTCATTTTTCAACAACACGTGAAATACGCAGATGATGTAAGTACTTGGGATCTGAAAATTGAGTTTTCAGTTATCGACCTCATACGTTTAGAAATACCCTGAAACGTGGACATTTCTTGGTCCCGGGCTGATTGGGGAATTATTTCACGACGCGAAAAATGCCGAGCTGATATAAGTACTTGGGATCTGAAAATTGCGTTTTCTGTTATCGACGCTATACGTTTATAAATACCATGAAACGTGGAGATTTCTTAGTCCCGGGCTGATTGGGGAATTTTTTCACGACGCGAAAAATTCCGAGCTGACATAAGTACTTGGGAACTGAAAATTGAGTTTTCTGTTATCGACGCTATACGTTTAGAAATACCATGAAACGTGGACATTTGTTGGTCCCGGGCTGATTGGTGAATTTTCTCTCGACGCGAAAAATGCCGAGCTGATATAAGTACTTGGGATCGGAAAATTGAGTTTCCTGTTATCGACGCTATACGTTTTGAAATACCATGAAACGTGGACATTTCTTGGTCCCGGGCCGATTGGCTCATTTTTCAACAACACGTGAAATACGCAGATGATGTAAGTACTTGGGATCTGAAAATTGAGTTTTCAGTTATCGACCTCATACGTTTAGAAATACCATGAAACGTGGACATTTCTTGGTCCCGGGCCGATTGGCTCATTTTTCAACAACACGTGAAATACGCAGATGATATAAGTACTTGGGATCTGAAAATTGAGTTTTCAGTTATCGACCTCATACGTTTAGAAATACCGTGAAACGTGGAGATTTCTTGGTCCCGGGCTGATTGGACCATTTTTCAATAACACGTGAAATAGGCAGATGATGGAAGTACTTGGGATCTGAAAATTGAGTTTTCAGTTATCGACCTCATACGTTTAGAAATACCATGAAACGTGGACATTTCTTGGTCCCGGGCTGATTGGTGAATTTTTTCACGACGCGAAAAGTGCCGAGCAGACATAAGAACTTGGGATTTGAAAATTGAGTTTTCAGTTATCGACCTCATACGTTTAGAAATACCATGAAACGTGGACATTTCTTGGTCCCGGGCTGATTGGTGAATTTTCTCACGACGCGAAAAATGCCGAGCTGATATAAGTATTTGGGATCGGAAAATTGAGTTTCCTGTTATCGACGCTATACGTTTTGAAATACCATGAAACGTGGACATTTCTTGGTCCCGGGCCGATTGGCTCATTATTCAACAACACGTGAAATACGCAGATGATGTAAGTACTTGGGATCTGAAAATTGAGTTTTCAGTTATCGACCTCATACGTTTAGAAATACCATGAAACGTGGACATTTCTTGGTCCCGGGCTGATTGGTGAATTTTCTCTCGACGCGAAAAATGCCGAGCTGATATAAGTACTTGGGATCGGAAAATTGAGTTTCCTGTTATCGACGCTATACGTTTTGAAATACCATGAAACGTGGACATTTCTTGGTCCCGGGCCGATTGGCTCATTTTTCAACAACACGTGAAATACGCAGATGATGTAAGTACTTGGGATCTGAAAATTGAGTTTTCAGTTATCGACCTCATACGTTTAGAAATACCCTGAAACGTGGACATTTCTTGGTCCCGGGCTGATTGGGGAATTATTTCACGACGCGAAAAATGCCGAGCTGATATAAGTACTTGGGATCTGAAAATTGCGTTTTCTGTTATCGACGCTATACGTTTATAAATACCATGAAACTTGGAGATTTCTTAGTCCCGGGCTGATTGGGGAATTTTTTCACGACGCGAAAAATTCCGAGCTGACATAAGTACTTGGGAACTGAAAATTGAGATTTCTGTTATCGACGCTATACGTTTAGAAATACCATGAAACGTGGACATTTCTTGGTCCCGGGCTGATTGGTGAATTTTTTCACGACGCGAAAAATGCCGAGCTGATATAAGTACTTGTGATCCGAAAATTGAGTTTTCTGTTATCGACGCTATACGTTTATAAATACCATGAAACGTGGAGATTTCTTAGTCCCGGGCTGATTGGGGAATTTTTTCACGACGCGAAAAATTCCGAGCTGACATAAGTACTTGGGATCTGAAAATTGAGTTTTCAGTTATCGACCTCATACGTTTAGAAATACCATGAAACGTGGACATTTCTTGGTCCCGGGCTGATTGGGGAATTATTTCACGACGCGAGAAATGCCGAGCTGATATAAGTACTTGGGATCTGAAAATTGCGTTTTCTGTTATCGACGCTATACGTTTATAAATACCATGAAACTTGGAGATTTCTTGGTCCCGGGCTGATTGGACCATTTTTCAATAACACGTGAAATAGGCAGATGATATAAGTACTTGGGATCTGAAAATTGAGTTTTCAGTTATCGACCTCATACGTTTAGAAATACCATGAAACGTGGACATTTCTTGGTCCCGGGCCGATTGGCTCATTTTTCAACAACACGTGAAATACGCAGATGATATAAGTACTTGGGATCTGAAAATTGAGTTTTCAGTTATCGACCTCATACGTTTAGAAATACCATGAAACGTGGACATTTCTTGGTCCCGGGCTGATTGGTGAATTTTTTCACGACGCGAAAAATGCCGAGCTGATATAAGTACTTGGGATCTGAAAATTGCGTTTTCTGTTATCGACGCTATACGTTTATAAGTACCATGAAACGTGGACATTTCTTGGTCCCGGGCTGATGGGTGAATTTTTTCACGACGCGAAAAATGCCGAGCTGATATAAGTACTTGTGATACGAAAATTGAGTTTTCTGTTATCGACGATATACGTTTATAAATACCATGAAACGTGGAGATTTCTTAGTCCCGGGCTGATTGGGGAATTTTTTCACGACGCGAGAAATTCCGAGCTGACATAAGTACTTGGGATCTGAAAATTGAGTTTTCAGTTATCGACCTCATACGTTTAGAAATACCATGAAACGTGGACATTTCTTGGTCCCGGGCTGATTGGTGAATTTTCTCTCGACGCGAAAAATGCCGAGCTGATATAAGTACTTGGTATCGGAAAATTGAGTTTCCTGTTATCGACGCTATACGTTTTGAAATACCATGAAACGTGGACATTTCTTGGTCCCGGGCCGATTGGCTCATTTTTCAACAACACGTGAAATACGCAGATGATATAAGTACTTGGGATCTCAAAATTGAGTTTTCAGTTATCGACCTCATACGTTTAGAAATACCATGAAACGTGGACATTTCTTGGTCCCGGGCTGATTGGTGAATTTTTTCACGACGCGAAAAATGCCGAGCTGATATAAGTACTTGGGATCTGAAAATTGCGTTTTCTGTTATCGACGCTATACGTTGATAAATACCATGAAACGTGAAGATTTCTTGGTCCCGGGCTGATTGGACCATTTTTCAACAACACGTAAAATACGCAACTGATATAAGTACTTGGGATCTGAAAATTGAGTTTTCTGTTATCGACGATATACGTTTATAAATACCATGAAACGTGGAGATTTCTTAGTCCCGGGCTGATTGGGGAATTTTTTCACGACGCGAAAAATTCCGAGCTGACATAAGTACTTGGGAACTGAAAATTGAGTTTTCTGTTATCGACGCTATACGTTTAGAAATACCATGAAACGTGGACATTTCTTGGTCCCGGGCTGATTGGTGAATTTTTTCACGACGCGAAATATGCCGAGCTGATATAAGTACTTGTGATACGAAAATTGAGTTTTCTGTTATCGACGCTATACGTTTATAAATACCATGAAACGTGGAGATTTCTTAGTCCCGGGCTCATTGGGGAATTTTTTCACGACGCGAAAAATTCCGAGCTGACATAAGTACTTGGGATCTGAAAATTGAGTTTTCAGTTATCGACCTCATACGTTTAGAAATACCATGAAACGTGGACATTTCTTGGTCCCGGGCTGATTGGTGAATTTTCTCACGACGCGAAAAATGCCGAGCTGATATAAGTACTTGGGATCGGAAAATTGAGTTTCCTGTTATCGACGCTATACGTTTTGAAATACCATGAAACGTGGACATTTCTTAGTCCCGGGCCGATTGGGTCATTTTTCAATAACACGTGAAATACGCAGATGATATAAGTACTTGGGATCTGAAAATTGAGTTTTCAGTTATCGACCTCATACGTTTAGAAATACCATGAAACGTGGAGATTTCTTGGTCCCGGGCTGATTGGACCATTTTTCAATAACACGTGAAATAGGCAGATGATATAAGAACTTGGGATCTGAAAATTGAGTTTTCAGTTATCGACCTCATACGTTTAGAAATACCATGAAACGTGGACATTTCTTGGTCCCGGGCCGATTGGCTCATTTTTCAACAACACGTGAAATACGCAGATGATATAAGTACTTGGGATCTGAAAATTCAGTTTTCAGTTATCGACCTCATACGTTTAGAAATACCATGAAACGTGTTTATTTCTTGGTCGCGGGCTGATTGGTGAATTTTTTCACGACGCGAAAAATGCCGAGCTGATATAAGTACTTGGGATCTGAAAATTGCGTTTTCTGTTATCGACGCTATACGTTTATAAATACCATGAAACTTGGAGATTTCTTGGTCCCGGGCTGATTGGACCATTTTTCAATAACACGTGAAATAGGCAGATGATATAAGTACTTGGGATCTGAAAATTGAGTTTTCAGTTATCGACCTCATACGTTTAGAAATACCATGAAACGTGGACATTTCTTGGTCCCGGGCTGATTGGTGAATTTTTTCACGATGCGAAAAATGCCGAGCTGATATAAGTACTTGGGATCTGAAAATTGCGTTTTCTGTTATCGACGCTATACGTTTATAAATACCATGAAACGTGGAGATTTCTTGATCCCAGGCTGATTGGACCATTTTTTAATAACACGTGAAATAGGCAGATGATATAAGTACTTGGGATCTGAAAATTGAGTTTTCAGTAATCGACCTCATACGTTTAGAAATACCATGAAACGTGGACATTTCTTGGTCCCGGGCTGATTGGTGAATTTTTTCACGACGCGAAAAATGCCGAGCTGATATATGTACTTGGGATCTGAAAATTGCGTTTTCTGTTATCGACGCTATACGTTTTTAAATACCATGAAACGTGAAGATTTCTTGGTCCCGGGCTGATTGGACCATTTTTCAACAACACGTAAAATACGCAACTGATATAAGTACTTGGGATCTGAAAATTGAGTTTTCTGTTATCGACGCTATACGTTTATAAATACCATGAAACGTGGAGATTTCTTAGTCCCGGGCTGATTGGGGAATTTTTTCACGACGCGAAAAATTCCGAGCTGACATAAGTACTTGGGAACTGAAAATTGAGTTTTCTGTTATCGACGCTATACGTTTAGAAATACCAGGAAACGTGGACATTTCTTGGTCCCGGGCTTATTGGTGAATTTTTTCACGATGCGAAAAATGCCGAGCTGATATAAGTACTTGTGATCCGAAAATTGAGTTTTCTGTTATCGACGCTATACGTTTATAAATACCATGAAACGTGGAGATTTCTTAGTCCCGGGCTGATTGGGGAATTTTTTCACGACGCGAAAAATTCCGAGCTGACATAAGTACTTGGGAACTGAAAATTGAGTTTTCTGTTATCGACGCTATACGTTTAGAAATACCATGAAACGTGGACATTTCTTGGTCCCGGGCTGATTGGTGAATTTTCTCTCGACGCGAAAAATGCCGAGCTGATATAAGTACTTGGGATCGGAAAATTGAGTTTCCTGTTATCGACGCTATACGTTTATAAATACCATGAAACGTGGAGATTTCTTGGTCCCGGGCTGATTGGACCATTTGTCAATAACACGGGAAATAGGCAGATGATGGAAGTACTTGGGATCTGAAAATTGAGTTTTCAGTTATCGACCTCATACGTTTAGAAATACCATGAAACGTGGACATTTCTTGGTCCCGGGCTGATTGGTGAATTTTTTCACGACGCGAAAAGTGCCGAGCTGACATAAGTACTTGGGATTTGAAAATTGAGTTTTCAGTTATCGACCTCATACGTTTAGAAATACCGTGAAACGTGGACATTTCTTGGTCCCGGGCTGATTGGTGAATTTTCTCACGACGCGAAAAATGCCGAGCTGATATAAGTATTTGGGATCGGAAAATTGAGTTTCCTGTTATCGATGCTATACGTTTTGAAATACCATGAAACGTGGACATTTCTTGGTCCCGGGCCGATTGGCTCATTATTCAACAACACGTGAAATACGCAGATGATGTAAGTACTTGGGATCTGAAAATTGAGTTTTCAGTTATCGACCTCATACGTTTAGAAATACCATGAAACGTGGACATTTCTTGGTCCCTGGCTGATTGGTGAATTTTCTCTCGACGCGAAAAATGCCGAGCTGATATAAGTACTTGGGATCGGAAAATTGAGTTTCCTGTTATCGACGCTATACGTTTTGAAATACCATGAAACGTGGACATTTCTTGGTCCCGGGCCGATTGGCTCATTTTTCAACAACACGTGAAGTACGCAGATGATGTAAGTACTTGGGATCTGAAAATTGAGTTTTCAGTTATCGACCTCATACGTTTAGAAATACCATGAAACGTGGACATTTCTTGGTCCCGGGCTGATTGGTGAATTTTTTCACGACGCGAAAAATGCCGAGCTGATATAAGTACTTGGGATCTGAAAATTGCGTTTTCTGTTATCGACGCTATACGTTTATAAATACCATGAAACGTGGAGATTTCTTAGTCCCGGGCTGATTGGGGAATTTTTTCACGACGCGAAAAATTCCGAGCTGACATAAGTACTTGGGATCTGAAAATTGAGTTTTCAGTTATCGACCTCATACGTTTAGAAATACCATGAAACGTGGACATTTCTTGGTCCCGGGCCGATTGGCTCATTTTTCAACAACACGTGAAATACGCAGATGATATAAGTACTTGGGATCTGAAAATTGAGTTTTCAGTTATCGACCTCATACGTTTAGAAATACCATGAAACGTGGACATTTCTTGGTCCCGGGCTGATTGGTGAATTTTTTCACGACGCGAAAAATGCCGAGCTGATATAAGTACTTGGGATCTGAAAATTGCGTTTTCTGTTATCGACGCTATACGTTTATAAGTACCATGAAACGTGGAGATTTCTTGGTCCCGGGCTGATTGGACCATTTTTCAACTACACGTAAAATACGCAACTGATATAAGTACTTGGGATCTGAAAATTGAGTTTTCTGTTATCGACGCTATACGTTTATAAATACCATGAAACGTGGAGATTTCTTAGTCCCGGGCTGATTGGGGAATTTTTTCACGACGCGAAAAATTCCGAGCTGACATAAGTACTTGGGAACTGAAAATTGAGTTTTCTGTTATCGACGCTATACGTTTAGAAATACCATGAAACGTGGACATTTCTTGGTCCCGGGCTGATGGGTGAATTTTTTCACGACGCGAAAAATGCCGAGCTGATATAAGTACTTGTGATACGAAAATTGAGTTTTCTGTTATCGACGCTATACGTTTATAAATACCATGAAACGTGGAGATTTCTTAGTCCCGGGCTGATTGGGGAATTTTTTCACGACGCGAAAAATTCCGAGCTGACATAAGTACTTGGGATCTGAAAATTGAGTTTTCAGTTATCGACCTCATACGTTTAGAAATACCATGAAACGTGGACATTTCTTGGTCCCGGGCCGATTGGCTCATTTTTCAACAACACGTGAAATACGCAGATGATGTAAGTACTTGGGATCTGAAAATTGAGTTTTCAGTTATCGACCTCATACGTTTAGAAATACCATGAAACGTATTTATTTCTTGGTCGCGGGCTGATTGGTGAATTTTTTCACGACGCGAAAAATGCCGAGCTGATATAAGTACTTGGGATCTGAAAATTGCGTTTTCTGTTATCGACGCTATACGTTTAGAAATACCATGAAACGTGGACATTTCTTGGTCCCGGGCTGATGGGTGAATTTTTTCACGACGCGAAAAATGCCGAGCTGATATAAGTACTTGTGATACGAAAATTGAGTTTTCTGTTATCGACGCTATACGTTTATAAATACCATGAAACGAAGAGATTTCTTAGTCCCGGGCTGATTGGTGAATTTTCTCTCGACGCGAAAAATGCCGAGCTGATATAAGTACTTGGGATCGGAAAATTGAGTTTCCTGTTATCGACGCTATACGTTTTGAAATACCATGAAACGTGGACATTTCTTGGTCCCGGGCCGATTGGCTCATTTTTCAACAACACGTGAAATACGCAGATGATGTAAGTACTTGGGATCTGAAAATTGAGTTTTCAGTTATCGACCTCATACGTTTAGAAATACCATGAAACGTGGACATTTCTTGGTCCCGGGCCGATTGGCTCATTTTTCAACAACACGTGAAATACGCAGATGATGTAAGTACTTGGGATCTGAAAATTGAGTTTTCAGTTATCGACCTCATACGTTTAGAAATACCATGAAACGTATTTATTTCTTGGTCGCGGGCTGATTGGTGAATTTTTTCACGACGCGAAAAATGCCGAGCTGATATAAGTACTTGGGATCTGAAAATTGCGTTTTCTGTTATCGACGCTATACGTTTAGAAATACCATGAAACGTGGACATTTCTTGGTCCCGGGCTGATGGGTGAATTTTTTCACGACGCGAAAAATGCCGAGCTGATATAAGTACTTGTGATACGAAAATTGAGTTTTCTGTTATCGACGCTATACGTTTATAAATACCATGAAACGAAGAGATTTCTTAGTCCCGGGCTGATTGGTGAATTTTCTCTCGACGCGAAAAATGCCGAGCTGATATAAGTACTTGGGATCGGAAAATTGAGTTTCCTGTTATCGACGCTATACGTTTTGAAATACCATGAAACGTGGACATTTCTTGGTCCCGGGCCGATTGGCTCATTTTTCAACAACACGTGAAATACGCAGATGATGTAAGTACTTGGGATCTGAAAATTGAGTTTTCAGTTATCGACCTCATACGTTTAGAAATACCATGAAACGTGGACATTTCTTGGTCCCGGGCCGATTGGCTCATTTTTCAACAACACGTGAAATACGCAGATGATATAAGTACTTGGGATCTGAAAATTGAGTTTTCAGTTATCGACCTCATACGTTTAGAAATACCATGAAACGTATTTATTTCTTGGTCGCGGGCTGATTGGTGAATTTTTTCACGACGCGAAAAATGCCGAGCTGATATAAGTACTTGGGATCTGAAAATTGCGTTTTCTGTTATCGACGCTATACGTTTATAAATACCATGAAACGTGGAGATTTCTTGGTCCCGGGCTGATTGGACCATTTTTCAATAACACGTGAAATAGGCAGATGATGGAAGTACTTGGGATCTGAAAATTGAGTTTTCAGTTATCGACCTCATACGTTTAGAAATACCATGAAACGTGGACATTTCTTGGTCCCGGGCTGATTGGTGAATTTTTTCACGACGCGAAAAATGCCGAGCTGATATAAGTACTTCGGATCCGAAAATTGAGTTTTCTGTTATCGACGCTATACGTTTATAAATACCATGAAACGTGAAGATTTCTTGGTCCCGGGCTGATTGGACCATTTTTCAACATCACGTAAAATACGCAACTGATATAAGTACTTGGGATCTGAAAATTGAGTTTTCTGTTATCGACGCTATACGTTTATAAATACCATGAAACGTGGAGATTCCTTAGTCCCGGGCTGATTGGGGAATTTTTTCACGACGCGAAAAATGCCGAGCTGATATAAGTACTTGGGATCTGAAAATTGCGTTTTCTGTTATCGACGCTATACGTTTATAAATACCATGAAACTTGGAGATTTCTTGGTCCCGGGCTGATTGGACCATTTTTCAATAACACGTGAAATAGGCAGATGATATAAGTACTTGGGATCTGAAAATTGAGTTTTCAGTTATCGACCTCATACGTTTAGAAATACCATGAAACGTGGACATTTCTTGGTCCCGGGCCGATTGGCTCATTTTTCAACAACACGTGAAATACGCAGATGATGTAAGTACTTGGGATCTGAAAATTGAGTTTTCAGTTATCGACCTCATACGTTTAGAAATACCATGAAACGTATTTATTTCTTGGTCGCGGGCTGATTGGGGAATTATTTCACGACGCGAAAAATGCCGAGCTGATATAAGTACTTGGGATCTGAAAATTGCGTTTTCTGTTATCGACGCTATACGTTTATAAATACCATGAAACTTGGAGATTTCTTGGTCCCGGGCTGATTGGACCATTTTTCAATAACACGTGAAATAGGCAGATGATATAAGTACTTGGGATCTGAAAATTGAGTTTTCAGTTATCGACCTCATACGTTTAGAAATACCATGAAACGTGGACATTTCTTGGTCCCGGGCCGATTGGCTCATTTTTCAACAACACGTGAAATACGCAGATGATATAAGTACTTGGGATCTCAAAATTGAGTTTTCAGTTATCGACCTCATACGTTTAGAAATACCATGAAACGTGGACATTTCTTGGTCCCGGGCTGATTGGTGAATTTTTTCACGACGCGAAAAATGCCGAGCTGATATAAGTACTTGGGATCTGAAAATTGCGTTTTCTGTTATCGACGCTATACGTTGATAAATACCATGAAACGTGAAGATTTCTTGGTCCCGGGCTGATTGGACCATTTTTCAACAACACGTAAAATACGCAACTGATATAAGTACTTGGGATCTGAAAATTGAGTTTTCTGTTATCGACGATATACGTTTATAAATACCATGAAACGTGGAGATTTCTTAGTCCCGGGCTGATTGGGGAATTTTTTCACGACGCGAAAAATTCCGAGCTGACATAAGTACTTGGGAACTGAAAATTGAGTTTTCTGTTATCGACGCTATACGTTTAGAAATACCATGAAACGTGGACATTTCTTGGTCCCGGGCTGATTGGTGAATTTTTTCACGACGCGAAATATGCCGAGCTGATATAAGTACTTGTGATACGAAAATTGAGTTTTCTGTTATCGACGCTATACGTTTATAAATACCATGAAACGTGGAGATTTCTTAGTCCCGGGCTCATTGGGGAATTTTTTCACGACGCGAAAAATTCCGAGCTGACATAAGTACTTGGGATCTGAAAATTGAGTTTTCAGTTATCGACCTCATACGTTTAGAAATACCATGAAACGTGGACATTTCTTGGTCCCGGGCTGATTGGTGAATTTTCTCACGACGCGAAAAATGCCGAGCTGATATAAGTACTTGGGATCGGAAAATTGAGTTTCCTGTTATCGACGCTATACGTTTTGAAATACCATGAAACGTGGACATTTCTTAGTCCCGGGCCGATTGGGTCATTTTTCAATAACACGTGAAATACGCAGATGATATAAGTACTTGGGATCTGAAAATTGAGTTTTCAGTTATCGACCTCATACGTTTAGAAATACCATGAAACGTGGAGATTTCTTGGTCCCGGGCTGATTGGACCATTTTTCAATAACACGTGAAATAGGCAGATGATATAAGAACTTGGGATCTGAAAATTGAGTTTTCAGTTATCGACCTCATACGTTTAGAAATACCATGAAACGTGGACATTTCTTGGTCCCGGGCCGATTGGCTCATTTTTCAACAACACGTGAAATACGCAGATGATATAAGTACTTGGGATCTGAAAATTCAGTTTTCAGTTATCGACCTCATACGTTTAGAAATACCATGAAACGTGTTTATTTCTTGGTCGCGGGCTGATTGGTGAATTTTTTCACGACGCGAAAAATGCCGAGCTGATATAAGTACTTGGGATCTGAAAATTGCGTTTTCTGTTATCGACGCTATACGTTTATAAATACCATGAAACTTGGAGATTTCTTGGTCCCGGGCTGATTGGACCATTTTTCAATAACACGTGAAATAGGCAGATGATATAAGTACTTGGGATCTGAAAATTGAGTTTTCAGTTATCGACCTCATACGTTTAGAAATACCATGAAACGTGGACATTTCTTGGTCCCGGGCTGATTGGTGAATTTTTTCACGATGCGAAAAATGCCGAGCTGATATAAGTACTTGGGATCTGAAAATTGCGTTTTCTGTTATCGACGCTATACGTTTATAAATACCATGAAACGTGGAGATTTCTTGATCCCAGGCTGATTGGACCATTTTTTAATAACACGTGAAATAGGCAGATGATATAAGTACTTGGGATCTGAAAATTGAGTTTTCAGTAATCGACCTCATACGTTTAGAAATACCATGAAACGTGGACATTTCTTGGTCCCGGGCTGATTGGTGAATTTTTTCACGACGCGAAAAATGCCGAGCTGATATATGTACTTGGGATCTGAAAATTGCGTTTTCTGTTATCGACGCTATACGTTTTTAAATACCATGAAACGTGAAGATTTCTTGGTCCCGGGCTGATTGGACCATTTTTCAACAACACGTAAAATACGCAACTGATATAAGTACTTGGGATCTGAAAATTGAGTTTTCTGTTATCGACGCTATACGTTTATAAATACCATGAAACGTGGAGATTTCTTAGTCCCGGGCTGATTGGGGAATTTTTTCACGACGCGAAAAATTCCGAGCTGACATAAGTACTTGGGAACTGAAAATTGAGTTTTCTGTTATCGACGCTATACGTTTAGAAATACCAGGAAACGTGGACATTTCTTGGTCCCGGGCTTATTGGTGAATTTTTTCACGATGCGAAAAATGCCGAGCTGATATAAGTACTTGTGATCCGAAAATTGAGTTTTCTGTTATCGACGCTATACGTTTATAAATACCATGAAACGTGGAGATTTCTTAGTCCCGGGCTGATTGGGGAATTTTTTCACGACGCGAAAAATTCCGAGCTGACATAAGTACTTGGGAACTGAAAATTGAGTTTTCTGTTATCGACGCTATACGTTTAGAAATACCATGAAACGTGGACATTTCTTGGTCCCGGGCTGATTGGTGAATTTTCTCTCGACGCGAAAAATGCCGAGCTGATATAAGTACTTGGGATCGGAAAATTGAGTTTCCTGTTATCGACGCTATACGTTTATAAATACCATGAAACGTGGAGATTTCTTGGTCCCGGGCTGATTGGACCATTTGTCAATAACACGGGAAATAGGCAGATGATGGAAGTACTTGGGATCTGAAAATTGAGTTTTCAGTTATCGACCTCATACGTTTAGAAATACCATGAAACGTGGACATTTCTTGGTCCCGGGCTGATTGGTGAATTTTTTCACGACGCGAAAAGTGCCGAGCTGACATAAGTACTTGGGATTTGAAAATTGAGTTTTCAGTTATCGACCTCATACGTTTAGAAATACCGTGAAACGTGGACATTTCTTGGTCCCGGGCTGATTGGTGAATTTTCTCACGACGCGAAAAATGCCGAGCTGATATAAGTATTTGGGATCGGAAAATTGAGTTTCCTGTTATCGATGCTATACGTTTTGAAATACCATGAAACGTGGACATTTCTTGGTCCCGGGCCGATTGGCTCATTATTCAACAACACGTGAAATACGCAGATGATGTAAGTACTTGGGATCTGAAAATTGAGTTTTCAGTTATCGACCTCATACGTTTAGAAATACCATGAAACGTGGACATTTCTTGGTCCCGGGCTGATTGGTGAATTTTTTCACGACGCGAAAAATGCCGAGCTGATATAAGTACTTCGGATCCGAAAATTGAGTTTTCTGTTATCGACGCTATACGTTTATAAATACCATGAAACGTGAAGATTTCTTGGTCCCGGGCTGATTGGACCATTTTTCAACATCACGTAAAATACGCAACTGATATAAGTACTTGGGATCTGAAAATTGAGTTTTCTGTTATCGACGCTATACGTTTATAAATACCATGAAACGTGGAGATTCCTTAGTCCCGGGCTGATTGGGGAATTTTTTCACGACGCGAAAAATTCCGAGCTGACATAAGTACTTGGGAACTGAAAATTGAGATTTCTGTTATCGACGCTATACGTTTAGAAATACCATGAAACGTGGAAATTTCTTGGTCCCGGGCTGATTGGTGAATTTTTTCACGACGCGAAAAATGCCGAGCTGATATAAGTACTTGTGATCCGAAAATTGAGTTTTCCGTTATCGATGCTATACGTTAATTAATACCATGAAACGTGGAGAATTCTTAGTCCCGGGCTGATTGGGGAATTTTTTCACGACGCGAAAAATTCCGAGCTGACATAAGTACTTGGGATTTGAAAATTGAGTTTTCAGTTATCGACCTCATACGTTTAGAAATACCATGAAACGTGGACATTTCTTGGTCCCGGGCTGATTGGTGAATTTTCTCACGACGCGAAAAATGCCGAGCTGATATAAGTATTTGGGATCGGAAAATTGAGTTTCCTGTTATCGACGCTATACGTTTTGAAATACCATGAAACGTGGACATTTCTTGGTCCCGGGCCGATTGGCTCATTATTCAACAACACGTGAAATACGCAGATGATGTAAGTACTTGGGATCTGAAAATTGAGTTTTCAGTTATCGACCTCATACGTTTAGAAATACCATGAAACGTGGACATTTCTTGGTCCCGGGCTGATTGGGGAATTATTTCACGACGCGAAAAATGCCGAGCTGATATAAGTACTTGGGATCTGAAAATTGCGTTTTCTGTTATCGACGCTATACGTTTATAAATACCATGAAACTTGGAGATTTCTTGGTCCCGGGCTGATTGGACCATTTTTCAATAACACGTGAAATAGGCAGATGATATAAGTACTTGGGATCTGAAAATTGTGTTTTCAGTTATCGACCTCATACGTTTAGAAATACCATGAAACGTGGACATTTCTTGGTCCCGGGCCGATTGGCTCATTTTTCAACAACACGTGAAATACGCAGATGATATAAGTACTTGGGATCTCAAAATTGAGTTTTCAGTTATCGACCTCATACGTTTAGAAATACCATGAAACGTGGACATTTCTTGGTCCCGGGCTGATTGGTGAATTTTTTCACGACGCGAAAAATGCCGAGCTGATATAAGTACTTGGGATCTGAAAATTGCGTTTTCTGTTATCGACGCTATACGTTGATAAATACCATGAAACGTGAAGATTTCTTGGTCCCGGGCTGATTGGACCATTTTTCAACAACACGTAAAATACGCAACTGATATAAGTACTTGGGATCTGAAAATTGAGTTTTCTGTTATCGACGATATACGTTTATAAATACCATGAAACGTGGAGATTTCTTAGTCCCGGGCTGATTGGGGAATTTTTTCACGACGCGAAAAATTCCGAGCTGACATAAGTACTTGGGAACTGAAAATTGAGTTTTCTGTTATCGAAGCTATACGTTTAGAAATACCATGAAACGTGGACATTTCTTGGTCCCGGGCTGATTGGTGAATTTTCTCACGACGCGAAAAATGCCGAGCTGATATAAGTACTTGGGATCGGAAAATTGAGTTTCCTGTTATCGACGCTATACGTTTTGAAATACCATGAAACGTGGACATTTCTTAGTCCCGGGCCGATTGGGTCATTTTTCAATAACACGTGAAATACGCAGATGATATAAGTACTTGGGATCTGAAAATTGAGTTTTCAGTTATCGACCTCATACGTTTAGAAATACCATGAAACGTGGAGATTTCTTGGTCCCGGGCTGATTGGACCATTTTTCAATAACACGTGAAATAGGCAGATGATATAAGAACTTGGGATCTGAAAATTGAGTTTTCAGTTATCGACCTCATACGTTTAGAAATACCATGAAACGTGGACATTTCTTGGTCCCTGGCTGATTGGTGAATTTTTTCACGACGCGAAAAATGCCGAGCTGATATAAGTACTTGTGATCCGAAAATTGAGTTTTCCGTTATCGATGCTATACGTTTATTAATACCATGAAACGTGGAGATTTCTTAGTCCCGGGCTGATTGGGGAATATTTTCACGACGCGAAAAATTCCGAGATGACATAAGTACTTGGGATTTGAAAATTGAGTTTTCAGTTATCGACCTCATACGTTTAGAAATACCATGAAACGTGGACATTTCTTGGTCCCGGGCTGATTGGTGAATTTTCTCACGACGCGAAAAATGCCGAGCTGATATAAGTATTTGGGATCGGAAAATTGAGTTTCCTGTTATCGACGCTATACGTTTTGAAATACCATGAAACGTGGACATTTCTTGGTCCCGGGCCGATTGGCTCATTATTCAACAACACGTGAAATACGCAGATGATGTAAGTACATGGGATCTGAAAATTGAGTTTTCAGTTATCGACCTCATACGTTTAGAAATACCATGAAACGTGGACATTTCTTGGTCCCGGGCTGATTGGGGAATTATTTCACGACGCGAAAAATGCCGAGCTGATATAAGTACTTGGGATCTGAAAATTGCGTTTTCTGTTATCGACGCTATACGTTTATAAATACCATGAAACTTGGAGATTTCTTGGTCCCGGGCTGATTGGACCATTTTTCAATAACACGTGAAATAGGCAGATGATATAAGTACTTGGGATCTGAAAATTGAGTTTTCAGTTATCGACCTCATACGTTTAGAAATACCATGAAACGTGGACATTTCTTGGTCCCGGGCCGATTGGCTCATTTTTCAACAACACGTGAAATACGCAGATGATATAAGTACTTGGGATCTCAAAATTGAGTTTTCAGTTATCGACCTCATACGTATAGAAATACCATGAAACGTGGACATTTCTTGGTCCCAGGCTGATTGGTGAATTTTTTCACGACGCGAAAAATGCCGAGCTGATATAAGTACTTGGGATCTGAAAATTGCGTTTTCTGTTATCGACGCTATACGTTTATAAATACCATGAAACTTGGAGATTTCTTGGTCCCGGGCTGATTGGACCATTTTTCAATAACACGTGAAATAGGCAGATGATATAAGTACTTGGGATCTGAAAATTGAGTTTTCAGTTATCGACCTCATACGTTTAGAAATACCATGAAACGTGGACATTTCTTGGTCCCGGGCCGATTGGCTCATTTTTCAACAACACGTGAAATACGCAGATGATATAAGTACTTGGGATCTGAAAATTGAGTTTTCAGTTATCGACCTCATACGTTTAGAAATACCATGAAACGTGGACATTTCTTGGTCCCGGGCTGATTGGTGAATTTTTTCACGACGCGAAAAATGCCGAGCTGATATAAGTACTTGGGATCTGAAAATTGCGTTTTCTGTTATCGACGCTATACGTTTATAAGTACCATGAAACGTGGAGATTTCTTGGTCCCGGGCTGATTGGACCATTTTTCAACTACACGTAAAATACGCAACTGATATAAGTACTTGGGATCTGAAAATTGAGTTTTCTGTTATCGACGCTATACGTTTATAAATACCATGAAACGTGGACATTTCTTGGTCCCGGGCTGATGGGTGAATTTTTTCACGACGCGAAAAATGCCGAGCTGATATAAGTACTTGTGATACGAAAATTGAGTTTTCTGTTATCGACGCTATATGTTTATAAATACCATGAAACGTGGAGATTTCTTAGTCCCGGGCTGATTGGGGAATTTTTTCACGACGCGAGAAATTCCGAGCTGACATAAGTACTTGGGATCTGAAAATTGAGTTTTCAGTTATCGACCTCATACGTTTAGAAATACCATGAAACGTGGACATTTCTTGGTCCCGGGCTGATTGGTGAATTTTCTCTCGACGCGAAAAATGCCGAGCTGATATAAGTACTTGGGATCGGAAAATTGAGTTTCCTGTTATCGACGCTATACGTTTTGAAATACCATGAAACGTGGACATTTCTTGGTCCCGGGCCGATTGGCTCATTTTTCAACAACACGTGAAATACGCAGATGATGTAAGTACTTGGGATCTGAAAATTGAGTTTTCAGTTATCGACCTCATACGTTTAGAAATACCATGAAACGTGGACATTTCTTGGTCCCGGGCCGATTGGCTCATTTTTCAACAACACGTGAAATACGCAGATGATATAAGTACTTGGGATCTGAAAATTGAGTTTTCAGTTATCGACCTCATACGTTTAGAAATACCATGAAACGTATTTATTTCTTGGTCGCGGGCTGATTGGGGAATTATTTCACGACGCGAAAAATGCCGAGCTGATATAAGTACTTGGGATCTGAAAATTGCGTTTTCTGTTATCGACGCTATACGTTTATAAATACCATGAAACTTGGAGATTTCTTGGTCCCGGGCTGATTGGACCATTTTTCAATAACACGTGAAATAGGCAGATGATATAAGTACTTGGGATCTGAAAATTGAGTTTTCAGTTATCGACCTCATACGTTTAGAAATACCATGAAACGTGGACATTTCTTGGTCCCGGGCCGATTGGCTCATTTTTCAACAACACGTGAAATACGCAGATGATATAAGTACTTGGGATCTCAAAATTGAGTTTTCAGTTATCGACCTCATACGTTTAGAAATACCATGAAACGTGGACATTTCTTGGTCCCGGGCTGATTGGTGAATTTTTTCACGACGCGAAAAATGCCGCGCTGATATAAGTACTTGGGATCTGAAAATTGCGTTTTCTGTTATCGACGCTATACGTTGATAAATACCATGAAACGTGAAGATTTCTTGGTCCCGGGCTGATTGGACCATTTTTCAACAACACGTAAAATACGCAACTGATATAAGTACTTGGGATCTGAAAATTGAGTTTTCTGTTATCGACGATATACGTTTATAAATACCATGAAACGTGGAGATTTCTTAGTCCCGGGCTGATTGGGGAATTTTTTCACGACGCGAAAAATTCCGAGCTGACATAAGTACTTGGGAACTGAAAATTGAGTTTTCTGTTATCGACGCTATACGTTTAGAAATACCATGAAACGTGGACATTTCTTGGTCCTGGGCTGATTGGTGAATTTTTTCACGACGCGAAATATGCCGAGCTGATATAAGTACTTGTGATACGAAAATTGAGTTTTCTGTTATCGACGCTATACGTTTATAAATACCATGAAACGTGGAGATTTCTTAGTCCCGGGCTCATTGGGGAATTTTTTCACGACGCGAAAAATTCCGAGCTGACATAAGTACTTGGGATCTGAAAATTGAGTTTTCAGTTATCGACCTCATACGTTTAGAAATACCATGAAACGTGGACATTTCTTGGTCCCGGGCTGATTGGTGAATTTTCTCACGACGCGAAAAATGCCGAGCTGATATAAGTACTTGGGATCGGAAAATTGAGTTTCCTGTTATCGACGCTATACGTTTTGAAATACCATGAAACGTGGACATTTCTTAGTCCCGGGCCGATTGGGTCATTTTTCAATAACACGTGAAATACGCAGATGATATAAGTACTTGGGATCTGAAAATTGAGTTTTCAGTTATCGACCTCATACGTTTAGAAATACCATGAAACGTGGAGATTTCTTGGTCCCGGGCTGATTGGACCATTTTTCAATAACACGTGAAATAGGCAGATGATATAAGAACTTGGGATCTGAAAATTGAGTTTTCAGTTATCGACCTCATACGTTTAGAAATACCATGAAACGTGGACATTTCTTGGTCCCGGGCTGATTGGTGAATTTTTTCACGATGCGAAAAATGCCGAGCTGATATAAGTACTTGGGATCTGAAAATTGCGTTTTCTGTTATCGACGCTATACGTTTATAAATACCATGAAACGTGGAGATTTCTTGATCCCAGGCTGATTGGACCATTTTTTAATAACACGTGAAATAGGCAGATGATATAAGTACTTGGGATCTGAAAATTGAGTTTTCAGTAATCGACCTCATACGTTTAGAAATACCATGAAACGTGGACATTTCTTGGTCCCGGGCTGATTGGTGAATTTTTTCACGACGCGAAAAATGCCGAGCTGATATATGTACTTGGGATCTGAAAATTGCGTTTTCTGTTATCGACGCTATATGTTTTTAAATACCATGAAACGTGAAGATTTCTTGGTCCCGGGCTGATTGGACCATTTTTCAACAACACGTAAAATACGCAACTGATATAAGTACTTGGGATCTGAAAATTGAGTTTTCTGTTATCGACGCTATACGTTTATAAATACCATGAAACGTGGAGATTTCTTAGTCCCGGGCTGATTGGGGAATTTTTTCACGACGCGAAAAATTCCGAGCTGACATAAGTACTTGGGAACTGAAAATTGAGTTTTCTGTTATCGACGCTATACGTTTAGAAATACCATGAAACGTGGACATTTCTTGGTCCCGGGCTGATTGGTGAATTTTCTCTCGACGCGAAAAATGCCGAGCTGATATAAGTTCTTGGGATCGGAAAATTGAGTTTCCTGTTATCGACGCTATACGTTTATAAATACCATGAAACGTGGAGATTTCTTGGTCCCGGGCTGATTGGACCATTTGTCAATAACACGGGAAATAGGCAGATGATGGAAGTACTTGGGATCTGAAAATTGAGTTTTCAGTTATCGACCTCATACGTTTAGAAATACCATGAAACGTGGACATTTCTTGGTCCCGGGCTGATTGGTGAATTTTTTCACGACGCGAAAAGTGCCGAGCTGACATAAGTACTTGGGATTTGAAAATTGAGTTTTCAGTTATCGACCTCATACGTTTAGAAATACCATGAAACGTGGACATTTCTTGGTCCCGGGCTGATTGGTGAATTTTCTCACGACGCGAAAAATGCCGAGCTGATATAAGTATTTGGGATCGGAAAATTGAGTTTCCTGTTATCGATGCTATACGTTTTGAAATACCATGAAACGTGGACATTTCTTGGTCCCGGGCCGATTGGCTCATTATTCAACAACACGTGAAATACGCAGATGATGTAAGTACTTGGGATCTGAAAATTGAGTTTTCAGTTATCGACCTCATACGTTTAGAAATACCATGAAACGTGGACATTTCTTGGTCCCGGGCTGATTGGTGAATTTTCTCTCGACGCGAAAAATGCCGAGCTGATATAAGTACTTGGGATCGGAAAATTGAGTTTCCTGTTATCGACGCTATACGTTTTGAAATACCATGAAACGTGGACATTTCTTGGTCCCGGGCCGATTGGCTCATTTTTCAACAACACGTGAAATACGCAGATGATGTAAGTACTTGGGATCTGAAAATTGAGTTTTCAGTTATCGACCTCATACGTTTAGAAATACCCTGAAACGTGGACATTTCTTGGTCCCGGGCTGATTGGGGAATTATTTCACGACGCGAAAAATGCCGAGCTGATATAAGTACTTGGGATCTGAAAATTGCGTTTTCTGTTATCGACGCTATACGTTTATAAATACCATGAAACGTGGAGATTTCTTAGTCCCGGGCTGATTGGGGAATTTTTTCACGACGCGAAAAATTCCGAGCTGACATAAGTACTTGGGATCTGAAAATTGAGTTTTCAGTTATCGACCTCATACGTTTAGAAATACCATGAAACGTGGACATTTCTTGGTCCCGGGCCGATTGGCTCATTTTTCAACAACACGTGAAATACGCAGATGATATAAGTACTTGGGATCTGAAAATTGAGTTTTCAGTTATCGACCTCATACGTTTAGAAATACCATGAAACGTGGACATTTCTTGGTCCCGGGCTGATTGGTGAATTTTTTCACGACGCGAAAAATGCCGAGCTGATATAAGTACTTGGGATCTGAAAATTGCGTTTTCTGTTATCGACGCTATACGTTTATAAGTACCATGAAACGTGGAGATTTCTTGGTCCCGGGCTGATTGGACCATTTTTCAACTACACGTAAAATACGCAACTGATATAAGTACTTGGGATCTGAAAATTGAGTTTTCTGTTATCGACGCTATACGTTTATAAATACCATGAAACGTGGAGATTTCTTAGTCCCGGGCTGATTGGGGAATTTTTTCACGACGCGAAAAATTCCGAGCTGACATAAGTACTTGGGAACTGAAAATTGAGTTTTCTGTTATCGACGCTATACGTTTAGAAATACCATGAAACGTGGACATTTCTTGGTCCCGGGCTGATGGGTGAATTTTTTCACGACGCGAAAAATGCCGAGCTGATATAAGTACTTGTGATACGAAAATTGAGTTTTCTGTTATCGACGCTATACGTTTATAAATACCATGAAACGTGGAGATTTCTTAGTCCCGGGCTGATTGGGGAATTTTTTCACGACGCGAAAAATTCCGAGCTGACATAAGTACTTGGGATCTGAAAATTGAGTTTTCAGTTATCGACCTCATACGTTTAGAAATACCATGAAACGTGGACATTTCTTGGTCCCGGGCCGATTGGCTCATTTTTCAACAACACGTGAAATACGCAGATGATGTAAGTACTTGGGATCTGAAAATTGAGTTTTCAGTTATCGACCTCATACGTTTAGAAATACCATGAAACGTATTTATTTCTTGGTCGCGGGCTGATTGGTGAATTTTTTCACGACGCGAAAAATGCCGAGCTGATATAAGTACTTGGGATCTGAAAATTGCGTTTTCTGTTATCGACGCTATACGTTTAGAAATACCATGAAACGTGGACATTTCTTGGTCCCGGGCTGATGGGTGAATTTTTTCACGACGCGAAAAATGCCGAGCTGATATAAGTACTTGTGATACGAAAATTGAGTTTTCTGTTATCGACGCTATACGTTTATAAATACCATGAAACGAAGAGATTTCTTAGTCCCGGGCTGATTGGTGAATTTTCTCTCGACGCGAAAAATGCCGAGCTGATATAAGTACTTGGGATCGGAAAATTGAGTTTCCTGTTATCGACGCTATACGTTTTGAAATACCATGAAACGTGGACATTTCTTGGTCCCGGGCCGATTGGCTCATTTTTCAACAACACGTGAAATACGCAGATGATGTAAGTACTTGGGATCTGAAAATTGAGTTTTCAGTTATCGACCTCATACGTTTAGAAATACCATGAAACGTGGACATTTCTTGGTCCCGGGCCGATTGGCTCATTATTCAACAACACGTGAAATACGCAGATGATGTAAGTACTTGGGATCTGAAAATTGAGTTTTCAGTTATCGACCTCATACGTTTAGAAATACCATGAAACGTGGACATTTCTTGGTCCCGGGCTGATTGGTGAATTTTTTCACGACGCGAAAAATGCCGAGCTGATATAAGTACTTCGGATCCGAAAATTGAGTTTTCTGTTATCGACGCTATACGTTTATAAATACCATGAAACGTGAAGATTTCTTGGTCCCGGGCTGATTGGACCATTTTTCAACATCACGTAAAATACGCAACTGATATAAGTACTTGGGATCTGAAAATTGAGTTTTCTGTTATCGACGCTATACGTTTATAAATACCATGAAACGTGGAGATTCCTTAGTCCCGGGCTGATTGGGGAATTTTTTCACGACGCGAAAAATTCCGAGCTGACATAAGTACTTGGGAACTGAAAATTGAGATTTCTGTTATCGACGCTATACGTTTAGAAATACCATGAAACGTGGAAATTTCTTGGTCCCGGGCTGATTGGTGAATTTTTTCACGACGCGAAAAATGCCGAGCTGATATAAGTACTTGTGATCCGAAAATTGAGTTTTCCGTTATCGATGCTATACGTTAATTAATACCATGAAACGTGGAGAATTCTTAGTCCCGGGCTGATTGGGGAATTTTTTCACGACGCGAAAAATTCCGAGCTGACATAAGTACTTGGGATTTGAAAATTGAGTTTTCAGTTATCGACCTCATACGTTTAGAAATACCATGAAACGTGGACATTTCTTGGTCCCGGGCTGATTGGTGAATTTTCTCACGACGCGAAAAATGCCGAGCTGATATAAGTATTTGGGATCGGAAAATTGAGTTTCCTGTTATCGACGCTATACGTTTTGAAATACCATGAAACGTGGACATTTCTTGGTCCCGGGCCGATTGGCTCATTATTCAACAACACGTGAAATACGCAGATGATGTAAGTACTTGGGATCTGAAAATTGAGTTTTCAGTTATCGACCTCATACGTTTAGAAATACCATGAAACGTGGACATTTCTTGGTCCCGGGCTGATTGGGGAATTATTTCACGACGCGAAAAATGCCGAGCTGATATAAGTACTTGGGATCTGAAAATTGCGTTTTCTGTTATCGACGCTATACGTTTATAAATACCATGAAACTTGGAGATTTCTTGGTCCCGGGCTGATTGGACCATTTTTCAATAACACGTGAAATAGGCAGATGATATAAGTACTTGGGATCTGAAAATTGTGTTTTCAGTTATCGACCTCATACGTTTAGAAATACCATGAAACGTGGACATTTCTTGGTCCCGGGCCGATTGGCTCATTTTTCAACAACACGTGAAATACGCAGATGATATAAGTACTTGGGATCTCAAAATTGAGTTTTCAGTTATCGACCTCATACGTTTAGAAATACCATGAAACGTGGACATTTCTTGGTCCCGGGCTGATTGGTGAATTTTTTCACGACGCGAAAAATGCCGAGCTGATATAAGTACTTGGGATCTGAAAATTGCGTTTTCTGTTATCGACGCTATACGTTGATAAATACCATGAAACGTGAAGATTTCTTGGTCCCGGGCTGATTGGACCATTTTTCAACAACACGTAAAATACGCAACTGATATAAGTACTTGGGATCTGAAAATTGAGTTTTCTGTTATCGACGATATACGTTTATAAATACCATGAAACGTGGAGATTTCTTAGTCCCGGGCTGATTGGGGAATTTTTTCACGACGCGAAAAATTCCGAGCTGACATAAGTACTTGGGAACTGAAAATTGAGTTTTCTGTTATCGAAGCTATACGTTTAGAAATACCATGAAACGTGGACATTTCTTGGTCCCGGGCTGATTGGTGAATTTTCTCACGACGCGAAAAATGCCGAGCTGATATAAGTACTTGGGATCGGAAAATTGAGTTTCCTGTTATCGACGCTATACGTTTTGAAATACCATGAAACGTGGACATTTCTTAGTCCCGGGCCGATTGGGTCATTTTTCAATAACACGTGAAATACGCAGATGATATAAGTACTTGGGATCTGAAAATTGAGTTTTCAGTTATCGACCTCATACGTTTAGAAATACCATGAAACGTGGAGATTTCTTGGTCCCGGGCTGATTGGACCATTTTTCAATAACACGTGAAATAGGCAGATGATATAAGAACTTGGGATCTGAAAATTGAGTTTTCAGTTATCGACCTCATACGTTTAGAAATACCATGAAACGTGGACATTTCTTGGTCCCTGGCTGATTGGTGAATTTTTTCACGACGCGAAAAATGCCGAGCTGATATAAGTACTTGTGATCCGAAAATTGAGTTTTCCGTTATCGATGCTATACGTTTATTAATACCATGAAACGTGGAGATTTCTTAGTCCCGGGCTGATTGGGGAATATTTTCACGACGCGAAAAATTCCGAGATGACATAAGTACTTGGGATTTGAAAATTGAGTTTTCAGTTATCGACCTCATACGTTTAGAAATACCATGAAACGTGGACATTTCTTGGTCCCGGGCTGATTGGTGAATTTTCTCACGACGCGAAAAATGCCGAGCTGATATAAGTATTTGGGATCGGAAAATTGAGTTTCCTGTTATCGACGCTATACGTTTTGAAATACCATGAAACGTGGACATTTCTTGGTCCCGGGCCGATTGGCTCATTTTTCAACAACACGTGAAATACGCAGATGATATAAGTACTTGGGATCTCAAAATTGAGTTTTCAGTTATCGACCTCATACGTATAGAAATACCATGAAACGTGGACATTTCTTGGTCCCAGGCTGATTGGTGAATTTTTTCACGACGCGAAAAATGCCGAGCTGATATAAGTACTTGGGATCTGAAAATTGCGTTTTCTGTTATCGACGCTATACGTTTATAAATACCATGAAACTTGGAGATTTCTTGGTCCCGGGCTGATTGGACCATTTTTCAATAACACGTGAAATAGGCAGATGATATAAGTACTTGGGATCTGAAAATTGAGTTTTCAGTTATCGACCTCATACGTTTAGAAATACCATGAAACGTGGACATTTCTTGGTCCCGGGCCGATTGGCTCATTTTTCAACAACACGTGAAATACGCAGATGATATAAGTACTTGGGATCTGAAAATTGAGTTTTCAGTTATCGACCTCATACGTTTAGAAATACCATGAAACGTGGACATTTCTTGGTCCCGGGCTGATTGGTGAATTTTTTCACGACGCGAAAAATGCCGAGCTGATATAAGTACTTGGGATCTGAAAATTGCGTTTTCTGTTATCGACGCTATACGTTTATAAATACCATGAAACTTGGAGATTTCTTGGTCCCGGGCTGATTGGACCATTTTTCAATAACACGTGAAATAGGCAGATGATATAAGTACTTGGGATCTGAAAATTGAGTTTTCAGTTATCGACCTCATACGTTTAGAAATACCATGAAACGTGGACATTTCTTGGTCCCGGGCCGATTGGCTCATTTTTCAACAACACGTGAAATACGCAGATGATATAAGTACTTGGGATCTGAAAATTGAGTTTTCAGTTATCGACCTCATACGTTTAGAAATACCATGAAACGTGGACATTTCTTGGTCCCGGGCTGATTGGTGAATTTTTTCACGACGCGAAAAATGCCGAGCTGATATAAGTACTTGGGATCTGAAAATTGCGTTTTCTGTTATCGACGCTATACGTTTATAAGTACCATGAAACGTGGAGATTTCTTGGTCCCGGGCTGATTGGACCATTTTTCAACTACACGTAAAATACGCAACTGATATAAGTACTTGGGATCTGAAAATTGAGTTTTCTGTTATCGACGCTATACGTTTATAAATACCATGAAACGTGGACATTTCTTGGTCCCGGGCTGATGGGTGAATTTTTTCACGACGCGAAAAATGCCGAGCTGATATAAGTACTTGTGATACGAAAATTGAGTTTTCTGTTATCGACGCTATATGTTTATAAATACCATGAAACGTGGAGATTTCTTAGTCCCGGGCTGATTGGGGAATTTTTTCACGACGCGAGAAATTCCGAGCTGACATAAGTACTTGGGATCTGAAAATTGAGTTTTCAGTTATCGACCTCATACGTTTAGAAATACCATGAAACGTGGACATTTCTTGGTCCCGGGCTGATTGGTGAATTTTCTCTCGACGCGAAAAATGCCGAGCTGATATAAGTACTTGGGATCGGAAAATTGAGTTTCCTGTTATCGACGCTATACGTTTTGAAATACCATGAAACGTGGACATTTCTTGGTCCCGGGCCGATTGGCTCATTTTTCAACAACACGTGAAATACGCAGATGATGTAAGTACTTGGGATCTGAAAATTGAGTTTTCAGTTATCGACCTCATACGTTTAGAAATACCATGAAACGTGGACATTTCTTGGTCCCGGGCCGATTGGCTCATTTTTCAACAACACGTGAAATACGCAGATGATATAAGTACTTGGGATCTGAAAATTGAGTTTTCAGTTATCGACCTCATACGTTTAGAAATACCATGAAACGTATTTATTTCTTGGTCGCGGGCTGATTGGGGAATTATTTCACGACGCGAAAAATGCCGAGCTGATATAAGTACTTGGGATCTGAAAATTGCGTTTTCTGTTATCGACGCTATACGTTTATAAATACCATGAAACTTGGAGATTTCTTGGTCCCGGGCTGATTGGACCATTTTTCAATAACACGTGAAATAGGCAGATGATATAAGTACTTGGGATCTGAAAATTGAGTTTTCAGTTATCGACCTCATACGTTTAGAAATACCATGAAACGTGGACATTTCTTGGTCCCGGGCCGATTGGCTCATTTTTCAACAACACGTGAAATACGCAGATGATATAAGTACTTGGGATCTCAAAATTGAGTTTTCAGTTATCGACCTCATACGTTTAGAAATACCATGAAACGTGGACATTTCTTGGTCCCGGGCTGATTGGTGAATTTTTTCACGACGCGAAAAATGCCGCGCTGATATAAGTACTTGGGATCTGAAAATTGCGTTTTCTGTTATCGACGCTATACGTTGATAAATACCATGAAACGTGAAGATTTCTTGGTCCCGGGCTGATTGGACCATTTTTCAACAACACGTAAAATACGCAACTGATATAAGTACTTGGGATCTGAAAATTGAGTTTTCTGTTATCGACGATATACGTTTATAAATACCATGAAACGTGGAGATTTCTTAGTCCCGGGCTGATTGGGGAATTTTTTCACGACGCGAAAAATTCCGAGCTGACATAAGTACTTGGGAACTGAAAATTGAGTTTTCTGTTATCGACGCTATACGTTTAGAAATACCATGAAACGTGGACATTTCTTGGTCCTGGGCTGATTGGTGAATTTTTTCACGACGCGAAATATGCCGAGCTGATATAAGTACTTGTGATACGAAAATTGAGTTTTCTGTTATCGACGCTATACGTTTATAAATACCATGAAACGTGGAGATTTCTTAGTCCCGGGCTCATTGGGGAATTTTTTCACGACGCGAAAAATTCCGAGCTGACATAAGTACTTGGGATCTGAAAATTGAGTTTTCAGTTATCGACCTCATACGTTTAGAAATACCATGAAACGTGGACATTTCTTGGTCCCGGGCTGATTGGTGAATTTTCTCACGACGCGAAAAATGCCGAGCTGATATAAGTACTTGGGATCGGAAAATTGAGTTTCCTGTTATCGACGCTATACGTTTTGAAATACCATGAAACGTGGACATTTCTTAGTCCCGGGCCGATTGGGTCATTTTTCAATAACACGTGAAATACGCAGATGATATAAGTACTTGGGATCTGAAAATTGAGTTTTCAGTTATCGACCTCATACGTTTAGAAATACCATGAAACGTGGAGATTTCTTGGTCCCGGGCTGATTGGACCATTTTTCAATAACACGTGAAATAGGCAGATGATATAAGAACTTGGGATCTGAAAATTGAGTTTTCAGTTATCGACCTCATACGTTTAGAAATACCATGAAACGTGGACATTTCTTGGTCCCGGGCTGATTGGTGAATTTTTTCACGATGCGAAAAATGCCGAGCTGATATAAGTACTTGGGATCTGAAAATTGCGTTTTCTGTTATCGACGCTATACGTTTATAAATACCATGAAACGTGGAGATTTCTTGATCCCAGGCTGATTGGACCATTTTTTAATAACACGTGAAATAGGCAGATGATATAAGTACTTGGGATCTGAAAATTGAGTTTTCAGTAATCGACCTCATACGTTTAGAAATACCATGAAACGTGGACATTTCTTGGTCCCGGGCTGATTGGTGAATTTTTTCACGACGCGAAAAATGCCGAGCTGATATATGTACTTGGGATCTGAAAATTGCGTTTTCTGTTATCGACGCTATATGTTTTTAAATACCATGAAACGTGAAGATTTCTTGGTCCCGGGCTGATTGGACCATTTTTCAACAACACGTAAAATACGCAACTGATATAAGTACTTGGGATCTGAAAATTGAGTTTTCTGTTATCGACGCTATACGTTTATAAATACCATGAAACGTGGAGATTTCTTAGTCCCGGGCTGATTGGGGAATTTTTTCACGACGCGAAAAATTCCGAGCTGACATAAGTACTTGGGAACTGAAAATTGAGTTTTCTGTTATCGACGCTATACGTTTAGAAATACCATGAAACGTGGACATTTCTTGGTCCCGGGCTGATTGGTGAATTTTCTCTCGACGCGAAAAATGCCGAGCTGATATAAGTTCTTGGGATCGGAAAATTGAGTTTCCTGTTATCGACGCTATACGTTTATAAATACCATGAAACGTGGAGATTTCTTGGTCCCGGGCTGATTGGACCATTTGTCAATAACACGGGAAATAGGCAGATGATGGAAGTACTTGGGATCTGAAAATTGAGTTTTCAGTTATCGACCTCATACGTTTAGAAATACCATGAAACGTGGACATTTCTTGGTCCCGGGCTGATTGGTGAATTTTTTCACGACGCGAAAAGTGCCGAGCTGACATAAGTACTTGGGATTTGAAAATTGAGTTTTCAGTTATCGACCTCATACGTTTAGAAATACCATGAAACGTGGACATTTCTTGGTCCCGGGCTGATTGGTGAATTTTCTCACGACGCGAAAAATGCCGAGCTGATATAAGTATTTGGGATCGGAAAATTGAGTTTCCTGTTATCGATGCTATACGTTTTGAAATACCATGAAACGTGGACATTTCTTGGTCCCGGGCCGATTGGCTCATTATTCAACAACACGTGAAATACGCAGATGATGTAAGTACTTGGGATCTGAAAATTGAGTTTTCAGTTATCGACCTCATACGTTTAGAAATACCATGAAACGTGGACATTTCTTGGTCCCGGGCTGATTGGTGAATTTTCTCTCGACGCGAAAAATGCCGAGCTGATATAAGTACTTGGGATCGGAAAATTGAGTTTCCTGTTATCGACGCTATACGTTTTGAAATACCATGAAACGTGGACATTTCTTGGTCCCGGGCCGATTGGCTCATTTTTCAACAACACGTGAAATACGCAGATGATGTAAGTACTTGGGATCTGAAAATTGAGTTTTCAGTTATCGACCTCATACGTTTAGAAATACCCTGAAACGTGGACATTTCTTGGTCCCGGGCTGATTGGGGAATTATTTCACGACGCGAAAAATGCCGAGCTGATATAAGTACTTGGGATCTGAAAATTGCGTTTTCTGTTATCGACGCTATACGTTTATAAATACCATGAAACGTGGAGATTTCTTAGTCCCGGGCTGATTGGGGAATTTTTTCACGACGCGAAAAATTCCGAGCTGACATAAGTACTTGGGATCTGAAAATTGAGTTTTCAGTTATCGACCTCATACGTTTAGAAATACCATGAAACGTGGACATTTCTTGGTCCCGGGCCGATTGGCTCATTTTTCAACAACACGTGAAATACGCAGATGATATAAGTACTTGGGATCTGAAAATTGAGTTTTCAGTTATCGACCTCATACGTTTAGAAATACCATGAAACGTGGACATTTCTTGGTCCCGGGCTGATTGGTGAATTTTTTCACGACGCGAAAAATGCCGAGCTGATATAAGTACTTGGGATCTGAAAATTGCGTTTTCTGTTATCGACGCTATACGTTTATAAGTACCATGAAACGTGGAGATTTCTTGGTCCCGGGCTGATTGGACCATTTTTCAACTACACGTAAAATACGCAACTGATATAAGTACTTGGGATCTGAAAATTGAGTTTTCTGTTATCGACGCTATACGTTTATAAATACCATGAAACGTGGAGATTTCTTAGTCCCGGGCTGATTGGGGAATTTTTTCACGACGCGAAAAATTCCGAGCTGACATAAGTACTTGGGAACTGAAAATTGAGTTTTCTGTTATCGACGCTATACGTTTAGAAATACCATGAAACGTGGACATTTCTTGGTCCCGGGCTGATGGGTGAATTTTTTCACGACGCGAAAAATGCCGAGCTGATATAAGTACTTGTGATACGAAAATTGAGTTTTCTGTTATCGACGCTATACGTTTATAAATACCATGAAACGTGGAGATTTCTTAGTCCCGGGCTGATTGGGGAATTTTTTCACGACGCGAAAAATTCCGAGCTGACATAAGTACTTGGGATCTGAAAATTGAGTTTTCAGTTATCGACCTCATACGTTTAGAAATACCATGAAACGTGGACATTTCTTGGTCCCGGGCCGATTGGCTCATTTTTCAACAACACGTGAAATACGCAGATGATGTAAGTACTTGGGATCTGAAAATTGAGTTTTCAGTTATCGACCTCATACGTTTAGAAATACCATGAAACGTATTTATTTCTTGGTCGCGGGCTGATTGGTGAATTTTTTCACGACGCGAAAAATGCCGAGCTGATATAAGTACTTGGGATCTGAAAATTGCGTTTTCTGTTATCGACGCTATACGTTTAGAAATACCATGAAACGTGGACATTTCTTGGTCCCGGGCTGATGGGTGAATTTTTTCACGACGCGAAAAATGCCGAGCTGATATAAGTACTTGTGATACGAAAATTGAGTTTTCTGTTATCGACGCTATACGTTTATAAATACCATGAAACGAAGAGATTTCTTAGTCCCGGGCTGATTGGTGAATTTTCTCTCGACGCGAAAAATGCCGAGCTGATATAAGTACTTGGGATCGGAAAATTGAGTTTCCTGTTATCGACGCTATACGTTTTGAAATACCATGAAACGTGGACATTTCTTGGTCCCGGGCCGATTGGCTCATTTTTCAACAACACGTGAAATACGCAGATGATGTAAGTACTTGGGATCTGAAAATTGAGTTTTCAGTTATCGACCTCATACGTTTAGAAATACCATGAAACGTGGACATTTCTTGGTCCCGGGCCGATTGGCTCATTTTTCAACAACACGTGAAATACGCAGATGATCTAAGTACTTGGGATCTGAAAATTGAGTTTTCAGTTATCGACCTCATACGTTTAGAAATACCATGAAACGTATTTATTTCTTGGTCGCGGGCTGATTGGTGAATTTTTTCACGACGCGAAAAATGCCGAGCTGATATAAGTACTTGGGATCTGAAAATTGCGTTTTCTGTTATCGACGCTATACGTTTATAAATACCATGAAACGTGGAGATTTCTTGGTCCCGGGCTGATTGGACCATTTTTCAATAACACGTGAAATAGGCAGATGATGGAAGTACTTGGGATCTGAAAATTGAGTTTTCAGTTATCGACCTCATACGTTTAGAAATACCATGAAACGTGGACATTTCTTGGTCCCGGGCTGATTGGTGAATTTTTTCACGACGCGAAAAATGCCGAGCTGATATAAGTACTTCGGATCCGAAAATTGAGTTTTCTGTTATCGACGCTATACGTTTATAAATACCATGAAACGTGGAGATTCCTTAGTCCCGGGCTGATTGGGGAATTTTTTCACGACGCGAAAAATTCCGAGCTGACATAAGTACTTGGGAACTGAAAATTGAGATTTCTGTTATCGACGCTATACGTTTAGAAATACCATGAAACGTGGACATTTCTTGGTCCCGGGCTGATTGGTGAATTTTTTCACGACGCGAAAAATGCCGAGCTGATATAAGTACTTGTGATCCGAAAATTGAGTTTTCCGTTATCGATGCTATACGTTAATTAATACCATGAAACGTGGAGAATTCTTAGTCCCGGGCTGATTGGGGAATTTTTTCACGACGCGAAAAATTCCGAGCTGACATAAGTACTTGGGATTTGAAAATTGAGTTTTCAGTTATCGACCTCATACGTTTAGAAATACCATGAAACGTGGACATTTCTTGGTCCCGGGCTGATTGGTGAATTTTCTCACGACGCGAAAAATGCCGAGCTGATATAAGTATTTGGGATCGGAAAATTGAGTTTCCTGTTATCGACGCTATACGTTTTGAAATACCATGAAACGTGGACATTTCTTGGTCCCGGGCCGATTGGCTCATTATTCAACAACACGTGAAATACGCAGATGATGTAAGTACTTGGGATCTGAAAATTGAGTTTTCAGTTATCGACCTCATACGTTTAGAAATACCATGAAACGTGGACATTTCTTGGTCCCGGGCTGATTGGTGAATTTTCTCACGACGCGAAAAATGCCGAGCTGATATAAGTATTTGGGATCGGAAAATTGAGTTTCCTGTTATCGATGCTATACGTTTTGAAATACCATGAAACGTGGACATTTCTTGGTCCCGGGCCGATTGGCTCATTATTCAACAACACGTGAAATACGCAGATGATGTAAGTACTTGGGATCTGAAAATTGAGTTTTCAGTTATCGACCTCATACGTTTAGAAATACCATGAAACGTGGACATTTCTTGGTCCCGGGCTGATTGGTGAATTTTCTCTCGACGCGAAAAATGCCGAGCTGATATAAGTACTTGGGATCGGAAAATTGAGTTTCCTGTTATCGACGCTATACGTTTTGAAATACCATGAAACGTGGACATTTCTTGGTCCCGGGCCGATTGGCTCATTTTTCAACAACACGTGAAATACGCAGATGATGTAAGTACTTGGGATCTGAAAATTGAGTTTTCAGTTATCGACCTCATACGTTTAGAAATACCCTGAAACGTGGACATTTCTTGGTCCCGGGCTGATTGGGGAATTATTTCACGACGCGAAAAATGCCGAGCTGATATAAGTACTTGGGATCTGAAAATTGCGTTTTCTGTTATCGACGCTATACGTTTATAAATACCATGAAACGTGGAGATTTCTTAGTCCCGGGCTGATTGGGGAATTTTTTCACGACGCGAAAAATTCCGAGCTGACATAAGTACTTGGGATCTGAAAATTGAGTTTTCAGTTATCGACCTCATACGTTTAGAAATACCATGAAACGTGGACATTTCTTGGTCCCGGGCCGATTGGCTCATTTTTCAACAACACGTGAAATACGCAGATGATATAAGTACTTGGGATCTGAAAATTGAGTTTTCAGTTATCGACCTCATACGTTTAGAAATACCATGAAACGTGGACATTTCTTGGTCCCGGGCTGATTGGTGAATTTTTTCACGACGCGAAAAATGCCGAGCTGATATAAGTACTTGGGATCTGAAAATTGCGTTTTCTGTTATCGACGCTATACGTTTATAAGTACCATGAAACGTGGAGATTTCTTGGTCCCGGGCTGATTGGACCATTTTTCAACTACACGTAAAATACGCAACTGATATAAGTACTTGGGATCTGAAAATTGAGTTTTCTGTTATCGACGCTATACGTTTATAAATACCATGAAACGTGGAGATTTCTTAGTCCCGGGCTGATTGGGGAATTTTTTCACGACGCGAAAAATTCCGAGCTGACATAAGTACTTGGGAACTGAAAATTGAGTTTTCTGTTATCGACGCTATACGTTTAGAAATACCATGAAACGTGGACATTTCTTGGTCCCGGGCTGATGGGTGAATTTTTTCACGACGCGAAAAATGCCGAGCTGATATAAGTACTTGTGATACGAAAATTGAGTTTTCTGTTATCGACGCTATACGTTTATAAATACCATGAAACGTGGAGATTTCTTAGTCCCGGGCTGATTGGGGAATTTTTTCACGACGCGAAAAATTCCGAGCTGACATAAGTACTTGGGATCTGAAAATTGAGTTTTCAGTTATCGACCTCATACGTTTAGAAATACCATGAAACGTGGACATTTCTTGGTCCCGGGCCGATTGGCTCATTTTTCAACAACACGTGAAATACGCAGATGATGTAAGTACTTGGGATCTGAAAATTGAGTTTTCAGTTATCGACCTCATACGTTTAGAAATACCATGAAACGTATTTATTTCTTGGTCGCGGGCTGATTGGTGAATTTTTTCACGACGCGAAAAATGCCGAGCTGATATAAGTACTTGGGATCTGAAAATTGCGTTTTCTGTTATCGACGCTATACGTTTAGAAATACCATGAAACGTGGACATTTCTTGGTCCCGGGCTGATGGGTGAATTTTTTCACGACGCGAAAAATGCCGAGCTGATATAAGTACTTGTGATACGAAAATTGAGTTTTCTGTTATCGACGCTATACGTTTATAAATACCATGAAACGAAGAGATTTCTTAGTCCCGGGCTGATTGGTGAATTTTCTCTCGACGCGAAAAATGCCGAGCTGATATAAGTACTTGGGATCGGAAAATTGAGTTTCCTGTTATCGACGCTATACGTTTTGAAATACCATGAAACGTGGACATTTCTTGGTCCCGGGCCGATTGGCTCATTTTTCAACAACACGTGAAATACGCAGATGATGTAAGTACTTGGGATCTGAAAATTGAGTTTTCAGTTATCGACCTCATACGTTTAGAAATACCATGAAACGTGGACATTTCTTGGTCCCGGGCCGATTGGCTCATTTTTCAACAACACGTGAAATACGCAGATGATGTAAGTACTTGGGATCTGAAAATTGAGTTTTCAGTTATCGACCTCATACGTTTAGAAATACCATGAAACGTATTTATTTCTTGGTCGCGGGCTGATTGGTGAATTTTTTCACGACGCGAAAAATGCCGAGCTGATATAAGTACTTGGGATCTGAAAATTGCGTTTTCTGTTATCGACGCTATACGTTTAGAAATACCATGAAACGTGGACATTTCTTGGTCCCGGGCTGATGGGTGAATTTTTTCACGACGCGAAAAATGCCGAGCTGATATAAGTACTTGTGATACGAAAATTGAGTTTTCTGTTATCGACGCTATACGTTTATAAATACCATGAAACGAAGAGATTTCTTAGTCCCGGGCTGATTGGTGAATTTTCTCTCGACGCGAAAAATGCCGAGCTGATATAAGTACTTGGGATCGGAAAATTGAGTTTCCTGTTATCGACGCTATACGTTTTGAAATACCATGAAACGTGGACATTTCTTGGTCCCGGGCCGATTGGCTCATTTTTCAACAACACGTGAAATACGCAGATGATGTAAGTACTTGGGATCTGAAAATTGAGTTTTCAGTTATCGACCTCATACGTTTAGAAATACCATGAAACGTGGACATTTCTTGGTCCCGGGCCGATTGGCTCATTTTTCAACAACACGTGAAATACGCAGATGATATAAGTACTTGGGATCTGAAAATTGAGTTTTCAGTTATCGACCTCATACGTTTAGAAATACCATGAAACGTATTTATTTCTTGGTCGCGGGCTGATTGGTGAATTTTTTCACGACGCGAAAAATGCCGAGCTGATATAAGTACTTGGGATCTGAAAATTGCGTTTTCTGTTATCGACGCTATACGTTTATAAATACCATGAAACGTGGAGATTTCTTGGTCCCGGGCTGATTGGACCATTTTTCAATAACACGTGAAATAGGCAGATGATGGAAGTACTTGGGATCTGAAAATTGAGTTTTCAGTTATCGACCTCATACGTTTAGAAATACCATGAAACGTGGACATTTCTTGGTCCCGGGCTGATTGGTGAATTTTTTCACGACGCGAAAAATGCCGAGCTGATATAAGTACTTCGGATCCGAAAATTGAGTTTTCTGTTATCGACGCTATACGTTTATAAATACCATGAAACGTGAAGATTTCTTGGTCCCGGGCTGATTGGACCATTTTTCAACATCACGTAAAATACGCAACTGATATAAGTACTTGGGATCTGAAAATTGAGTTTTCTGTTATCGACGCTATACGTTTATAAATACCATGAAACGTGGAGATTCCTTAGTCCCGGGCTGATTGGGGAATTTTTTCACGACGCGAAAAATTCCGAGCTGACATAAGTACTTGGGAACTGAAAATTGAGATTTCTGTTATCGACGCTATACGTTTAGAAATACCATGAAACGTGGAAATTTCTTGGTCCCGGGCTGATTGGTGAATTTTTTCACGACGCGAAAAATGCCGAGCTGATATAAGTACTTGTGATCCGAAAATTGAGTTTTCCGTTATCGATGCTATACGTTAATTAATACCATGAAACGTGGAGAATTCTTAGTCCCGGGCTGATTGGGGAATTTTTTCACGACGCGAAAAATTCCGAGCTGACATAAGTACTTGGGATTTGAAAATTGAGTTTTCAGTTATCGACCTCATACGTTTAGAAATACCATGAAACGTGGACATTTCTTGGTCCCGGGCTGATTGGTGAATTTTCTCACGACGCGAAAAATGCCGAGCTGATATAAGTATTTGGGATCGGAAAATTGAGTTTCCTGTTATCGACGCTATACGTTTTGAAATACCATGAAACGTGGACATTTCTTGGTCCCGGGCCGATTGGCTCATTATTCAACAACACGTGAAATACGCAGATGATGTAAGTACTTGGGATCTGAAAATTGAGTTTTCAGTTATCGACCTCATACGTTTAGAAATACCATGAAACGTGGACATTTCTTGGTCCCGGGCTGATTGGGGAATTATTTCACGACGCGAAAAATGCCGAGCTGATATAAGTACTTGGGATCTGAAAATTGCGTTTTCTGTTATCGACGCTATACGTTTATAAATACCATGAAACTTGGAGATTTCTTGGTCCCGGGCTGATTGGACCATTTTTCAATAACACGTGAAATAGGCAGATGATATAAGTACTTGGGATCTGAAAATTGTGTTTTCAGTTATCGACCTCATACGTTTAGAAATACCATGAAACGTGGACATTTCTTGGTCCCGGGCCGATTGGCTCATTTTTCAACAACACGTGAAATACGCAGATGATATAAGTACTTGGGATCTCAAAATTGAGTTTTCAGTTATCGACCTCATACGTTTAGAAATACCATGAAACGTGGACATTTCTTGGTCCCGGGCTGATTGGTGAATTTTTTCACGACGCGAAAAATGCCGAGCTGATATAAGTACTTGGGATCTGAAAATTGCGTTTTCTGTTATCGACGCTATACGTTGATAAATACCATGAAACGTGAAGATTTCTTGGTCCCGGGCTGATTGGACCATTTTTCAACAACACGTAAAATACGCAACTGATATAAGTACTTGGGATCTGAAAATTGAGTTTTCTGTTATCGACGATATACGTTTATAAATACCATGAAACGTGGAGATTTCTTAGTCCCGGGCTGATTGGGGAATTTTTTCACGACGCGAAAAATTCCGAGCTGACATAAGTACTTGGGAACTGAAAATTGAGTTTTCTGTTATCGAAGCTATACGTTTAGAAATACCATGAAACGTGGACATTTCTTGGTCCCGGGCTGATTGGTGAATTTTCTCACGACGCGAAAAATGCCGAGCTGATATAAGTACTTGGGATCGGAAAATTGAGTTTCCTGTTATCGACGCTATACGTTTTGAAATACCATGAAACGTGGACATTTCTTAGTCCCGGGCCGATTGGGTCATTTTTCAATAACACGTGAAATACGCAGATGATATAAGTACTTGGGATCTGAAAATTGAGTTTTCAGTTATCGACCTCATACGTTTAGAAATACCATGAAACGTGGAGATTTCTTGGTCCCGGGCTGATTGGACCATTTTTCAATAACACGTGAAATAGGCAGATGATATAAGAACTTGGGATCTGAAAATTGAGTTTTCAGTTATCGACCTCATACGTTTAGAAATACCATGAAACGTGGACATTTCTTGGTCCCTGGCTGATTGGTGAATTTTTTCACGACGCGAAAAATGCCGAGCTGATATAAGTACTTGTGATCCGAAAATTGAGTTTTCCGTTATCGATGCTATACGTTTATTAATACCATGAAACGTGGAGATTTCTTAGTCCCGGGCTGATTGGGGAATATTTTCACGACGCGAAAAATTCCGAGATGACATAAGTACTTGGGATTTGAAAATTGAGTTTTCAGTTATCGACCTCATACGTTTAGAAATACCATGAAACGTGGACATTTCTTGGTCCCGGGCTGATTGGTGAATTTTCTCACGACGCGAAAAATGCCGAGCTGATATAAGTATTTGGGATCGGAAAATTGAGTTTCCTGTTATCGACGCTATACGTTTTGAAATACCATGAAACGTGGACATTTCTTGGTCCCGGGCCGATTGGCTCATTATTCAACAACACGTGAAATACGCAGATGATGTAAGTACATGGGATCTGAAAATTGAGTTTTCAGTTATCGACCTCATACGTTTAGAAATACCATGAAACGTGGACATTTCTTGGTCCCGGGCTGATTGGGGAATTATTTCACGACGCGAAAAATGCCGAGCTGATATAAGTACTTGGGATCTGAAAATTGCGTTTTCTGTTATCGACGCTATACGTTTATAAATACCATGAAACTTGGAGATTTCTTGGTCCCGGGCTGATTGGACCATTTTTCAATAACACGTGAAATAGGCAGATGATATAAGTACTTGGGATCTGAAAATTGAGTTTTCAGTTATCGACCTCATACGTTTAGAAATACCATGAAACGTGGACATTTCTTGGTCCCGGGCCGATTGGCTCATTTTTCAACAACACGTGAAATACGCAGATGATATAAGTACTTGGGATCTCAAAATTGAGTTTTCAGTTATCGACCTCATACGTATAGAAATACCATGAAACGTGGACATTTCTTGGTCCCAGGCTGATTGGTGAATTTTTTCACGACGCGAAAAATGCCGAGCTGATATAAGTACTTGGGATCTGAAAATTGCGTTTTCTGTTATCGACGCTATACGTTTATAAATACCATGAAACTTGGAGATTTCTTGGTCCCGGGCTGATTGGACCATTTTTCAATAACACGTGAAATAGGCAGATGATATAAGTACTTGGGATCTGAAAATTGAGTTTTCAGTTATCGACCTCATACGTTTAGAAATACCATGAAACGTGGACATTTCTTGGTCCCGGGCCGATTGGCTCATTTTTCAACAACACGTGAAATACGCAGATGATATAAGTACTTGGGATCTGAAAATTGAGTTTTCAGTTATCGACCTCATACGTTTAGAAATACCATGAAACGTGGACATTTCTTGGTCCCGGGCTGATTGGTGAATTTTTTCACGACGCGAAAAATGCCGAGCTGATATAAGTACTTGGGATCTGAAAATTGCGTTTTCTGTTATCGACGCTATACGTTTATAAGTACCATGAAACGTGGAGATTTCTTGGTCCCGGGCTGATTGGACCATTTTTCAACTACACGTAAAATACGCAACTGATATAAGTACTTGGGATCTGAAAATTGAGTTTTCTGTTATCGACGCTATACGTTTATAAATACCATGAAACGTGGACATTTCTTGGTCCCGGGCTGATGGGTGAATTTTTTCACGACGCGAAAAATGCCGAGCTGATATAAGTACTTGTGATACGAAAATTGAGTTTTCTGTTATCGACGCTATATGTTTATAAATACCATGAAACGTGGAGATTTCTTAGTCCCGGGCTGATTGGGGAATTTTTTCACGACGCGAGAAATTCCGAGCTGACATAAGTACTTGGGATCTGAAAATTGAGTTTTCAGTTATCGACCTCATACGTTTAGAAATACCATGAAACGTGGACATTTCTTGGTCCCGGGCTGATTGGTGAATTTTCTCTCGACGCGAAAAATGCCGAGCTGATATAAGTACTTGGGATCGGAAAATTGAGTTTCCTGTTATCGACGCTATACGTTTTGAAATACCATGAAACGTGGACATTTCTTGGTCCCGGGCCGATTGGCTCATTTTTCAACAACACGTGAAATACGCAGATGATGTAAGTACTTGGGATCTGAAAATTGAGTTTTCAGTTATCGACCTCATACGTTTAGAAATACCATGAAACGTGGACATTTCTTGGTCCCGGGCCGATTGGCTCATTTTTCAACAACACGTGAAATACGCAGATGATATAAGTACTTGGGATCTGAAAATTGAGTTTTCAGTTATCGACCTCATACGTTTAGAAATACCATGAAACGTATTTATTTCTTGGTCGCGGGCTGATTGGGGAATTATTTCACGACGCGAAAAATGCCGAGCTGATATAAGTACTTGGGATCTGAAAATTGCGTTTTCTGTTATCGACGCTATACGTTTATAAATACCATGAAACTTGGAGATTTCTTGGTCCCGGGCTGATTGGACCATTTTTCAATAACACGTGAAATAGGCAGATGATATAAGTACTTGGGATCTGAAAATTGAGTTTTCAGTTATCGACCTCATACGTTTAGAAATACCATGAAACGTGGACATTTCTTGGTCCCGGGCCGATTGGCTCATTTTTCAACAACACGTGAAATACGCAGATGATATAAGTACTTGGGATCTCAAAATTGAGTTTTCAGTTATCGACCTCATACGTTTAGAAATACCATGAAACGTGGACATTTCTTGGTCCCGGGCTGATTGGTGAATTTTTTCACGACGCGAAAAATGCCGCGCTGATATAAGTACTTGGGATCTGAAAATTGCGTTTTCTGTTATCGACGCTATACGTTGATAAATACCATGAAACGTGAAGATTTCTTGGTCCCGGGCTGATTGGACCATTTTTCAACAACACGTAAAATACGCAACTGATATAAGTACTTGGGATCTGAAAATTGAGTTTTCTGTTATCGACGATATACGTTTATAAATACCATGAAACGTGGAGATTTCTTAGTCCCGGGCTGATTGGGGAATTTTTTCACGACGCGAAAAATTCCGAGCTGACATAAGTACTTGGGAACTGAAAATTGAGTTTTCTGTTATCGACGCTATACGTTTAGAAATACCATGAAACGTGGACATTTCTTGGTCCTGGGCTGATTGGTGAATTTTTTCACGACGCGAAATATGCCGAGCTGATATAAGTACTTGTGATACGAAAATTGAGTTTTCTGTTATCGACGCTATACGTTTATAAATACCATGAAACGTGGAGATTTCTTAGTCCCGGGCTCATTGGGGAATTTTTTCACGACGCGAAAAATTCCGAGCTGACATAAGTACTTGGGATCTGAAAATTGAGTTTTCAGTTATCGACCTCATACGTTTAGAAATACCATGAAACGTGGACATTTCTTGGTCCCGGGCTGATTGGTGAATTTTCTCACGACGCGAAAAATGCCGAGCTGATATAAGTACTTGGGATCGGAAAATTGAGTTTCCTGTTATCGACGCTATACGTTTTGAAATACCATGAAACGTGGACATTTCTTAGTCCCGGGCCGATTGGGTCATTTTTCAATAACACGTGAAATACGCAGATGATATAAGTACTTGGGATCTGAAAATTGAGTTTTCAGTTATCGACCTCATACGTTTAGAAATACCATGAAACGTGGAGATTTCTTGGTCCCGGGCTGATTGGACCATTTTTCAATAACACGTGAAATAGGCAGATGATATAAGAACTTGGGATCTGAAAATTGAGTTTTCAGTTATCGACCTCATACGTTTAGAAATACCATGAAACGTGGACATTTCTTGGTCCCGGGCTGATTGGTGAATTTTTTCACGATGCGAAAAATGCCGAGCTGATATAAGTACTTGGGATCTGAAAATTGCGTTTTCTGTTATCGACGCTATACGTTTATAAATACCATGAAACGTGGAGATTTCTTGATCCCAGGCTGATTGGACCATTTTTTAATAACACGTGAAATAGGCAGATGATATAAGTACTTGGGATCTGAAAATTGAGTTTTCAGTAATCGACCTCATACGTTTAGAAATACCATGAAACGTGGACATTTCTTGGTCCCGGGCTGATTGGTGAATTTTTTCACGACGCGAAAAATGCCGAGCTGATATATGTACTTGGGATCTGAAAATTGCGTTTTCTGTTATCGACGCTATATGTTTTTAAATACCATGAAACGTGAAGATTTCTTGGTCCCGGGCTGATTGGACCATTTTTCAACAACACGTAAAATACGCAACTGATATAAGTACTTGGGATCTGAAAATTGAGTTTTCTGTTATCGACGCTATACGTTTATAAATACCATGAAACGTGGAGATTTCTTAGTCCCGGGCTGATTGGGGAATTTTTTCACGACGCGAAAAATTCCGAGCTGACATAAGTACTTGGGAACTGAAAATTGAGTTTTCTGTTATCGACGCTATACGTTTAGAAATACCATGAAACGTGGACATTTCTTGGTCCCGGGCTGATTGGTGAATTTTCTCTCGACGCGAAAAATGCCGAGCTGATATAAGTTCTTGGGATCGGAAAATTGAGTTTCCTGTTATCGACGCTATACGTTTATAAATACCATGAAACGTGGAGATTTCTTGGTCCCGGGCTGATTGGACCATTTGTCAATAACACGGGAAATAGGCAGATGATGGAAGTACTTGGGATCTGAAAATTGAGTTTTCAGTTATCGACCTCATACGTTTAGAAATACCATGAAACGTGGACATTTCTTGGTCCCGGGCTGATTGGTGAATTTTTTCACGACGCGAAAAGTGCCGAGCTGACATAAGTACTTGGGATTTGAAAATTGAGTTTTCAGTTATCGACCTCATACGTTTAGAAATACCATGAAACGTGGACATTTCTTGGTCCCGGGCTGATTGGTGAATTTTCTCACGACGCGAAAAATGCCGAGCTGATATAAGTATTTGGGATCGGAAAATTGAGTTTCCTGTTATCGATGCTATACGTTTTGAAATACCATGGAACGTGGACATTTCTTGGTCCCGGGCCGATTGGCTCATTATTCAACAACACGTGAAATACGCAGATGATGTAAGTACTTGGGATCTGAAAATTGAGTTTTCAGTTATCGACCTCATACGTTTAGAAATACCATGAAACGTGGACATTTCTTGGTCCCGGGCTGATTGGTGAATTTTCTCTCGACGCGAAAAATGCCGAGCTGATATAAGTACTTGGGATCGGAAAATTGAGTTTCCTGTTATCGACGCTATACGTTTTGAAATACCATGAAACGTGGACATTTCTTGGTCCCGGGCCGATTGGCTCATTTTTCAACAACACGTGAAATACGCAGATGATGTAAGTACTTGGGATCTGAAAATTGAGTTTTCAGTTATCGACCTCATACGTTTAGAAATACCCTGAAACGTGGACATTTCTTGGTCCCGGGCTGATTGGGGAATTATTTCACGACGCGAAAAATGCCGAGCTGATATAAGTACTTGGGATCTGAAAATTGCGTTTTCTGTTATCGACGCTATACGTTTATAAATACCATGAAACGTGGAGATTTCTTAGTCCCGGGCTGATTGGGGAATTTTTTCACGACGCGAAAAATTCCGAGCTGACATAAGTACTTGGGATCTGAAAATTGAGTTTTCAGTTATCGACCTCATACGTTTAGAAATACCATGAAACGTGGACATTTCTTGGTCCCGGGCCGATTGGCTCATTTTTCAACAACACGTGAAATACGCAGATGATATAAGTACTTGGGATCTGAAAATTGAGTTTTCAGTTATCGACCTCATACGTTTAGAAATACCATGAAACGTGGACATTTCTTGGTCCCGGGCTGATTGGTGAATTTTTTCACGACGCGAAAAATGCCGAGCTGATATAAGTACTTGGGATCTGAAAATTGCGTTTTCTGTTATCGACGCTATACGTTTATAAGTACCATGAAACGTGGAGATTTCTTGGTCCCGGGCTGATTGGACCATTTTTCAACTACACGTAAAATACGCAACTGATATAAGTACTTGGGATCTGAAAATTGAGTTTTCTGTTATCGACGCTATACGTTTATAAATACCATGAAACGTGGAGATTTCTTAGTCCCGGGCTGATTGGGGAATTTTTTCACGACGCGAAAAATTCCGAGCTGACATAAGTACTTGGGAACTGAAAATTGAGTTTTCTGTTATCGACGCTATACGTTTAGAAATACCATGAAACGTGGACATTTCTTGGTCCCGGGCTGATGGGTGAATTTTTTCACGACGCGAAAAATGCCGAGCTGATATAAGTACTTGTGATACGAAAATTGAGTTTTCTGTTATCGACGCTATACGTTTATAAATACCATGAAACGTGGAGATTTCTTAGTCCCGGGCTGATTGGGGAATTTTTTCACGACGCGAAAAATTCCGAGCTGACATAAGTACTTGGGATCTGAAAATTGAGTTTTCAGTTATCGACCTCATACGTTTAGAAATACCATGAAACGTGGACATTTCTTGGTCCCGGGCCGATTGGCTCATTTTTCAACAACACGTGAAATACGCAGATGATGTAAGTACTTGGGATCTGAAAATTGAGTTTTCAGTTATCGACCTCATACGTTTAGAAATACCATGAAACGTATTTATTTCTTGGTCGCGGGCTGATTGGTGAATTTTTTCACGACGCGAAAAATGCCGAGCTGATATAAGTACTTGGGATCTGAAAATTGCGTTTTCTGTTATCGACGCTATACGTTTAGAAATACCATGAAACGTGGACATTTCTTGGTCCCGGGCTGATGGGTGAATTTTTTCACGACGCGAAAAATGCCGAGCTGATATAAGTACTTGTGATACGAAAATTGAGTTTTCTGTTATCGACGCTATACGTTTATAAATACCATGAAACGAAGAGATTTCTTAGTCCCGGGCTGATTGGTGAATTTTCTCTCGACGCGAAAAATGCCGAGCTGATATAAGTACTTGGGATCGGAAAATTGAGTTTCCTGTTATCGACGCTATACGTTTTGAAATACCATGAAACGTGGACATTTCTTGGTCCCGGGCCGATTGGCTCATTTTTCAACAACACGTGAAATACGCAGATGATGTAAGTACTTGGGATCTGAAAATTGAGTTTTCAGTTATCGACCTCATACGTTTAGAAATACCATGAAACGTGGACATTTCTTGGTCCCGGGCCGATTGGCTCATTTTTCAACAACACGTGAAATACGCAGATGATCTAAGTACTTGGGATCTGAAAATTGAGTTTTCAGTTATCGACCTCATACGTTTAGAAATACCATGAAACGTATTTATTTCTTGGTCGCGGGCTGATTGGTGAATTTTTTCACGACGCGAAAAATGCCGAGCTGATATAAGTACTTGGGATCTGAAAATTGCGTTTTCTGTTATCGACGCTATACGTTTATAAATACCATGAAACGTGGAGATTTCTTGGTCCCGGGCTGATTGGACCATTTTTCAATAACACGTGAAATAGGCAGATGATGGAAGTACTTGGGATCTGAAAATTGAGTTTTCAGTTATCGACCTCATACGTTTAGAAATACCATGAAACGTGGACATTTCTTGGTCCCGGGCTGATTGGTGAATTTTTTCACGACGCGAAAAATGCCGAGCTGATATAAGTACTTCGGATCCGAAAATTGAGTTTTCTGTTATCGACGCTATACGTTTATAAATACCATGAAACGTGGAGATTCCTTAGTCCCGGGCTGATTGGGGAATTTTTTCACGACGCGAAAAATTCCGAGCTGACATAAGTACTTGGGAACTGAAAATTGAGATTTCTGTTATCGACGCTATACGTTTAGAAATACCATGAAACGTGGACATTTCTTGGTCCCGGGCTGATTGGTGAATTTTTTCACGACGCGAAAAATGCCGAGCTGATATAAGTACTTGTGATCCGAAAATTGAGTTTTCCGTTATCGATGCTATACGTTAATTAATACCATGAAACGTGGAGAATTCTTAGTCCCGGGCTGATTGGGGAATTTTTTCACGACGCGAAAAATTCCGAGCTGACATAAGTACTTGGGATTTGAAAATTGAGTTTTCAGTTATCGACCTCATACGTTTAGAAATACCATGAAACGTGGACATTTCTTGGTCCCGGGCTGATTGGTGAATTTTCTCACGACGCGAAAAATGCCGAGCTGATATAAGTATTTGGGATCGGAAAATTGAGTTTCCTGTTATCGACGCTATACGTTTTGAAATACCATGAAACGTGGACATTTCTTGGTCCCGGGCCGATTGGCTCATTATTCAACAACACGTGAAATACGCAGATGATGTAAGTACTTGGGATCTGAAAATTGAGTTTTCAGTTATCGACCTCATACGTTTAGAAATACCATGAAACGTGGACATTTCTTGGTCCCGGGCTGATTGGGGAATTATTTCACGACGCGAAAAATGCCGAGCTGATATAAGTACTTGGGATCTGAAAATTGCGTTTTCTGTTATCGACGCTATACGTTTATAAATACCATGAAACTTGTAGATTTCTTGGTCCCGGGCTGATTGGACCATTTTTCAATAACACGTGAAATAGGCAGATGATATAAGTACTTGGGATCTGAAAATTGAGTTTTCAGTTATCGACCTCACACGTTTAGAAATACCATGAAACGTGGACATTTCTTGGTCCCGGGCCGATTGGCTCATTTTTCAACAACACGTGAAATACGCAGATGATATAAGTACTTGGGATCTCAAAATTGAGTTTTCAGTTATCGACCTCATACGTTTAGAAATACCATGAAACGTGGACATTTCTTGGTCCCGGGCTGATTGGTGAATTTTTTCACGACGCGAAAAATGCCGAGCTGATATAAGTACTTGGGATCTGAAAATTGCGTTTTCTGTTATCGACGCTATACGTTGATAAATACCATGAAACGTGAAGATTTCTTGGTCCCGGGCTGATTGGACCATTTTTCAACAACACGTAAAATACGCAACTGATATAAGTACTTGGGATCTGAAAATTGAGTTTTCTGTTATCGACGATATACGTTTATAAATACCATGAAACGTGGAGATTTCTTAGTCCCGGGCTGATTGGGGAATTTTTTCACGACGCGAAAAATTCCGAGCTGACATAAGTACTTGGGAACTGAAAATTGAGTTTTCTGTTATCGAAGCTATACGTTTAGAAATACCATGAAACGTGGACATTTCTTGGTCCCGGGCTGATTGGTGAATTTTTTCACGACGCGAAATATGCCGAGCTGATATAAGTACTTGTGATACGAAAATTGAGTTTTCTGTTATCGACGCTATACGTTTATAAATACCATGAAACGTGGAGATTTCTTAGTCCCGGGCTCATTGGGGAATTTTTTCACGACGCGAAAAATTCCGAGCTGACATAAGTACTTGGGATCTGAAAATTGAGTTTTCAGTTATCGACCTCATACGTTTAGAAATACCATGAAACGTGGACATTTCTTGGTCCCGGGCCGATTGGCTCATTTTTCAACAACACGTGAAATACGCAGATGATATAAGTACTTGGGATCTCAAAATTGAGTTTTCAGTTATCGACCTCATACGTATAGAAATACCATGAAACGTGGACATTTCTTGGTCCCAGGCTGATTGGTGAATTTTTTCACGACGCGAAAAATGCCGAGCTGATATAAGTACTTGGGATCTGAAAATTGCGTTTTCTGTTATCGACGCTATACGTTTATAAATACCATGAAACTTGGAGATTTCTTGGTCCCGGGCTGATTGGACCATTTTTCAATAACACGTGAAATAGGCAGATGATATAAGTACTTGGGATCTGAAAATTGAGTTTTCAGTTATCGACCTCATACGTTTAGAAATACCATGAAACGTGGACATTTCTTGGTCCCGGGCCGATTGGCTCATTTTTCAACAACACGTGAAATACGCAGATGATATAAGTACTTGGGATCTGAAAATTGAGTTTTCAGTTATCGACCTCATACGTTTAGAAATACCATGAAACGTGGACATTTCTTGGTCCCGGGCTGATTGGTGAATTTTTTCACGACGCGAAAAATGCCGAGCTGATATAAGTACTTGGGATCTGAAAATTGCGTTTTCTGTTATCGACGCTATAGGTTTATAAGTACCATGAAACGTGGAGATTTCTTGGTCCCGGGCTGATTGGACCATTTTTCAACTACACGTAAAATACGCAACTGATATAAGTACTTGGGATCTGAAAATTGAGTTTTCTGTTATCGACGCTATACGTTTATAAATACCATGAAACGTGGACATTTCTTGGTCCCGGGCTGATGGGTGAATTTTTTCACGACGCGAAAAATGCCGAGCTGATATAAGTACTTGTGATACGAAAATTGAGTTTTCTGTTATCGACGCTATACGTTTATAAATACCATGAAACGTGGAGATTTCTTAGTCCCGGGCTGATTGGGGAATTTTTTCACGACGCGAGAAATTCCGAGCTGACATAAGTACTTGGGATCTGAAAATTGAGTTTTCAGTTATCGACCTCATACGTTTAGAAATACCATGAAACGTGGACATTTCTTGGTCCCGGGCTGATTGGTGAATTTTCTCTCGACGCGAAAAATGCCGAGCTGATATAAGTACTTGGGATCGGAAAATTGAGTTTCCTGTTATCGACGCTATACGTTTTGAAATACCATGAAACGTGGACATTTCTTGGTCCCGGGCCGATTGGCTCATTTTTCAACAACACGTGAAATACGCAGATGATGTAAGTACTTGGGATCTGAAAATTGAGTTTTCAGTTATCGACCTCATACGTTTAGAAATACCATGAAACGTGGACATTTCTTGGTCCCGGGCCGATTGGCTCATTTTTCAACAACACGTGAAATACGCAGATGATATAAGTACTTGGGATCTGAAAATTGAGTTTTCAGTTATCGACCTCATACGTTTAGAAATACCATGAAACGTATTTATTTCTTGGTCGCGGGCTGATTGGGGAATTATTTCACGACGCGAAAAATGCCGAGCTGATATAAGTACTTGGGATCTGAAAATTGCGTTTTCTGTTATCGACGCTATACGTTTATAAATACCATGAAACTTGGAGATTTCTTGGTCCCGGGCTGATTGGACCATTTTTCAATAACACGTGAAATAGGCAGATGATATAAGTACTTGGGATCTGAAAATTGAGTTTTCAGTTATCGACCTCATACGTTTAGAAATACCATGAAACGTGGACATTTCTTGGTCCCGGGCCGATTGGCTCATTTTTCAACAACACGTGAAATACGCAGATGATATAAGTACTTGGGATCTCAAAATTGAGTTTTCAGTTATCGACCTCATACGTTTAGAAATACCATGAAACGTGGACATTTCTTGGTCCCGGGCTGATTGGTGAATTTTTTCACGACGCGAAAAATGCCGCGCTGATATAAGTACTTGGGATCTGAAAATTGCGTTTTCTGTTATCGACGCTATACGTTGATAAATACCATGAAACGTGAAGATTTCTTGGTCCCGGGCTGATTGGACCATTTTTCAACAACACGTAAAATACGCAACTGATATAAGTACTTGGGATCTGAAAATTGAGTTTTCTGTTATCGACGATATACGTTTATAAATACCATGAAACGTGGAGATTTCTTAGTCCCGGGCTCATTGGGGAATTTTTTCACGACGCGAAAAATTCCGAGCTGACATAAGTACTTGGGATCTGAAAATTGAGTTTTCAGTTATCGACCTCATACGTTTAGAAATACCATGAAACGTGGACATTTCTTGGTCCCGGGCTGATTGGTGAATTTTCTCACGACGCGAAAAATGCCGAGCTGATATAAGTACTTGGGATCGGAAAATTGAGTTTCCTGTTATCGACGCTATACGTTTTGAAATACCATGAAACGTGGACATTTCTTAGTCCCGGGCCGATTGGGTCATTTTTCAATAACACGTGAAATACGCAGATGATATAAGTACTTGGGATCTGAAAATTGAGTTTTCAGTTATCGACCTCATACGTTTAGAAATACCATGAAACGTGGAGATTTCTTGGTCCCGGGCTGATTGGACCATTTTTCAATAACACGTGAAATAGGCAGATGATATAAGAACTTGGGATCTGAAAATTGAGTTTTCAGTTATCGACCTCATACGTTTAGAAATACCATGAAACGTGGACATTTCTTGGTCCCGGGCCGATTGGCTCATTTTTCAACAACACGTGAAATACGCAGATGATATAAGTACTTGGGATCTGAAAATTCAGTTTTCAGTTATCGACCTCATACGTTTAGAAATACCATGAAACGTGTTTATTTCTTGGTCGCGGGCTGATTGGTGAATTTTTTCACGACGCGAAAAATGCCGAGCTGATATAAGTACTTGGGATCTGAAAATTGCGTTTTCTGTTATCGACGCTATACGTTTATAAATACCATGAAACTTGGAGATTTCTTGGTCCCGGGCTGATTGGACCATTTTTCAATAACACGTGAAATAGGCAGATGATATAAGTACTTGGGATCTGAAAATTGAGTTTTCAGTTATCGACCTCATACGTTTAGAAATACCATGAAACGTGGACATTTCTTGGTCCCGGGCTGATTGGTGAATTTTTTCACGATGCGAAAAATGCCGAGCTGATATAAGTACTTGGGATCTGAAAATTGCGTTTTCTGTTATCGACGCTATACGTTTATAAATACCATGAAACGTGGAGATTTCTTGATCCCAGGCTGATTGGACCATTTTTTAATAACACGTGAAATAGGCAGATGATATAAGTACTTGGGATCTGAAAATTGAGTTTTCAGTAATCGACCTCATACGTTTAGAAATACCATGAAACGTGGACATTTCTTGGTCCCGGGCTGATTGGTGAATTTTTTCACGACGCGAAAAATGCCGAGCTGATATATGTACTTGGGATCTGAAAATTGCGTTTTCTGTTATCGACGCTATACGTTTTTAAATACCATGAAACGTGAAGATTTCTTGGTCCCGGGCTGATTGGACCATTTTTCAACAACACGTAAAATACGCAACTGATATAAGTACTTGGGATCTGAAAATTGAGTTTTCTGTTATCGACGCTATACGTTTATAAATACCATGAAACGTGGAGATTTCTTAGTCCCGGGCTGATTGGGGAATTTTTTCACGACGCGAAAAATTCCGAGCTGACATAAGTACTTGGGAACTGAAAATTGAGTTTTCTGTTATCGACGCTATACGTTTAGAAATACCAGGAAACGTGGACATTTCTTGGTCCCGGGCTTATTGGTGAATTTTTTCACGATGCGAAAAATGCCGAGCTGATATAAGTACTTGTGATCCGAAAATTGAGTTTTCTGTTATCGACGCTATACGTTTATAAATACCATGAAACGTGGAGATTTCTTAGTCCCGGGCTGATTGGGGAATTTTTTCACGACGCGAAAAATTCCGAGCTGACATAAGTACTTGGGAACTGAAAATTGAGTTTTCTGTTATCGACGCTATACGTTTAGAAATACCATGAAACGTGGACATTTCTTGGTCCCGGGCTGATTGGTGAATTTTCTCTCGACGCGAAAAATGCCGAGCTGATATAAGTTCTTGGGATCGGAAAATTGAGTTTCCTGTTATCGACGCTATACGTTTATAAATACCATGAAACGTGGAGATTTCTTGGTCCCGGGCTGATTGGACCATTTGTCAATAACACGGGAAATAGGCAGATGATGGAAGTACTTGGGATCTGAAAATTGAGTTTTCAGTTATCGACCTCATACGTTTAGAAATACCATGAAACGTGGACATTTCTTGGTCCCGGGCTGATTGGTGAATTTTTTCACGACGCGAAAAGTGCCGAGCTGACATAAGTACTTGGGATTTGAAAATTGAGTTTTCAGTTATCGACCTCATACGTTTAGAAATACCATGAAACGTGGACATTTCTTGGTCCCGGGCTGATTGGTGAATTTTCTCACGACGCGAAAAATGCCGAGCTGATATAAGTATTTGGGATCGGAAAATTGAGTTTCCTGTTATCGATGCTATACGTTTTGAAATACCATGAAACGTGGACATTTCTTGGTCCCGGGCCGATTGGCTCATTATTCAACAACACGTGAAATACGCAGATGATGTAAGTACTTGGGATCTGAAAATTGAGTTTTCAGTTATCGACCTCATACGTTTAGAAATACCATGAAACGTGGACATTTCTTGGTCCCGGGCTGATTGGTGAATTTTCTCTCGACGCGAAAAATGCCGAGCTGATATAAGTACTTGGGATCGGAAAATTGAGTTTCCTGTTATCGACGCTATACGTTTTGAAATACCATGAAACGTGGACATTTCTTGGTCCCGGGCCGATTGGCTCATTTTTCAACAACACGTGAAATACGCAGATGATGTAAGTACTTGGGATCTGAAAATTGAGTTTTCAGTTATCGACCTCATACGTTTAGAAATACCCTGAAACGTGGACATTTCTTGGTCCCGGGCTGATTGGGGAATTATTTCACGACGCGAAAAATGCCGAGCTGATATAAGTACTTGGGATCTGAAAATTGCGTTTTCTGTTATCGACGCTATACGTTTACAAATACCATGAAACGTGGAGATTTCTTAGTCCCGGGCTGATTGGGGAATTTTTTCACGACGCGAAAAATTCCGAGCTGACATAAGTACTTGGGATCTGAAAATTGAGTTTTCAGTTATCGACCTCATACGTTTAGAAATACCATGAAACGTGGACATTTCTTGGTCCCGGGCCGATTGGCTCATTTTTCAACAACACGTGAAATACGCAGATGATATAAGTACTTGGGATCTGAAAATTGAGTTTTCAGTTATCGACCTCATACGTTTAGAAATACCATGAAACGTGGACATTTCTTGGTCCCGGGCTGATTGGTGAATTTTCTCACGACGCGAAAAATGCCGAGCTGATATAAGTATTTGGGATCGGAAAATTGAGTTTCCTGTTATCGACGCTATACGTTTTGAAATACCATGAAACGTGGACATTTCTTGGTCCCGGGCCGATTGGCTCATTATTCAACAACACGTGAAATACGCAGATGATGTAAGTACTTGGGATCTGAAAATTGAGTTTTCAGTTATCGACCTCATACGTTTAGAAATACCATGAAACGTGGACATTTCTTGGTCCCGGGCTGATTGGACCATTTTTCAATAACACGTGAAATAGGCAGATGATATAAGAACTTGGGATCTGAAAATTGAGTTTTCAGTTATCGACCTCATACGTTTAGAAATACCATGAAACGTGGACATTTCTTGGTCCCGGGCCGATTGGCTCATTTTTCAACAACACGTGAAATACGCAGATGATATAAGTACTTGGGATCTGAAAATTGAGTTTTCAGTTATCGACCTCATACGTTTAGAAATACCATGAAACGTGGACATTTCTTGGTCCCGGGCTGATTGGTGAATTTTTTCACGACGCGAAAAATGCCGAGCTGATATAAGTACTTGGGATCTGAAAATTGCGTTTTCTGTTATCGACGCTATACGTTTATAAATACCATGAAACGTGGAGATTTCTTGATCCCGGGCTGATTGGACCATTTTTTAATAACACGTGAAATAGGCAGATGATATAAGTACTTGGGATCTGAAAATTGAGTTTTCAGTAATCGACCTCATACGTTTAGAAATACCATGAAACGTGGACATTTCTTGGTCCCGGGCTGATTGGGGAATTTTTTCACGACGCGAAAAATTCCGAGCTGACATAAGTACTTGGGATTTGAAAATTGAGTTTTCCGTTATCGACCTCATACGTTTAGAAATACCATGAAACGTGGACATTTCTTGGTCCCGGGCTGATTGGTGAATTTTCTCACGACGCGAAAAATGCCGAGCTGATATAAGTATTTGGGATCGGAAAATTGAGTTTCCTGTTATCGACGCTATACGTTTTGAAATACCATGAAACGTGGACATTTCTTGGTCCCGGGCCGATTGGCTCATTATTCAACAACACGTGAAATACGCAGATGATGTAAGTACTTGGGATCTGAAAATTGAGTTTTCAGTTATCGACCTCATACGTTTAGAAATACCATGAAACGTGGACATTTCTTGGTCCCGGGCTGATTGGTGAATTTTCTCTCGACGCGAAAAATGCCGAGCTGATATAAGTACTTGGGATCGGAAAATTGAGTTTCCTGTTATCGACGCTATACGTTTTGAAATACCATGAAACGTGGACATTTCTTGGTCCCGGGCCGATTGGCTCATTTTTCAACAACACGTGAAATACGCAGATGATGTAAGTACTTGGGATCTGAAAATTGAGTTTTCAGTTATCGATCTCATACGTTTAGAAATACCCTGAAACGTGGACATTTCTTGGTCCCGGGCTGATTGGGGAATTATTTCACGACGCGAAAAATGCCGACATGATATAAGTACTTGGGATCTGAAAATTGCGTTTTCTGTTATCGACGCTATACGTTTATAAATACCATGAAACGTGGAGATTTCTTGGTCCCGGGCTGATTGGACCATTTTTCAATAACACGTGAAATAGGTAGATGATATAAGTACTTGGGATCTGAAAATTGAGTTTTCAGTTATCGACCTCATACGTTTAGAAATATCATGAAACGTGGACATTTCTTGGTCCCGGGCTGATTGGTGAATTTTTTCACGACGCGAAAAATGCCGAGCTGATATATGTACTTGGGATCTGAAAATTGCGTTTTCTGTTATCGACGCTATACGTTTTTAAATACCATGAAACGTGAAGATTTCTTGGTCCCGGGCTGATTGGACCATTTTTCAACAACACGTAAAATACGCAACTGATATAAGTACTTGGGATCTGAAAATTGAGTTTTCTGTTATCGACGCTATACGTTTATAAATACCATGAAACGTGGAGATTTCTTAGTCCCGGGCTGATTGGGGAATTTTTTCACGACGCGAAAAATTCCGAGCTGACATAAGTACTTGGGAACTGAAAATTGAGTTTTCTGTTATCGACGCTATACGTTTAGAAATACCAGGAAACGTGGACATTTCTTGGTCCCGGGCTTATTGGTGAATTTTTTCACGACGCGAAAAATGCCGAGCTGATATAAGTAATTGTGATCCGAAAATTGAGTTTTCTGTTATCGACGCTATACGTTTATAAATACCATGAAACGTGGAGATTTCTTAGTCCCGGGCTGATTGGGGAATTTTTTCACGACGCGAAAAATTCCGAGCTGACATAAGTACTTGGGAACTGAAAATTGAGTTTTCTGTTATCGACGCTATACGTTTAGAAATACCATGAAACGTGGACATTTCTTGGTCCCGGGCTGATTGGTGAATTTTTTCTCGACGCGAAAAATGCCGAGCTGATATAAGTACTTGGGATCGGAAAATTGAGTTTCCTGTTATCGACGCTATACGTTTTGAAATACCATGAAACGTGGACATTTCTTGGTCCCGGGCCGATTGGCTCATTTTTCAACAACACGTGAAATACGCAGATGATGTAAGTACTTGGGATCTGAAAATTGAGTTTTCAGTTATCGACCTCATACGTTTAGAAATACCATGAAACGTGGACATTTCTTGGTCCCGGGCCGATTGGCTCATTTTTCAACAACACGTGAAATACGCAGATGATATAAGTACTTGGGATCTGAAAATTGAGTTTTCAGTTATCGACCTCATACGTTTAGAAATACCATGAAACGTATTTATTTCTTGGTCGCGGGCTGATTGGTGAATTTTTTCACGACGCGAAAAATGCCGAGCTGATATAAGTACTTGGGATCTGAAAATTGCGTTTTCTGTTATCGACGCTATACGTTTATAAATACCATGAAACGTGGAGATTTCTTGGTCCCGGGCTGATTGGACCATTTTTCAATAACACGTGAAATAGGCAGATGATGGAAGTACTTGGGATCTGAAAATTGAGTTTTCAGTTATCGACCTCATACGTTTAGAAATACCATGAAACGTGGACATTTCTTGGTCCCGGGCTGATTGGTGAATTTTTTCACGACGCGAAAAATGCCGAGCTGACATAAGTACTTGGGATTTGAAAATTGAGTTTTCAGTTATCGACCTCATACGTTTAGAAATACCATGAAACGTGGACATTTCTTGGTCCCGGGCCGATTGGCTCATTTTTCAACAACACGTGAAATACGCAGATGATATAAGTACTTGGGATCTGAAAATTGAGTTTTCAGTTATCGACCTCATACGTTTAGAAATACCATGAAACGTATTTATTTCTTGGTCGCGGGCTGATTGGTGAATTTTTTCACGACGCTAAAAATGCCGAGCTGATATAAGTACTTGGGATCTGAAAATTGCGTTTTCTGTTATCGACGCTATACGTTTATAAATACCATGAAACGTGGAGATTTCTTGGTCCCGGGCTGATTGGACCATTTTTCAATAACACGTGAAATAGGCAGATGATGGAAGTACTTGGGATCTGAAAATTGAGTTTTCAGTTATCGACCTCATACGTTTAGAAATACCATGAAACGTGGACATTTCTTGGTCCCGGGCTGATTGGTGAATTTTTTCACGACGCGAAAAGTGCCGAGCTGACATAAGTACTTGGGATTTGAAAATTGAGTTTTCAGTTATCGACCTCATACGTTTAGAAATACCATGAAACGTGGACATTTCTTGGTCCCGGGCTGATTGGTGAATTTTCTCACGACGCGAAAAATGCCGAGCTGATATAAGTATTTGGGATCGGAAAATTGAGTTTCCTGTTATCGACGCTATACGTTTTGAAATACCATGAAACGTGGACATTTCTTGGTCCCGGGCCGATTGGCTCATTATTCAACAACACGTGAAATACGCAGATGATGTAAGTACTTGGGATCTGAAAATTGAGTTTTCAGTTATCGACCTCATACGTTTAGAAATACCATGAAACGTGGACATTTCTTGGTCCCGGGCTGATTGGTGAATTTTCTCTCGACGCGAAAAATGCCGAGCTGATATAAGTACTTGGGATCGGAAAATTGAGTTTCCTGTTATCGACGCTATACGTTTTGAAATACCATGAAACGTGGACATTTCTTGGTCCCGGGCCGATTGGCTCATTTTTCAACAACACGTGAAATACGCAGATGATGTAAGTACTTGGGATCTGAAAATTGAGTTTTCAGTTATCGACCTCATACGTTTAGAAATACCCTGACACGTGGACATTTCTTGGTCCCGGGCTGATTGGGGAATTATTTCACGACGCGAAAAATGCCGAGCTGATATAAGTACTTGGGATCTGAAAATTGCGTTTTCTGTTATCGACGCTATACGTTTATAAATACCATGAAACTTGGAGATTTCTTTGTCCCGGGCTGATTGGGGAATTTTTTCACGACGCGAAAAATTCCGAGCTGACATAAGTACTTGGGAACTGAAAATTGAGATTTCTGTTAGCGACGCTATACGTTTAGAAATACCATGAAACGTGGACATTTCTTGGTCCCGGGCTGATTGGTGAATTTTTTCACGACGCGAAAAATGCCGAGCTGATATAAGTACTTGTGATCCGAAAATTGAGTTTTCTGTTATCGACGCTATACGTTTATAAATACCATGAAACGTGGAGATTTCTTAGTCCCGGGCTGATTGGGGAATTTTTTCACGACGCGAAAAATTCCGAGCTGACATAAGTACTTGGGATCTGAAAATTGAGTTTTCAGTTATCGACCTCATACGTTTAGAAATACCATGAAACGTGGACATTTCTTGGTCCCGGGCTGATTGGGGAATTATTTCACGACGCGAGAAATGCCGAGCTGATATAAGTACTTGGGATCTGAAAATTGCGTTTTCTGTTATCGACGCTATACGTTTATAAATACCATGAAACTTGGAGATTTCTTGGTCCCGGGCTGATTGGACCATTTTTCAATAACACGTGAAATAGGCAGATGATATAAGTACTTGGGATCTGAAAATTGAGTTTTCAGTTATCGACCTCATACGTTTAGAAATACCATGAAACGTGGACATTTCTTGGTCCCGGGCCGATTGGCTCATTTTTCAACAACACGTGAAATACGCAGATGATATAAGTACTTGGGATCTGAAAATTGAGTTTTCAGTTATCGACCTCATACGTTTAGAAATACCATGAAACGTGGACATTTCTTGGTCCCGGGCTGATTGGTGAATTTTTTCACGACGCGAAAAATGCGGAGCTGATATAAGTACTTGGGATCTGAAAATTGCGTTTTCTGTTATCGACGCTATACGTTTATAAGTACCATGAAACGTGGAGATTTCTTGGTCCCGGGCTGATTGGACCATTTTTCAACTACACGTAAAATACGCAACTGATATAAGTACTTGGGATCTGAAAATTGAGTTTTCTGTTATCGACGCTATACGTTTATAAATACCATGAAACGTGGAGATTTCTTAGTCCCGGGCTGATTGGGGAATTTTTTCACGACGCGAAAAATGCCGAGCTGATATAAGTACTTGTGATCCGAAAATTGAGTTTTCTGTTATCGACGCTATACGTTTATAAATACCATGAAACGTGGAGATTTCTTAGTCCCGGGCTGATTGGGGAATTTTTTCACGACGCGAAAAATTCCGAGCTGACATAAGTACTTGGGATCTGAAAATTGAGTTTTCAGTTATCGACCTCATACGTTTAGAAATACCATGAAACGTGGACATTTCTTGGTCCCGGGCTGATTGGGGAATTATTTCACGACGCGAGAAATGCCGAGCTGATATAAGTACTTGGGATCTGAAAATTGCGTTTTCTGTTATCGACGCTATACGTTTATAAATACCATGAAACTTGGAGATTTCTTGGTCCCGGGCTGATTGGACCATTTTTCAATAACACGTGAAATAGGCAGATGATATAAGTACTTGGGATCTGAAAATTGAGTTTTCAGTTATCGACCTCATACGTTTAGAAATACCATGAAACGTGGACATTTCTTGGTCCCGGGCCGATTGGCTCATTTTTCAACAACACGTGAAATACGCAGATGATATAAGTACTTGGGATCTGAAAATTGAGTTTTCAGTTATCGACCTCATACGTTTAGAAATACCATGAAACGTGGACATTTCTTGGTCCCGGGCTGATTGGTGAATTTTTTCACGACGCGAAAAATGCCGAGCTGATATAAGTACTTGGGATCTGAAAATTGCGTTTTCTGTTATCGACGCTATACGTTTATAAGTACCATGAAACGTGGAGATTTCTTGGTCCCGGGCTGATTGGACCATTTTTCAACTACACGTAAAATACGCAACTGATATAAGTACTTGGGATCTGAAAATTGAGTTTTCTGTTATCGACGCTATACGTTTATAAATACCATGAAACGTGGAGATTTCTTAGTCCCGGGCTGATTGGAGAATTTTTTCACGACGCGAAAAATTCCGAGCTGACATAAGTACTTGGGAACTGAAAATTGAGTTTTCTGTTATCGACGCTATACGTTTAGAAATACCATGAAACGTGGACATTTCTTGGTCCCGGGCTGATTGGTGAATTTTTTCACGACGCGAAAAATGCCGAGCTGATATAAGTACTTGTGATACGAAAATTGAGTTTTCTGTTATCGACGCTATACGTTTATAAATACCATGAAACGTGGAGATTTCTTAGTCCCGGGCTGATTGGGGAATTTTTTCACGACATGAAAAATTCCGAGCTGACATAAGTACTTGGGATCTGAAAATTGAGTTTTCAGTTATCGACCTCATACGTTTAGAAATACCATGAAACGTGGACATTTCTTGGTCCCGGGCTAATTGGTGAATTTTCTCTCGACGCGAAAAATGCCGAGCTGATATAAGTACTTGGGATCGGAAAATTGAGTTTCCTGTTATCGACGCTATACGTTTTGAAATACCATGAAACGTGGACATTTCTTGGTCCCGGGCCGATTGGCTCATTTTTCAACAACACGTGAAATACGCAGATGATGTAAGTACTTGGGATCTGAAAATTGAGTTTTCAGTTATCGACCTCATACGTTTAGAAATACCATGAAACGTGGACATTTCTTGGTCCCGGGCCGATTGGCTCATTTTTCAACAACACGTGAAATACGCAGATGATATAAGTACTTGGGATCTGAAAATTGAGTTTTCAGTTATCGACCTCATACGTTTAGAAATACCATGAAACGTGGACATTTCTTGGTCCCGGGCTGATTGGTGAATTTTCTCACGACGCGAAAAATGCCGAGCTGATATAAGTATTTGGGATCGGAAAATTGAGTTTCCTGTTATCGACGCTATACGTTTTGAAATACCATGAAACGTGGACATTTCTTGGTCCCGGGCCGATTGGCTCATTATTCAACAACACGTGAAATACGCAGATGATGTAAGTACTTGGGATCTGAAAATTGAGTTTTCAGTTATCGACCTCATACGTTTAGAAATACCATGAAACGTGGACATTTCTTGGTCCCGGGCAGATTGGACCATTTTTCAATAACACGTGAAATAGGCAGATGATATAAGTACTTGGGATCTGAAAATTGAGTTTTCAGTTATCGACCTCATACGTTTAGAAATACCATGAAACGTGGACATTTCTTGGTCCCGGGCTGATTGGACCATTTTTCAATAACACGTGAAATAGGTAGATGATATAAGTACTTGGGATCTGAAAATTGAGTTTTCAGTTATCGACCTCATACGTTTAGAAATATCATGAAACGTGGACATTTCTTGGTCCCGGGCTGATTGGTGAATTTTTTCACGACGCGAAAAATGCCGAGCTGATATATGTACTTGGGATCTGAAAATTGCGTTTTCTGTTATCGACGCTATACGTTTTTAAATACCATGAAACGTGAAGATTTCTTGGTCCCGGGCTGATTGGACCATTTTTCAACAACACGTAAAATACGCAACTGATATAAGTACTTGGGATCTGAAAATTGAGTTTTCTGTTATCGACGCTATACGTTTATAAATACCATGAAACGTGGAGATTTCTTAGTCCCGGGCTGATTGGGGAATTTTTTCACGACGCGAAAAATTCCGAGCTGACATAAGTACTTGGGAACTGAAAATTGAGTTTTCTGTTATCGACGCTATACGTTTTGAAATACCATGAAACGTGGACATTTCTTGGTCCCGGGCCGATTGGCTCATTTTTCAACAACACGTGAAATACGCAGATGATGTAAGTACTTGGGATCTGAAAATTGAGTTTTCAGTTATCGACCTCATACGTTTAGAAATACCATGAAACGTGGACATTTCTTGGTCCCGGGCCGATTGGCTCATTTTTCAACAACACGTGAAATACGCAGATGATATAAGTACTTGGGATCTGAAAATTGAGTTTTCAGTTATCGACCTCATACGTTTAGAAATACCATGAAACGTATTTATTTCTTGGTCGCGGGCTGATTGGTGAATTTTTTCACGACGCGAAAAATGCCGAGCTGATATAAGTACTTGGGATCTGAAAATTGCGTTTTCTGTTATCGACGCTATACGTTTATAAATACCATGAAACGTGGAGATTTCTTGGTCCCGGGCTGATTGGACCATTTTTCAATAACACGTGAAATAGGCAGATGATGGAAGTACTTGGGATCTGAAAATTGAGTTTTCAGTTATCGACCTCATACGTTTAGAAATACCATGAAACGTGGACATTTCTTGGTCCCGGGCTGATTGGTGAATTTTTTCACGACGCGAAAAGTGCCGAGCTGACATAAGTACTTGGGATTTGAAAATTGAGTTTTCAGTTATCGACCTCATACGTTTAGAAATACCATGAAACGTGGACATTTCTTGGTCCCGGGCTGATTGGTGAATTTTCTCACGACGCGAAAAATGCCGAGCTGATATAAGTATTTGGGATCGGAAAATTGAGTTTCCTGTTATCGACGCTATACGTTTTGAAATACCATGAAACGTGGACATTTCTTGGTCCCGGGCCGATTGGCTCATTATTCAACAACACGTGAAATACGCAGATGATGTAAGTACTTGGGATCTGAAAATTGAGTTTTCAGTTATCGACCTCATACGTTTAGAAATACCATGAAACGTGGACATTTCTTGGTCCCGGGCTGATTGGTGAATTTTCTCTCGACGCGAAAAATGCCGAGCTGATATAAGTACTTGGGATCGGAAAATTGAGTTTCCTGTTATCGACGCTATACGTTTTGAAATACCATGAAACGTGGACATTTCTTGGTCCCGGGCCGATTGGCTCATTTTTCAACAACACGTGAAATACGCAGATGATGTAAGTACTTGGGATCTGAAAATTGAGTTTTCAGTTATCGACCTCATACGTTTAGAAATACCCTGAAACGTGGACATTTCTTGGTCCCGGGCTGATTGGGGAATTATTTCACGACGCGAAAAATGCCGAGCTGATATAAGTACTTGGGATCTGAAAATTGCGTTTTCTGTTATCGACGCTATACGTTTATAAATACCATGAAACTTGGAGATTTCTTTGTCCCGGGCTGATTGGGGAATTTTTTCACGACGCGAAAAATTCCGAGCTGACATAAGTACTTGGGAACTGAAAATTGAGATTTCTGTTAGCGACGCTATACGTTTAGAAATACCATGAAACGTGGACATTTCTTGGTCCCGGGCTGATTGGTGAATTTTTTCACGACGCGAAAAATGCCGAGCTGATATAAGTACTTGTGATCCGAAAATTGAGTTTTCTGTTATCGACGCTATACGTTTATAAATACCATGAAACGTGGAGATTTCTTAGTCCCGGGCTGATTGGGGAATTTTTTCACGACGCGAAAAATTCCGAGCTGACATAAGTACTTGGGATCTGAAAATTGAGTTTTCAGTTATCGACCTCATACGTTTAGAAATACCATGAAACGTGGACATTTCTTGGTCCCGGGCTGATTGGTGAATTTTTTCACGACGCGAAAAATGCCGAGCTGATATAAGTACTTGGGATCTGAAAATTGCGTTTTCTGTTATCGACGCTATACGTTTATAAGTACCATGAAACGTGGAGATTTCTTGGTCCCGGGCTGATTGGACCATTTTTCAACTACACGTAAAATACGCACCTGATATAAGTACTTGGGATCTGAAAATTGAGTTTTCTGTTATCGACGCTATACGTTTATAAATACCATGAAACGTGGAGATTTCTTAGTCCCGGGCTGATTGGGGAATTTTTTCACGACGCGAAAAATTCCGAGCTGACATAAGTACTTGGGAACTGAAAATTGAGTTTTCTGTTATCGACGCTATACGTTTAGAAATACCATGAAACGTGGACATTTCTTGGTCCCGGGCTGATTGGTGAATTTTTTCACGACGCGAAAAATGCCGAGCTGATATAAGTACTTGTGATACGAAAATTGAGTTTTCTGTTATCGACGCTATACGTTTATAAATACCATGAAACGTGGAGATTTCTTAGTCCCGGGCTGATTGGGGAATTTTTTCACGACGCGAAAAATTCCGAGCTGACATAAGTACTTGGGATCTGAAAATTGAGTTTTCAGTTATCGACCTCATACGTTTAGAAATACCATGAAACGTGGACATTTCTTGGTCCCGGGCTAATTGGTGAATTTTCTCTCGACGCGAAAAATGCCGAGCTGATATAAGTACTTGGGATCGGAAAATTGAGTTTCCTGTTATCGACGCTATACGTTTTGAAATACCATGAAACGTGGACATTTCTTGGTCCCGGGCCGATTGGCTCATTTTTCAACAACACGTGAAATACGCAGATGATGTAAGTACTTGGGATCTGAAAATTGAGTTTTCAGTTATCGACCTCATACGTTTAGAAATACCATGAAACGTGGACATTTCTTGGTCCCGGGCCGATTGGCTCATTTTTCAACAACACGTGAAATACGCAGATGATATAAGTACTTGGGATCTGAAAATTGAGTTTTCAGTTATCGACCTCATACGTTTAGAAATACCATGAAACGTGGACATTTCTTGGTCCCGGGCCGATTGGCTCATTTTTCAACAACACGTGAAATACGCAGATGATATAAGTACTTGGGATCTGAAAATTGAGTTTTCAGTTATCGACCTCATACGTTTAGAAATACCATGAAACGTGGACATTTCTTGGTCCCGGGCTGATTGGTGAATTTTCTCACGACGCGAAAAATGCCGAGCTGATATAAGTATTTGGGATCGGAAAATTGAGTTTCCTGTTATCGACGCTATACGTTTTGAAATACCATGAAACGTGGACATTTCTTGGTCCCGGGCCGATTGGCTCATTATTCAACAACACGTGAAATACGCAGATGATGTAAGTACTTGGGATCTGAAAATTGAGTTTTCAGTTATCGACCTCATACGTTTAGAAATACCATGAAACGTGGACATTTCTTGGTCCCGGGCAGATTGGACCATTTTTCAATAACACGTGAAATAGGCAGATGATATAAGTACTTGGGATCTGAAAATTGAGTTTTCAGTTATCGACCTCATACGTTTAGAAATACCATGAAACGTGGACATTTCTTGGTCCCGGGCTGATTGGACCATTTTTCAATAACACGTGAAATAGGTAGATGATATAAGTACTTGGGATCTGAAAATTGAGTTTTCAGTTATCGACCTCATACGTTTAGAAATATCATGAAACGTGGACATTTCTTGGTCCCGGGCTGATTGGTGAATTTTTTCACGACGCGAAAAATGCCGAGCTGATATATGTACTTGGGATCTGAAAATTGCGTTTTCTGTTATCGACGCTATACGTTTTTAAATACCATGAAACGTGAAGATTTCTTGGTCCCGGGCTGATTGGACCATTTTTCAACAACACGTAAAATACGCAACTGATATAAGTACTTGGGATCTGAAAATTGAGTTTTCTGTTATCGACGCTATACGTTTATAAATACCATGAAACGTGGAGATTTCTTAGTCCCGGGCTGATTGGGGAATTTTTTCACGACGCGAAAAATTCCGAGCTGACATAAGTACTTGGGAACTGAAAATTGAGTTTTCTGTTATCGACGCTATACGTTTTGAAATACCATGAAACGTGGACATTTCTTGGTCCCGGGCCGATTGGCTCATTTTTCAACAACACGTGAAATACGCAGATGATGTAAGTACTTGGGATCTGAAAATTGAGTTTTCAGTTATCGACCTCATACGTTTAGAAATACCATGAAACGTGGACATTTCTTGGTCCCGGGCCGATTGGCTCATTTTTCAACAACACGTGAAATACGCAGATGATATAAGTACTTGGGATCTGAAAATTGAGTTTTCAGTTATCGACCTCATACGTTTAGAAATACCATGAAACGTATTTATTTCTTGGTCGCGGGCTGATTGGTGAATTTTTTCACGACGCGAAAAATGCCGAGCTGATATAAGTACTTGGGATCTGAAAATTGCGTTTTCTGTTATCGACGCTATACGTTTATAAATACCATGAAACGTGGAGATTTCTTGGTCCCGGGCTGATTGGACCATTTTTCAATAACACGTGAAATAGGCAGATGATGGAAGTACTTGGGATCTGAAAATTGAGTTTTCAGTTATCGACCTCATACGTTTAGAAATACCATGAAACGTGGACATTTCTTGGTCCCGGGCTGATTGGTGAATTTTTTCACGACGCGAAAAGTGCCGAGCTGACATAAGTACTTGGGATTTGAAAATTGAGTTTTCAGTTATCGACCTCATACGTTTAGAAATACCATGAAACGTGGACATTTCTTGGTCCCGGGCTGATTGGTGAATTTTCTCACGACGCGAAAAATGCCGAGCTGATATAAGTACTTGTGATACGAAAATTGAGTTTTCTGTTATCGACGCTATACGTTTATAAATACCATGAAACGTGGAGATTTCTTAGTCCCGGGCTGATTGGAGAATTTTTTCACGACGCGAAAAATTCCGAGCTGACATAAGTACTTGGGAACTGAAAATTGAGTTTTCTGTTATCGACGCTATACGTTTAGAAATACCATGAAACGTGGACATTTCTTGGTCCCGGGCTGATTGGTGAATTTTTTCACGACGCGAAAAATGCCGAGCTGATATAAGTACTTGTGATACGAAAATTGAGTTTTCTGTTATCGACGCTATACGTTTATAAATACCATGAAACGTGGAGATTTCTTAGTCCCGGGCTGATTGGGGAATTTTTTCACGACATGAAAAATTCCGAGCTGACATAAGTACTTGGGATCTGAAAATTGAGTTTTCAGTTATCGACCTCATACGTTTAGAAATACCATGAAACGTGGACATTTCTTGGTCCCGGGCTAATTGGTGAATTTTCTCTCGACGCGAAAAATGCCGAGCTGATATAAGTACTTGGGATCGGAAAATTGAGTTTCCTGTTATCGACGCTATACGTTTTGAAATACCATGAAACGTGGACATTTCTTGGTCCCGGGCCGATTGGCTCATTTTTCAACAACACGTGAAATACGCAGATGATGTAAGTACTTGGGATCTGAAAATTGAGTTTTCAGTTATCGACCTCATACGTTTAGAAATACCATGAAACGTGGACATTTCTTGGTCCCGGGCCGATTGGCTCATTTTTCAACAACACGTGAAATACGCAGATGATATAAGTACTTGGGATCTGAAAATTGAGTTTTCAGTTATCGACCTCATACGTTTAGAAATACCATGAAACGTGGACATTTCTTGGTCCCGGGCTGATTGGTGAATTTTCTCACGACGCGAAAAATGCCGAGCTGATATAAGTATTTGGGATCGGAAAATTGAGTTTCCTGTTATCGACGCTATACGTTTTGAAATACCATGAAACGTGGACATTTCTTGGTCCCGGGCCGATTGGCTCATTATTCAACAACACGTGAAATACGCAGATGATGTAAGTACTTGGGATCTGAAAATTGAGTTTTCAGTTATCGACCTCATACGTTTAGAAATACCATGAAACGTGGACATTTCTTGGTCCCGGGCAGATTGGACCATTTTTCAATAACACGTGAAATAGGCAGATGATATAAGTACTTGGGATCTGAAAATTGAGTTTTCAGTTATCGACCTCATACGTTTAGAAATACCATGAAACGTGGACATTTCTTGGTCCCGGGCTGATTGGACCATTTTTCAATAACACGTGAAATAGGTAGATGATATAAGTACTTGGGATCTGAAAATTGAGTTTTCAGTTATCGACCTCATACGTTTAGAAATATCATGAAACGTGGACATTTCTTGGTCCCGGGCTGATTGGTGAATTTTTTCACGACGCGAAAAATGCCGAGCTGATATATGTACTTGGGATCTGAAAATTGCGTTTTCTGTTATCGACGCTATACGTTTTTAAATACCATGAAACGTGAAGATTTCTTGGTCCCGGGCTGATTGGACCATTTTTCAACAACACGTAAAATACGCAACTGATATAAGTACTTGGGATCTGAAAATTGAGTTTTCTGTTATCGACGCTATACGTTTATAAATACCATGAAACGTGGAGATTTCTTAGTCCCGGGCTGATTGGGGAATTTTTTCACGACGCGAAAAATTCCGAGCTGACATAAGTACTTGGGAACTGAAAATTGAGTTTTCTGTTATCGACGCTATACGTTTTGAAATACCATGAAACGTGGACATTTCTTGGTCCCGGGCCGATTGGCTCATTTTTCAACAACACGTGAAATACGCAGATGATGTAAGTACTTGGGATCTGAAAATTGAGTTTTCAGTTATCGACCTCATACGTTTAGAAATACCATGAAACGTGGACATTTCTTGGTCCCGGGCCGATTGGCTCATTTTTCAACAACACGTGAAATACGCAGATGATATAAGTACTTGGGATCTGAAAATTGAGTTTTCAGTTATCGACCTCATACGTTTAGAAATACCATGAAACGTATTTATTTCTTGGTCGCGGGCTGATTGGTGAATTTTTTCACGACGCGAAAAATGCCGAGCTGATATAAGTACTTGGGATCTGAAAATTGCGTTTTCTGTTATCGACGCTATACGTTTATAAATACCATGAAACGTGGAGATTTCTTGGTCCCGGGCTGATTGGACCATTTTTCAATAACACGTGAAATAGGCAGATGATGGAAGTACTTGGGATCTGAAAATTGAGTTTTCAGTTATCGACCTCATACGTTTAGAAATACCATGAAACGTGGACATTTCTTGGTCCCGGGCTGATTGGTGAATTTTTTCACGACGCGAAAAGTGCCGAGCTGACATAAGTACTTGGGATTTGAAAATTGAGTTTTCAGTTATCGACCTCATACGTTTAGAAATACCATGAAACGTGGACATTTCTTGGTCCCGGGCTGATTGGTGAATTTTCTCACGACGCGAAAAATGCCGAGCTGATATAAGTATTTGGGATCGGAAAATTGAGTTTCCTGTTATCGACGCTATACGTTTTGAAATACCATGAAACGTGGACATTTCTTGGTCCCGGGCCGATTGGCTCATTATTCAACAACACGTGAAATACGCAGATGATGTAAGTACTTGGGATCTGAAAATTGAGTTTTCAGTTATCGACCTCATACGTTTAGAAATACCATGAAACGTGGACATTTCTTGGTCCCGGGCTGATTGGTGAATTTTCTCTCGACGCGAAAAATGCCGAGCTGATATAAGTACTTGGGATCGGAAAATTGAGTTTCCTGTTATCGACGCTATACGTTTTGAAATACCATGAAACGTGGACATTTCTTGGTCCCGGGCCGATTGGCTCATTTTTCAACAACACGTGAAATACGCAGATGATGTAAGTACTTGGGATCTGAAAATTGAGTTTTCAGTTATCGACCTCATACGTTTAGAAATACCCTGAAACGTGGACATTTCTTGGTCCCGGGCTGATTGGGGAATTATTTCACGACGCGAAAAATGCCGAGCTGATATAAGTACTTGGGATCTGAAAATTGCGTTTTCTGTTATCGACGCTATACGTTTATAAATACCATGAAACTTGGAGATTTCTTTGTCCCGGGCTGATTGGGGAATTTTTTCACGACGCGAAAAATTCCGAGCTGACATAAGTACTTGGGAACTGAAAATTGAGATTTCTGTTAGCGACGCTATACGTTTAGAAATACCATGAAACGTGGACATTTCTTGGTCCCGGGCTGATTGGTGAATTTTTTCACGACGCGAAAAATGCCGAGCTGATATAAGTACTTGTGATCCGAAAATTGAGTTTTCTGTTATCGACGCTATACGTTTATAAATACCATGAAACGTGGAGATTTCTTAGTCCCGGGCTGATTGGGGAATTTTTTCACGACGCGAAAAATTCCGAGCTGACATAAGTACTTGGGATCTGAAAATTGAGTTTTCAGTTATCGACCTCATACGTTTAGAAATACCATGAAACGTGGACATTTCTTGGTCCCGGGCTGATTGGTGAATTTTTTCACGACGCGAAAAATGCCGAGCTGATATAAGTACTTGGGATCTGAAAATTGCGTTTTCTGTTATCGACGCTATACGTTTATAAGTACCATGAAACGTGGAGATTTCTTGGTCCCGGGCTGATTGGACCATTTTTCAACTACACGTAAAATACGCAACTGATATAAGTACTTGGGATCTGAAAATTGAGTTTTCTGTTATCGACGCTATACGTTTATAAATACCATGAAACGTGGAGATTTCTTAGTCCCGGGCTGATTGGGGAATTTTTTCACGACGCGAAAAATTCCGAGCTGACATAAGTACTTGGGAACTGAAAATTGAGTTTTCTGTTATCGACGCTATACGTTTAGAAATACCATGAAACGTGGACATTTCTTGGTCCCGGGCTGATTGGTGAATTTTTTCACGACGCGAAAAATGCCGAGCTGATATAAGTACTTGTGATACGAAAATTGAGTTTTCTGTTATCGACGCTATACGTTTATAAATACCATGAAACGTGGAGATTTCTTAGTCCCGGGCTGATTGGGGAATTTTTTCACGACGCGAAAAATTCCGAGCTGACATAAGTACTTGGGATCTGAAAATTGAGTTTTCAGTTATCGACCTCATACGTTTAGAAATACCATGAAACGTGGACATTTCTTGGTCCCGGGCTAATTGGTGAATTTTCTCTCGACGCGAAAAATGCCGAGCTGATATAAGTACTTGGGATCGGAAAATTGAGTTTCCTGTTATCGACGCTATACGTTTTGAAATACCATGAAACGTGGACATTTCTTGGTCCCGGGCCGATTGGCTCATTTTTCAACAACACGTGAAATACGCAGATGATGTAAGTACTTGGGATCTGAAAATTGAGTTTTCAGTTATCGACCTCATACGTTTAGAAATACCATGAAACGTGGACATTTCTTGGTCCCGGGCCGATTGGCTCATTTTTCAACAACACGTGAAATACGCAGATGATATAAGTACTTGGGATCTGAAAATTGAGTTTTCAGTTATCGACCTCATACGTTTAGAAATACCATGAAACGTGGACATTTCTTGGTCCCGGGCCGATTGGCTCATTTTTCAACAACACGTGAAATACGCAGATGATATAAGTACTTGGGATCTGAAAATTGAGTTTTCAGTTATCGACCTCATACGTTTAGAAATACCATGAAACGTGGACATTTCTTGGTCCCGGGCTGATTGGTGAATTTTCTCACGACGCGAAAAATGCCGAGCTGATATAAGTATTTGGGATCGGAAAATTGAGTTTCCTGTTATCGACGCTATACGTTTTGAAATACCATGAAACGTGGACATTTCTTGGTCCCGGGCCGATTGGCTCATTATTCAACAACACGTGAAATACGCAGATGATGTAAGTACTTGGGATCTGAAAATTGAGTTTTCAGTTATCGACCTCATACGTTTAGAAATACCATGAAACGTGGACATTTCTTGGTCCCGGGCAGATTGGACCATTTTTCAATAACACGTGAAATAGGCAGATGATATAAGTACTTGGGATCTGAAAATTGAGTTTTCAGTTATCGACCTCATACGTTTAGAAATACCATGAAACGTGGACATTTCTTGGTCCCGGGCTGATTGGACCATTTTTCAATAACACGTGAAATAGGTAGATGATATAAGTACTTGGGATCTGAAAATTGAGTTTTCAGTTATCGACCTCATACGTTTAGAAATATCATGAAACGTGGACATTTCTTGGTCCCGGGCTGATTGGTGAATTTTTTCACGACGCGAAAAATGCCGAGCTGATATATGTACTTGGGATCTGAAAATTGCGTTTTCTGTTATCGACGCTATACGTTTTTAAATACCATGAAACGTGAAGATTTCTTGGTCCCGGGCTGATTGGACCATTTTTCAACAACACGTAAAATACGCAACTGATATAAGTACTTGGGATCTGAAAATTGAGTTTTCTGTTATCGACGCTATACGTTTATAAATACCATGAAACGTGGAGATTTCTTAGTCCCGGGCTGATTGGGGAATTTTTTCACGACGCGAAAAATTCCGAGCTGACATAAGTACTTGGGAACTGAAAATTGAGTTTTCTGTTATCGACGCTATACGTTTTGAAATACCATGAAACGTGGACATTTCTTGGTCCCGGGCCGATTGGCTCATTTTTCAACAACACGTGAAATACGCAGATGATGTAAGTACTTGGGATCTGAAAATTGAGTTTTCAGTTATCGACCTCATACGTTTAGAAATACCATGAAACGTGGACATTTCTTGGTCCCGGGCCGATTGGCTCATTTTTCAACAACACGTGAAATACGCAGATGATATAAGTACTTGGGATCTGAAAATTGAGTTTTCAGTTATCGACCTCATACGTTTAGAAATACCATGAAACGTATTTATTTCTTGGTCGCGGGCTGATTGGTGAATTTTTTCACGACGCGAAAAATGCCGAGCTGATATAAGTACTTGGGATCTGAAAATTGCGTTTTCTGTTATCGACGCTATACGTTTATAAATACCATGAAACGTGGAGATTTCTTGGTCCCGGGCTGATTGGACCATTTTTCAATAACACGTGAAATAGGCAGATGATGGAAGTACTTGGGATCTGAAAATTGAGTTTTCAGTTATCGACCTCATACGTTTAGAAATACCATGAAACGTGGACATTTCTTGGTCCCGGGCTGATTGGTGAATTTTTTCACGACGCGAAAAGTGCCGAGCTGACATAAGTACTTGGGATTTGAAAATTGAGTTTTCAGTTATCGACCTCATACGTTTAGAAATACCATGAAACGTGGACATTTCTTGGTCCCGGGCTGATTGGTGAATTTTCTCACGACGCGAAAAATGCCGAGCTGATATAAGTATTTGGGATCGGAAAATTGAGTTTCCTGTTATCGACGCTATACGTTTTGAAATACCATGAAACGTGGACATTTCTTGGTCCCGGGCCGATTGGCTCATTATTCAACAACACGTGAAATACGCAGATGATGTAAGTACTTGGGATCTGAAAATTGAGTTTTCAGTTATCGACCTCATACGTTTAGAAATACCATGAAACGTGGACATTTCTTGGTCCCGGGCTGATTGGTGAATTTTCTCTCGACGCGAAAAATGCCGAGCTGATATAAGTACTTGGGATCGGAAAATTGAGTTTCCTGTTATCGACGCTATACGTTTTGAAATACCATGAAACGTGGACATTTCTTGGTCCCGGGCCGATTGGCTCATTTTTCAACAACACGTGAAATACGCAGATGATGTAAGTACTTGGGATCTGAAAATTGAGTTTTCAGTTATCGACCTCATACGTTTAGAAATACCATGAAACGTGGACATTTCTTGGTCCCGGGCTGATTGGGGAATTATTTCACGACGCGAAAAATGCCGAGCTGATATAAGTACTTGGGATCTGAAAATTGCGTTTTCTGTTATCGACGCTATACGTTTATAAATACCATGAAACTTGGAGATTTCTTTGTCCCGGGCTGATTGGGGAATTTTTTCACGACGCGAAAAATTCCGAGCTGACATAAGTACTTGGGAACTGAAAATTGAGATTTCTGTTATCGACGCTATACGTTTAGAAATACCATGAAACGTGGACATTTTTTGGTCCCGGGCTGATTGGTGAATTTTTTCACGACGCGAAAAATGCCGAGCTGATATAAGTACTTGTGATCCGAAAATTGAGTTTTCTGTTATCGACGCTATACGTTTATAAATACCATGAAACGTGGAGATTTCTTAGTCCCGGGCTGATTGGGGAATTTTTTCACGACGCGAAAAATTCCGAGCTGACATAAGTACTTGGGATCTGAAAATTGAGTTTTCAGTTATCGACCTCATACGTTTAGAAATACCATGAAACGTGGACATTTCTTGGTCCCGGGCTGATTGGGGAATTATTTCACGACGCGAGAAATGCCGAGCTGATATAAGTACTTGGGATCTGAAAATTGCGTTTTCTGTTATCGACGCTATACGTTTATAAATACCATGAAACTTGGAGATTTCTTGGTCCCGGGCTGATTGGACCATTTTTCAATAACACGTGAAATAGGCAGATGATATAAGTACTTGGGATCTGAAAATTGAGTTTTCAGTTATCGACCTCATACGTTTAGAAATACCATGAAACGTGGACATTTCTTGGTCCCGGGCCGATTGGCTCATTTTTCAACAACACGTGAAATACGCAGATGATATAAGTACTTGGGATCTGAAAATTGAGTTTTCAGTTATCGACCTCATACGTTTAGAAATACCATGAAACGTGGACATTTCTTGGTCCCGGGCTGATTGGTGAATTTTTTCACGACGCGAAAAATGCCGAGCTGATATAAGTACTTGGGATCTGAAAATTGCGTTTTCTGTTATCGACGCTATACGTTTATAAGTACCATGAAACGTGGAGATTTCTTGGTCCCGGGCTGATTGGACCATTTTTCAACTACACGTAAAATACGCAACTGATATAAGTACTTGGGATCTGAAAATTGAGTTTTCTGTTATCGACGCTATACGTTTATAAATACCATGAAACGTGGAGATTTCTTAGTCCCGGGCTGATTGGGGAATTTTTTCACGACGCGAAAAATTCCGAGCTGACATAAGTACTTGGGAACTGAAAATTGAGTTTTCTGTTATCGACGCTATACGTTTAGAAATACCATGAAACGTGGACATTTCTTGGTCCCGGGCTGATTGGTGAATTTTTTCACGACGCGAAAAATGCCGAGCTGATATAAGTACTTGTGATACGAAAATTGAGTTTTCTGTTATCGACGCTATACGTTTATAAATACCATGAAACGTGGAGATTTCTTAGTCCCGGGCTGATTGGGGAATTTTTTCACGACGCGAAAAATTCCGAGCTGACATAAGTACTTGGGATCTGAAAATTGAGTTTTCAGTTATCGACCTCATACGTTTAGAAATACCATGAAACGTGGACATTTCTTGGTCCCGGGCTGATTGGTGAATTTTCTCTCGACGCGAAAAATGCCGAGCTGATATAAGTACTTGGGATCGGAAAATTGAGTTTCCTGTTATCGACGCTATACGTTTTGAAATACCATGAAACGTGGACATTTCTTGGTCCCGGGCCGATTGGCTCATTTTTCAACAACACGTGAAATACGCAGATGATGTAAGTACTTGGGATCTGAAAATTGAGTTTTCAGTTATCGACCTCATACGTTTAGAAATACCATGAAACGTGGACATTTCTTGGTCCCGGGCCGATTGGCTCATTTTTCAACAACACGTGAAATACGCAGATGATATAAGTACTTGGGATCTGAAAATTGAGTTTTCAGTTATCGACCTCATACGTTTAGAAATACCATGAAACGTGGACATTTCTTGGTCCCGGGCTGATTGGTGAATTTTCTCACGACGCGAAAAATGCCGAGCTGATATAAGTATTTGGGATCGGAAAATTGAGTTTCCTGTTATCGACGCTATACGTTTTGAAATACCATGAAACGTGGACATTTCTTGGTCCCGGGCCGATTGGCTCATTATTCAACAACACGTGAAATACGCAGATGATGGAAGTACTTGGGATCTGAAAATTGAGTTTTCAGTTATCGACCTCATACGTTTAGAAATACCATGAAACGTGGACATTTCTTGGTCCCGGGCTGATTGGTGAATTTTCTCTCGACGCGAAAAATGCCGAGCTGATATAAGTACTTGGGATCGGAAAATTGAGTTTCCTGTTATCGACGCTATACGTTTTGAAATACCATGAAACGTGGACATTTCTTGGTCCCGGGCCGATTGGCTCATTTTTCAACAACACGTGAAATACGCAGATGATGTAAGTACTTGGGATCTGAAAATTGAGTTTTCAGTTATCGACCTCATACGTTTAGAAATACCCTGAAACGTGGACATTTCTTGGTCCCGGGCTGATTGGGGAATTATTTCACGACGCGAAAAATACCGAGCTGATATAAGTACTTGGGATCTGAAAATTGCGTTTTCTGTTATCGACGCTATACGTTTATAAATACCATGAAACTTGGAGATTTCTTAGTCCCGGGCTGATTGGGGAATTTTTTCACGACGCGAAAAATTCCGAGCTGACATAAGTACTTGGGAACTGAAAATTGAGATTTCTGTTATCGACGCTATACGTTTAGAAATACCATGAAACGTGGACATTTCTTGGTCCCGGGCTGATTGGTGAATTTTTTCACGACGCGAAAAATGCCGAGCTGATATAAGTACTTGTGATCCGAAAATTGAGTTTTCTGTTATCGACGCTATACGTTTATAAATACCATGAAACGTGGAGATTTCTTAGTCCCGGGCTGATTGGGGAATTTTTTCACGACGCGAAAAATTCCGAGCTGACATAAGTACTTGGGATCTGAAAATTGAGTTTTCAGTTATCGACCTCATACGTTTAGAAATACCATGAAACGTGGACATTTCTTGGTCCCGGGCTGATTGGGGAATTATTTCACGACGCGAGAAATGCCGAGCTGATATAAGTACTTGGGATCTGAAAATTGCGTTTTCTGTTATCGACGCTATACGTTTATAAATACCATGAAACTTGGAGATTTCTTGGTCCCGGGCTGATTGGACCATTTTTCAATAACACGTGAAATAGGCAGATGATGGAAGTACTTGGGATCTGAAAATTGAGTTTTCAGTTATCGACCTCATACGTTTAGAAATACCATGAAACGTGGACATTTCTTGGTCCCGGGCTGATTGGTGAATTTTTTCACGACGCGAAAAATGCCGAGCTGATATAAGTACTTCGGATCCGAAAATTGAGTTTTCTGTTATCGACGCTATACGTTTATAAATACCATGAAACGTGAAGATTTCTTGGTCCCGGGCTGATTGGACCATTTTTCAACATCACGTAAAATACGCAACTGATATAAGTACTTGGGATCTGAAAATTGAGTTTTCTGTTATCGACGCTATACGTTTATAAATACCATGAAACGTGGAGATTCCTTAGTCCCGGGCTGATTGGGGAATTTTTTCACGACGCGAAAAATTCCGAGCTGACATAAGTACTTGGGAAATGAAAATTGAGATTTCTGTTATCGACGCTATACGTTTAGAAATACCATGAAACGTGGACATTTCTTGGTCCCGGGCTGATTGGTGAATTTTTTCACGACGCGAAAAATGCCGAGCTGATATAAGTACTTGTGATCCGAAAATTGAGTTTTCCGTTATCGATGCTATACGTTTATTAATACCATGAAACGTGGAGATTTCTTAGTCCCGGGCTGATTGGGGAATATTTTCACGACGCGAAAAATTCCGAGATGACATAAGTACTTGGGATTTGAAAATTGAGTTTTCAGTTATCGACCTCATACGTTTAGAAATACCATGAAACGTGGACATTTCTTGGTCCCGGGCTGATTGGTGAATTTTCTCACGACGCGAAAAATGCCGAGCTGATATAAGTATTTGGGATCGGAAAATTGAGTTTCCTGTTATCGACGCTATACGTTTTGAAATACCATGAAACGTGGACATTTCTTGGTCCCGGGCCGATTGGCTCATTATTCAACAACACGTGAAATACGCAGATGATGTAAGTACATGGGATCTGAAAATTGAGTTTTCAGTTATCGACCTCATACGTTTAGAAATACCATGAAACGTGGACATTTCTTGGTCCCGGGCTGATTGGGGAATTATTTCACGACGCGAAAAATGCCGAGCTGATATAAGTACTTGGGATCTGAAAATTGCGTTTTCTGTTATCGACGCTATACGTTTATAAATACCATGAAACTTGGAGATTTCTTGGTCCCGGGCTGATTGGACCATTTTTCAATAACACGTGAAATAGGCAGATGATATAAGTACTTGGGATCTGAAAATTGAGTTTTCAGTTATCGACCTCATACGTTTAGAAATACCATGAAACGTGGACATTTCTTGGTCCCGGGCCGATTGGCTCATTTTTCAACAACACGTGAAATACGCAGATGATATAAGTACTTGGGATCTCAAAATTGAGTTTTCAGTTATCGACCTCATACGTATAGAAATACCATGAAACGTGGACATTTCTTGGTCCCGGGCTGATTGGTGAATTTTTTCACGACGCGAAAAATGCCGAGCTGATATAAGTACTTGGGATCTGAAAATTGCGTTTTCTGTTATCGACGCTATACGTTGATAAATACCATGAAACGTGAAGATTTCTTGGTCCCGGGCTGATTGGACCATTTTTCAACAACACGTAAAATACGCAACTGATATAAGTACTTGGGATCTGAAAATTGAGTTTTCTGTTATCGACGATATACGTTTATAAATACCATGAAACGTGGAGATTTCTTAGTCCCGGGCTGATTGGGGAATTTTTTCACGACGCGAAAAATTCCGAGCTGACATAAGTACTTGGGAACTGAAAATTGAGTTTTCTGTTATCGACGCTATACGTTTAGAAATACCATGAAACGTGGACATTTCTTGGTCCCGGGCTGATTGGTGAATTTTTTCACGACGCGAAAAATGCCGAGCTGATATAAGTACTTGTGATACGAAAATTGAGTTTTCTGTTATCGACGCTATACGTTTATAAATACCATGAAACGTGGAGATTTCTTAGTCCCGGGCTCATTGGGGAATTTTTTCACGACGCGAAAAATTCCGAGCTGACATAAGTACTTGGGATCTGAAAATTGAGTTTTCAGTTATCGACCTCATACGTTTAGAAATACCATGAAACGTGGACATTTCTTGGTCCCGGGCTGATTGGTGAATTTTCTCACGACGCGAAAAATGCCGAGCTGATATAAGTACTTGGGATCGGAAAATTGAGTTTCCTGTTATCGACGCTATACGTTTTGAAATACCATGAAACGTGGACATTTCTTAGTCCCGGGCCGATTGGGTCATTTTTCAATAACACGTGAAATACGCAGATGATATAAGTACTTGGGATCTGAAAATTGAGTTTTCAGTTATCGACCTCATACGTTTAGAAATACCATGAAACGTGGACATTTCTTGGTCCCGGGCCGATTGGCTCATTTTTCAACAACACGTGAAATACGCAGATGATATAAGTACTTGGGATCTGAAAATTGAGTTTTCAGTTATCGACCTCATACGTTTAGAAATACCATGAAACGTGTTTATTTCTTGGTCGCGGGCTGATTGGTGAATTTTTTCACGACGCGAAAAATGCCGAGCTGATATAAGTACTTGGGATCTGAAAATTGCGTTTTCTGTTATCGACGCTATACGTTTATAAATACCATGAAACTTGGAGATTTCTTGGTCCCGGGCCGATTGGCTCATTTTTCAACAACACGTGAAATACGCAGATGATATAAGTACTTGGGATCTGAAAATTGAGTTTTCAGTTATCGACCTCATACGTTTAGAAATACCATGAAACGTGTTTATTTCTTGGTCGCGGGCTGATTGGTGAATTTTTTCACGACGCGAAAAATGCCGAGCTGATATAAGTACTTGGGATCGGAAAATTGAGTTTCCTGTTATCGACGCTATACGTTTTGAAATACCATGAAACGTGGACATTTCTTAGTCCCGGGCCGATTGGGTCATTTTTCAATAACACGTGAAATACGCAGATGATATAAGTACTTGGGATCTGAAAATTGAGTTTTCAGTTATCGACCTCATACGTTTAGAAATACCATGAAACGTGGAGATTTCTTGGTCCCGGGCTGATTGGACCATTTTTCAATAACACGTGAAATAGGCAGATGATATAAGAACTTGGGATCTGAAAATTGAGTTTTCAGTTATCGACCTCATACGTTTAGAAATACCATGAAACGTGGACATTTCTTGGTCCCGGGCCGATTGGCTCATTTTTCAACAACACGTGAAATACGCAGATGATATAAGTACTTGGGATCTGAAAATTGAGTTTTCAGTTATCGACCTCATACGTTTAGAAATACCATGAAACGTGTTTATTTCTTGGTCGCGGGCTGATTGGTGAATTTTTTCACGACGCGAAAAATGCCGAGCTGATATAAGTACTTGGGATCTGAAAATTGCGTTTTCTGTTATCGACGCTATACGTTTATAAATACCATGAAACTTGGAGATTTCTTGGTCCCGGGCTGATTGGACCATTTTTCAATAACACGTGAAATAGGCAGATGATATAAGTACTTGGGATCTGAAAATTGAGTTTTCAGTTATCGACCTCATACGTTTAGAAATACCATGAAACGTGGACATTTCTTGGTCCCGGGCTGATTGGTGAATTTTTTCACGACGCGAAAAATGCCGAGCTGATATAAGTACTTGGGATCTGAAAATTGCGTTTTCTGTTATCGACGCTATACGTTTATAAATACCATGAAACGTGGAGATTTCTTGATCCCGGGCTGATTGGACCATTTTTTAATAACACGTGAAATAGGCAGATGATATAAGTACTTGGGATCTGAAAATTGAGTTTTCAGTAATCGACCTCATACGTTTAGAAATACCATGAAACGTGGACATTTCTTGGTCCCGGGCTGATTGGGGAATTTTTTCACGACGCGAAAAATTCCGAGCTGACATAAGTACTTGGGATTTGAAAATTGAGTTTTCCGTTATCGACCTCATACGTTTAGAAATACCATGAAACGTGGACATTTCTTGGTCCCGGGCTGATTGGTGAATTTTCTCACGACGCGAAAAATGCCGAGCTGATATAAGTATTTGGGATCGGAAAATTGAGTTTCCTGTTATCGACGCTATACGTTTTGAAATACCATGAAACGTGGACATTTCTTGGTCCCGGGCCGATTGGCTCATTATTCAACAACACGTGAAATACGCAGATGATGTAAGTACTTGGGATCTGAAAATTGAGTTTTCAGTTATCGACCTCATACGTTTAGAAATACCATGAAACGTGGACATTTCTTGGTCCCGGGCTGATTGGTGAATTTTCTCTCGACGCGAAAAATGCCGAGCTGATATAAGTACTTGGGATCGGAAAATTGAGTTTCCTGTTATCGACGCTATACGTTTTGAAATACCATGAAACGTGGACATTTCTTGGTCCCGGGCCGATTGGCTCATTTTTCAACAACACGTGAAATACGCAGATGATGTAAGTACTTGGGATCTGAAAATTGAGTTTTCAGTTATCGATCTCATACGTTTAGAAATACCCTGAAACGTGGACATTTCTTGGTCCCGGGCTGATTGGGGAATTATTTCACGACGCGAAAAATGCCGACATGATATAAGTACTTGGGATCTGAAAATTGCGTTTTCTGTTATCGACGCTATACGTTTATAAATACCATGAAACGTGGAGATTTCTTGGTCCCGGGCTGATTGGACCATTTTTCAATAACACGTGAAATAGGTAGATGATATAAGTACTTGGGATCTGAAAATTGAGTTTTCAGTTATCGACCTCATACGTTTAGAAATATCATGAAACGTGGACATTTCTTGGTCCCGGGCTGATTGGTGAATTTTTTCACGACGCGAAAAATGCCGAGCTGATATATGTACTTGGGATCTGAAAATTGCGTTTTCTGTTATCGACGCTATACGTTTTTAAATACCATGAAACGTGAAGATTTCTTGGTCCCGGGCTGATTGGACCATTTTTCAACAACACGTAAAATACGCAACTGATATAAGTACTTGGGATCTGAAAATTGAGTTTTCTGTTATCGACGCTATACGTTTATAAATACCATGAAACGTGGAGATTTCTTAGTCCCGGGCTGATTGGGGAATTTTTTCACGACGCGAAAAATTCCGAGCTGACATAAGTACTTGGGAACTGAAAATTGAGTTTTCTGTTATCGACGCTATACGTTTAGAAATACCAGGAAACGTGGACATTTCTTGGTCCCGGGCTTATTGGTGAATTTTTTCACGACGCGAAAAATGCCGAGCTGATATAAGTAATTGTGATCCGAAAATTGAGTTTTCTGTTATCGACGCTATACGTTTATAAATACCATGAAACGTGGAGATTTCTTAGTCCCGGGCTGATTGGGGAATTTTTTCACGACGCGAAAAATTCCGAGCTGACATAAGTACTTGGGAACTGAAAATTGAGTTTTCTGTTATCGACGCTATACGTTTAGAAATACCATGAAACGTGGACATTTCTTGGTCCCGGGCTGATTGGTGAATTTTTTCTCGACGCGAAAAATGCCGAGCTGATATAAGTACTTGGGATCGGAAAATTGAGTTTCCTGTTATCGACGCTATACGTTTTGAAATACCATGAAACGTGGACATTTCTTGGTCCCGGGCCGATTGGCTCATTTTTCAACAACACGTGAAATACGCAGATGATGTAAGTACTTGGGATCTGAAAATTGAGTTTTCAGTTATCGACCTCATACGTTTAGAAATACCATGAAACGTGGACATTTCTTGGTCCCGGGCCGATTGGCTCATTTTTCAACAACACGTGAAATACGCAGATGATATAAGTACTTGGGATCTGAAAATTGAGTTTTCAGTTATCGACCTCATACGTTTAGAAATACCATGAAACGTATTTATTTCTTGGTCGCGGGCTGATTGGTGAATTTTTTCACGACGCGAAAAATGCCGAGCTGATATAAGTACTTGGGATCTGAAAATTGCGTTTTCTGTTATCGACGCTATACGTTTATAAATACCATGAAACGTGGAGATTTCTTGGTCCCGGGCTGATTGGACCATTTTTCAATAACACGTGAAATAGGCAGATGATGGAAGTACTTGGGATCTGAAAATTGAGTTTTCAGTTATCGACCTCATACGTTTAGAAATACCATGAAACGTGGACATTTCTTGGTCCCGGGCTGATTGGTGAATTTTTTCACGACGCGAAAAATGCCGAGCTGACATAAGTACTTGGGATTTGAAAATTGAGTTTTCAGTTATCGACCTCATACGTTTAGAAATACCATGAAACGTGGACATTTCTTGGTCCCGGGCCGATTGGCTCATTTTTCAACAACACGTGAAATACGCAGATGATATAAGTACTTGGGATCTGAAAATTGAGTTTTCAGTTATCGACCTCATACGTTTAGAAATACCATGAAACGTATTTATTTCTTGGTCGCGGGCTGATTGGTGAATTTTTTCACGACGCTAAAAATGCCGAGCTGATATAAGTACTTGGGATCTGAAAATTGCGTTTTCTGTTATCGACGCTATACGTTTATAAATACCATGAAACGTGGAGATTTCTTGGTCCCGGGCTGATTGGACCATTTTTCAATAACACGTGAAATAGGCAGATGATGGAAGTACTTGGGATCTGAAAATTGAGTTTTCAGTTATCGACCTCATACGTTTAGAAATACCATGAAACGTGGACATTTCTTGGTCCCGGGCTGATTGGTGAATTTTTTCACGACGCGAAAAGTGCCGAGCTGACATAAGTACTTGGGATCTGAAAATTGAGTTTTCAGTTATCGACCTCATACGTTTAGAAATACCATGAAACGTGGACATTTCTTGGTCCCGGGCTGATTGGTGAATTTTCTCTCGACGCGAAAAATGCCGAGCTGATATAAGTACTTGGGATCGGAAAATTGAGTTTCCTGTTATCGACGCTATACGTTTTGAAATACCATGAAACGTGGACATTTCTTGGTCCCGGGCCGATTGGCTCATTTTTCAACAACACGTGAAATACGCAGATGATGTAAGTACTTGGGATCTGAAAATTGAGTTTTCAGTTATCGACCTCATACGTTTAGAAATACCCTGAAACGTGGACATTTCTTGGTCCCGGGCTGATTGGGGAATTATTTCACGACGCGAAAAATGCCGAGCTGATATAAGTACTTGGGATCTGAAAATTGCGTTTTCTGTTATCGACGCTATACGTTTATAAATACCATGAAACTTGGAGATTTCTTTGTCCCGGGCTGATTGGGGAATTTTTTCACGACGCGAAAAATTCCGAGCTGACATAAGTACTTGGGAACTGAAAATTGAGATTTCTGTTAGCGACGCTATACGTTTAGAAATACCATGAAACGTGGACATTTCTTGGTCCCGGGCTGATTGGTGAATTTTTTCACGACGCGAAAAATGCCGAGCTGATATAAGTACTTGTGATCCGAAAATTGAGTTTTCTGTTATCGACGCTATACGTTTATAAATACCATGAAACGTGGAGATTTCTTAGTCCCGGGCTGATTGGGGAATTTTTTCACGACGCGAAAAATTCCGAGCTGACATAAGTACTTGGGATCTGAAAATTGAGTTTTCAGTTATCGACCTCATACGTTTAGAAATACCATGAAACGTGGACATTTCTTGGTCCCGGGCTGATTGGGGAATTATTTCACGACGCGAGAAATGCCGAGCTGATATAAGTACTTGGGATCTGAAAATTGCGTTTTCTGTTATCGACGCTATACGTTTATAAATACCATGAAACTTGGAGATTTCTTGGTCCCGGGCTGATTGGACCATTTTTCAATAACACGTGAAATAGGCAGATGATATAAGTACTTGGGATCTGAAAATTGAGTTTTCAGTTATCGACCTCATACGTTTAGAAATACCATGAAACGTGGACATTTCTTGGTCCCGGGCCGATTGGCTCATTTTTCAACAACACGTGAAATACGCAGATGATATAAGTACTTGGGATCTGAAAATTGAGTTTTCAGTTATCGACCTCATACGTTTAGAAATACCATGAAACGTGGACATTTCTTGGTCCCGGGCTGATTGGTGAATTTTTTCACGACGCGAAAAATGCGGAGCTGATATAAGTACTTGGGATCTGAAAATTGCGTTTTCTGTTATCGACGCTATACGTTTATAAGTACCATGAAACGTGGAGATTTCTTGGTCCCGGGCTGATTGGACCATTTTTCAACTACACGTAAAATACGCAACTGATATAAGTACTTGGGATCTGAAAATTGAGTTTTCTGTTATCGACGCTATACGTTTATAAATACCATGAAACGTGGAGATTTCTTAGTCCCGGGCTGATTGGGGAATTTTTTCACGACGCGAAAAATGCCGAGCTGATATAAGTACTTGTGATCCGAAAATTGAGTTTTCTGTTATCGACGCTATACGTTTATAAATACCATGAAACGTGGAGATTTCTTAGTCCCGGGCTGATTGGGGAATTTTTTCACGACGCGAAAAATTCCGAGCTGACATAAGTACTTGGGATCTGAAAATTGAGTTTTCAGTTATCGACCTCATACGTTTAGAAATACCATGAAACGTGGACATTTCTTGGTCCCGGGCTGATTGGGGAATTATTTCACGACGCGAGAAATGCCGAGCTGATATAAGTACTTGGGATCTGAAAATTGCGTTTTCTGTTATCGACGCTATACGTTTATAAATACCATGAAACTTGGAGATTTCTTGGTCCCGGGCTGATTGGACCATTTTTCAATAACACGTGAAATAGGCAGATGATATAAGTACTTGGGATCTGAAAATTGAGTTTTCAGTTATCGACCTCATACGTTTAGAAATACCATGAAACGTGGACATTTCTTGGTCCCGGGCCGATTGGCTCATTTTTCAACAACACGTGAAATACGCAGATGATATAAGTACTTGGGATCTGAAAATTGAGTTTTCAGTTATCGACCTCATACGTTTAGAAATACCATGAAACGTGGACATTTCTTGGTCCCGGGCTGATTGGTGAATTTTTTCACGACGCGAAAAATGCCGAGCTGATATAAGTACTTGGGATCTGAAAATTGCGTTTTCTGTTATCGACGCTATACGTTTATAAGTACCATGAAACGTGGAGATTTCTTGGTCCCGGGCTGATTGGACCATTTTTCAACTACACGTAAAATACGCAACTGATATAAGTACTTGGGATCTGAAAATTGAGTTTTCTGTTATCGACGCTATACGTTTATAAATACCATGAAACGTGGAGATTTCTTAGTCCCGGGCTGATTGGAGAATTTTTTCACGACGCGAAAAATTCCGAGCTGACATAAGTACTTGGGAACTGAAAATTGAGTTTTCTGTTATCGACGCTATACGTTTAGAAATACCATGAAACGTGGACATTTCTTGGTCCCGGGCTGATTGGTGAATTTTTTCACGACGCGAAAAATGCCGAGCTGATATAAGTACTTGTGATACGAAAATTGAGTTTTCTGTTATCGACGCTATACGTTTATAAATACCATGAAACGTGGAGATTTCTTAGTCCCGGGCTGATTGGGGAATTTTTTCACGACATGAAAAATTCCGAGCTGACATAAGTACTTGGGATCTGAAAATTGAGTTTTCAGTTATCGACCTCATACGTTTAGAAATACCATGAAACGTGGACATTTCTTGGTCCCGGGCTAATTGGTGAATTTTCTCTCGACGCGAAAAATGCCGAGCTGATATAAGTACTTGGGATCGGAAAATTGAGTTTCCTGTTATCGACGCTATACGTTTTGAAATACCATGAAACGTGGGCATTTCTTGGTCCCGGGCCGATTGGCTCATTTTTCAACAACACGTGAAATACGCAGATGATGTAAGTACTTGGGATCTGAAAATTGAGTTTTCAGTTATCGACCTCATACGTTTAGAAATACCATGAAACGTGGACATTTCTTGGCCCCGGGCCGATTGGCTCATTTTTCAACAACACGTGAAATACGCAGATGATATAAGTACTTGGGATCTGAAAATTGAGTTTTCAGTTATCGACCTCATACGTTTAGAAATACCATGAAACGTGGACATTTCTTGGTCCCGGGCTGATTGGTGAATTTTCTCACGACGCGAAAAATGCCGAGCTGATATAAGTATTTGGGATCGGAAAATTGAGTTTCCTGTTATCGACGCTATACGTTTTGAAATACCATGAAACGTGGACATTTCTTGGTCCCGGGCCGATTGGCTCATTATTCAACAACACGTGAAATACGCAGATGATGTAAGTACTTGGGATCTGAAAATTGAGTTTTCAGTTATCGACCTCATACGTTTAGAAATACCATGAAACGTGGACATTTCTTGGTCCCGGGCAGATTGGACCATTTTTCAATAACACGTGAAATAGGCAGATGATATAAGTACTTGGGATCTGAAAATTGAGTTTTCAGTTATCGACCTCATACGTTTAGAAATACCATGAAACGTGGACATTTCTTGGTCCCGGGCCGATTGGCTCATTTTTCAACAACACGTGAAATACGCAGATGATATAAGTACTTGGGATCTCAAAATTGAGTTTTCAGTTATCGACCTCATACGTTTAGAAATACCATGAAACGTGGACATTTCTTGGTCCCGGGCTGATTGGTGAATTTTTTCACGACGCGAAAAATGCCGAGCTGATATAAGTACTTGGGATCTGAAAATTGCGTTTTCTGTTATCGACGCTATACGTTGATAAATACCATGAAACGTGAAGATTTCTTGGTCCCGGGCTGATTGGACCATTTTTCAACAACACGTAAAATACGCAACTGATATAAGTACTTGGGATCTGAAAATTGAGTTTTCTGTTATCGACGATATACGTTTATAAATACCATGAAACGTGGAGATTTCTTAGTCCCGGGCTGATTGGGGAATTTTTTCACGACGCGAAAAATTCCGAGCTGACATAAGTACTTGGGAACTGAAAATTGAGTTTTCTGTTATCGAAGCTATACGTTTAGAAATACCATGAAACGTGGACATTTCTTGGTCCCGGGCTGATTGGTGAATTTTTTCACGACGCGAAATATGCCGAGCTGATATAAGTACTTGTGATACGAAAATTGAGTTTTCTGTTATCGACGCTATACGTTTATAAATACCATGGAACGTGGAGATTTCTTAGTCCCGGGCTCATTGGGGAATTTTTTCACGACGCGAAAAATTCCGAGCTGACATAAGTACTTGGGATCTGAAAATTGAGTTTTCAGTTATCGACCTCATACGTTTAGAAATACCATGAAACGTGGACATTTCTTGGTCCCGGGCTGATTGGTGAATTTTCTCACGACGCGAAAAATGCCGAGCTGATATAAGTACTTGGGATCGGAAAATTGAGTTTCCTGTTATCGACGCTATACGTTTTGAAATACCATGAAACGTGGACATTTCTTAGTCCCGGGCCGATTGGGTCATTTTTCAATAACACGTGAAATACGCAGATGATATAAGTACTTGGGATCTGAAAATTGAGTTTTCAGTTATCGACCTCATACGTTTAGAAATACCATGAAACGTGGAGATTTCTTGGTCCCGGGCTGATTGGACCATTTTTCAATAACACGTGAAATAGGCAGATGATATAAGAACTTGGGATCTGAAAATTGAGTTTTCAGTTATCGACCTCATACGTTTAGAAATACCATGAAACGTGGACATTTCTTGGTCCCGGGCCGATTGGCTCATTTTTCAACAACACGTGAAATACGCAGATGATATAAGTACTTGGGATCTGAAAATTGAGTTTTCAGTTATCGACCTCATACGTTTAGAAATACCATGAAACGTGTTTATTTCTTGGTCGCGGGCTGATTGGTGAATTTTTTCACGACGCGAAAAATGCCGAGCTGATATAAGTACTTGGGATCTGAAAATTGCGTTTTCTGTTATCGACGCTATACGTTTATAAATACCATGAAACTTGGAGATTTCTTGGTCCCGGGCTGATTGGACCATTTTTCAATAACACGTGAAATAGGCAGATGATATAAGTACTTGGGATCTGAAAATTGAGTTTTCAGTTATCGACCTCATACGTTTAGAAATACCATGAAACGTGGACATTTCTTGGTCCCGGGCTGATTGGTGAATTTTTTCACGACGCGAAAAATGCCGAGCTGATATAAGTACTTGGGATCTGAAAATTGCGTTTTCTGTTATCGACGCTATACGTTTATAAATACCATGAAACGTGGAGATTTCTTGATCCCGGGCTGATTGGACCATTTTTTAATAACACGTGAAATAGGCAGATGATATAAGTACTTGGGATCTGAAAATTGAGTTTTCAGTAATCGACCTCATACGTTTAGAAATACCATGAAACGTGGACATTTCTTGGTCCCGGGCTGATTGGGGAATTTTTTCACGACGCGAAAAATTCCGAGCTGACATAAGTACTTGGGATTTGAAAATTGAGTTTTCCGTTATCGACCTCATACGTTTAGAAATACCATGAAACGTGGACATTTCTTGGTCCCGGGCTGATTGGTGAATTTTCTCACGACGCGAAAAATGCCGAGCTGATATAAGTATTTGGGATCGGAAAATTGAGTTTCCTGTTATCGACGCTATACGTTTTGAAATACCATGAAACGTGGACATTTCTTCGTCCCGGGCCGATTGGCTCATTATTCAACAACACGTGAAATACGCAGATGATGTAAGTACTTGGGATCTGAAAATTGAGTTTTCAGTTATCGACCTCATACGTTTAGAAATACCATGAAACGTGGACATTTCTTGGTCCCGGGCTGATTGGTGAATTTTCTCACGACGCGAAAAATGCCGAGCTGATATAAGTACTTGGGATCGGAAAATTGAGTTTCCTGTTATCGACGCTATACGTTTTGAAATACCATGAAACGTGGACATTTCTTAGTCCCGGGCCGATTGGGTCATTTTTCAATAACACGTGAAATACGCAGATGATATAAGTACTTGGGATCTGAAAATTGAGTTTTCAGTTATCGACCTCATACGTTTAGAAATACCATGAAACGTGGAGATTTCTTGGTCCCGGGCTGATTGGACCATTTTTCAATAACACGTGAAATAGGCAGATGATATAAGAACTTGGGATCTGAAAATTGAGTTTTCAGTTATCGACCTCATACGTTTAGAAATACCATGAAACGTGGACATTTCTTGGTCCCGGGCCGATTGGCTCATTTTTCAACAACACGTGAAATACGCAGATGATATAAGTACTTGGGATCTGAAAATTGAGTTTTCAGTTATCGACCTCATACGTTTAGAAATACCATGAAACGTGTTTATTTCTTGGTCGCGGGCTGATTGGTGAATTTTTTCACGACGCGAAAAATGCCGAGCTGATATAAGTACTTGGGATCTGAAAATTGCGTTTTCTGTTATCGACGCTATACGTTTATAAATACCATGAAACTTGGAGATTTCTTGGTCCCGGGCTGATTGGACCATTTTTCAATAACACGTGAAATAGGCAGATGATATAAGTACTTGGGATCTGAAAATTGAGTTTTCAGTTATCGACCTCATACGTTTAGAAATACCATGAAACGTGGACATTTCTTGGTCCCGGGCTGATTGGTGAATTTTTTCACGACGCGAAAAATGCCGAGCTGATATAAGTACTTGGGATCTGAAAATTGCGTTTTCTGTTATCGACGCTATACGTTTATAAATACCATGAAACGTGGAGATTTCTTGATCCCGGGCTGATTGGACCATTTTTTAATAACACGTGAAATAGGCAGATGATATAAGTACTTGGGATCTGAAAATTGAGTTTTCAGTAATCGACCTCATACGTTTAGAAATACCATGAAACGTGGACATTTCTTGGTCCCGGGCTGATTGGGGAATTTTTTCACGACGCGAAAAATTCCGAGCTGACATAAGTACTTGGGATTTGAAAATTGAGTTTTCCGTTATCGACCTCATACGTTTAGAAATACCATGAAACGTGGACATTTCTTGGTCCCGGGCTGAGTGGTGAATTTTCTCACGACGCGAAAAATGCCGAGCTGATATAAGTATTTGGGATCGGAAAATTGAGTTTCCTGTTATCGACGCTATACGTTTTGAAATACCATGAAACGTGGACATTTCTTGGTCCCGGGCCGATTGGCTCATTATTCAACAACACGTGAAATACGCAGATGATGTAAGTACTTGGGATCTGAAAATTGAGTTTTCAGTTATCGACCTCATACGTTTAGAAATACCATGAAACGTGGACATTTCTTGGTCCCGGGCTGATTGGTGAATTTTCTCTCGACGCGAAAAATGCCGAGCTGATATAAGTACTTGGGATCGGAAAATTGAGTTTCCTGTTATCGACGCTATACGTTTTGAAATACCATGAAACGTGGACATTTCTTGGTCCCGGGCCGATTGGCTCATTTTTCAACAACACGTGAAATACGCAGATGATGTAAGTACTTGGGATCTGAAAATTGAGTTTTCAGTTATCGATCTCATACGTTTAGAAATACCCTGAAACGTGGACATTTCTTGGTCCCGGGCTGATTGGGGAATTATTTCACGACGCGAAAAATGCCGACATGATATAAGTACTTGGGATCTGAAAATTGCGTTTTCTGTTATCGACGCTATACGTTTATAAATACCATGAAACGTGGAGATTTCTTGGTCCCGGGCTGATTGGACCATTTTTCAATAACACGTGAAATAGGTAGATGATATAAGTACTTGGGATCTGAAAATTGAGTTTTCAGTTATCGACCTCATACGTTTAGAAATATCATGAAACGTGGACATTTCTTGGTCCCGGGCTGATTGGTGAATTTTTTCACGACGCGAAAAATGCCGAGCTGATATATGTACTTGGGATCTGAAAATTGCGTTTTCTGTTATCGACGCTATACGTTTAGAAATACCAGGAAACGTGGACATTTCTTGGTCCCGGGCTTATTGGTGAATTTTTTCACGACGCGAAAAATGCCGAGCTGATATAAGTAATTGTGATCCGAAAATTGAGTTTTCTGTTATCGACGCTATACGTTTATAAATACCATGAAACGTGGAGATTTCTTAGTCCCGGGCTGATTGGGGAATTTTTTCACGACGCGAAAAATTCCGAGCTGACATAAGTACTTGGGAACTGAAAATTGAGTTTTCTGTTATCGACGCTATACGTTTAGAAATACCATGAAACGTGGACATTTCTTGGTCCCGGGCTGATTGGTGAATTTTTTCTCGACGCGAAAAATGCCGAGCTGATATAAGTACTTGGGATCGGAAAATTGAGTTTCCTGTTATCGACGCTATACGTTTTGAAATACCATGAAACGTGGACATTTCTTGGTCCCGGGCCGATTGGCTCATTTTTCAACAACACGTGAAATACGCAGATGATGTAAGTACTTGGGATCTGAAAATTGAGTTTTCAGTTATCGACCTCATACGTTTAGAAATACCATGAAACGTGGACATTTCTTGGTCCCGGGCCGATTGGCTCATTTTTCAACAACACGTGAAATACGCAGATGATATAAGTACTTGGGATCTGAAAATTGAGTTTTCAGTTATCGACCTCATACGTTTAGAAATACCATGAAACGTATTTATTTCTTGGTCGCGGGCTGATTGGTGAATTTTTTCACGACGCGAAAAATGCCGAGCTGATATAAGTACTTGGGATCTGAAAATTGCGTTTTCTGTTATCGACGCTATACGTTTATAAATACCATGAAACGTGGAGATTTCTTGGTCCCGGGCTGATTGGACCATTTTTCAATAACACGTGAAATAGGCAGATGATGGAAGTACTTGGGATCTGAAAATTGAGTTTTCAGTTATCGACCTCATACGTTTAGAAATACCATGAAACGTGGACATTTCTTGGTCCCGGGCTGATTGGTGAATTTTTTCACGACGCGAAAAATGCCGAGCTGACATAAGTACTTGGGATTTGAAAATTGAGTTTTCAGTTATCGACCTCATACGTTTAGAAATACCATGAAACGTGGACATTTCTTGGTCCCGGGCCGATTGGCTCATTTTTCAACAACACGTGAAATACGCAGATGATATAAGTACTTGGGATCTGAAAATTGAGTTTTCAGTTATCGACCTCATACGTTTAGAAATACCATGAAACGTATTTATTTCTTGGTCGCGGGCTGATTGGTGAATTTTTTCACGACGCTAAAAATGCCGAGCTGATATAAGTACTTGGGATCTGAAAATTGCGTTTTCTGTTATCGACGCTATACGTTTATAAATACCATGAAACGTGGAGATTTCTTGGTCCCGGGCTGATTGGACCATTTTTCAATAACACGTGAAATAGGCAGATGATGGAAGTACTTGGGATCTGAAAATTGAGTTTTCAGTTATCGACCTCATACGTTTAGAAATACCATGAAACGTGGACATTTCTTGGTCCCGGGCTGATTGGTGAATTTTTTCACGACGCGAAAAGTGCCGAGCTGACATAAGTACTTGGGATTTGAAAATTGAGTTTTCAGTTATCGACCTCATACGTTTAGAAATACCATGAAACGTGGACATTTCTTGGTCCCGGGCTGATTGGTGAATTTTCTCACGACGCGAAAAATGCCGAGCTGATATAAGTATTTGGGATCGGAAAATTGAGTTTCCTGTTATCGACGCTATACGTTTTGAAATACCATGAAACGTGGACATTTCTTGGTCCCGGGCCGATTGGCTCATTATTCAACAACACGTGAAATACGCAGATGATGTAAGTACTTGGGATCTGAAAATTGAGTTTTCAGTTATCGACCTCATACGTTTAGAAATACCATGAAACGTGGACATTTCTTGGTCCCGGGCTGATTGGTGAATTTTCTCTCGACGCGAAAAATGCCGAGCTGATATAAGTACTTGGGATCGGAAAATTGAGTTTCCTGTTATCGACGCTATACGTTTTGAAATACCATGAAACGTGGACATTTCTTGGTCCCGGGCCGATTGGCTCATTTTTCAACAACACGTGAAATACGCAGATGATGTAAGTACTTGGGATCTGAAAATTGAGTTTTCAGTTATCGACCTCATACGTTTAGAAATACCCTGAAACGTGGACATTTCTTGGTCCCGGGCTGATTGGGGAATTATTTCACGACGCGAAAAATGCCGAGCTGATATAAGTACTTGGGATCTGAAAATTGCGTTTTCTGTTATCGACGCTATACGTTTATAAATACCATGAAACTTGGAGATTTCTTTGTCCCGGGCTGATTGGGGAATTTTTTCACGACGCGAAAAATTCCGAGCTGACATAAGTACTTGGGAACTGAAAATTGAGATTTCTGTTAGCGACGCTATACGTTTAGAAATACCATGAAACGTGGACATTTCTTGGTCCCGGGCTGATTGGTGAATTTTTTCACGACGCGAAAAATGCCGAGCTGATATAAGTACTTGTGATCCGAAAATTGAGTTTTCTGTTATCGACGCTATACGTTTATAAATACCATGAAACGTGGAGATTTCTTAGTCCCGGGCTGATTGGGGAATTTTTTCACGACGCGAAAAATTCCGAGCTGACATAAGTACTTGGGATCTGAAAATTGAGTTTTCAGTTATCGACCTCATACGTTTAGAAATACCATGAAACGTGGACATTTCTTGGTCCCGGGCTGATTGGGGAATTATTTCACGACGCGAGAAATGCCGAGCTGATATAAGTACTTGGGATCTGAAAATTGCGTTTTCTGTTATCGACGCTATACGTTTATAAATACCATGAAACTTGGAGATTTCTTGGTCCCGGGCTGATTGGACCATTTTTCAATAACACGTGAAATAGGCAGATGATATAAGTACTTGGGATCTGAAAATTGAGTTTTCAGTTATCGACCTCATACGTTTAGAAATACCATGAAACGTGGACATTTCTTGGTCCCGGGCCGATTGGCTCATTTTTCAACAACACGTGAAATACGCAGATGATATAAGTACTTGGGATCTGAAAATTGAGTTTTCAGTTATCGACCTCATACGTTTAGAAATACCATGAAACGTGGACATTTCTTGGTCCCGGGCTGATTGGTGAATTTTTTCACGACGCGAAAAATGCGGAGCTGATATAAGTACTTGGGATCTGAAAATTGCGTTTTCTGTTATCGACGCTATACGTTTATAAGTACCATGAAACGTGGAGATTTCTTGGTCCCGGGCTGATTGGACCATTTTTCAACTACACGTAAAATACGCAACTGATATAAGTACTTGGGATCTGAAAATTGCGTTTTCTGTTATCGACGCTATACGTTTAGAAATACCAGGAAACGTGGACATTTCTTGGTCCCGGGCTTATTGGTGAATTTTTTCACGACGCGAAAAATGCCGAGCTGATATAAGTAATTGTGATCCGAAAATTGAGTTTTCTGTTATCGACGCTATACGTTTATAAATACCATGAAACGTGGAGATTTCTTAGTCCCGGGCTGATTGGGGAATTTTTTCACGACGCGAAAAATTCCGAGCTGACATAAGTACTTGGGAACTGAAAATTGAGTTTTCTGTTATCGACGCTATACGTTTAGAAATACCATGAAACGTGGACATTTCTTGGTCCCGGGCTGATTGGTGAATTTTTTCTCGACGCGAAAAATGCCGAGCTGATATAAGTACTTGGGATCGGAAAATTGAGTTTCCTGTTATCGACGCTATACGTTTTGAAATACCATGAAACGTGGACATTTCTTGGTCCCGGGCCGATTGGCTCATTTTTCAACAACACGTGAAATACGCAGATGATGTAAGTACTTGGGATCTGAAAATTGAGTTTTCAGTTATCGACCTCATACGTTTAGAAATACCATGAAACGTGGACATTTCTTGGTCCCGGGCCGATTGGCTCATTTTTCAACAACACGTGAAATACGCAGATGATATAAGTACTTGGGATCTGAAAATTGAGTTTTCAGTTATCGACCTCATACGTTTAGAAATACCATGAAACGTATTTATTTCTTGGTCGCGGGCTGATTGGTGAATTTTTTCACGACGCGAAAAATGCCGAGCTGATATAAGTACTTGGGATCTGAAAATTGCGTTTTCTGTTATCGACGCTATACGTTTATAAATACCATGAAACGTGGAGATTTCTTGGTCCCGGGCTGATTGGACCATTTTTCAATAACACGTGAAATAGGCAGATGATGGAAGTACTTGGGATCTGAAAATTGAGTTTTCAGTTATCGACCTCATACGTTTAGAAATACCATGAAACGTGGACATTTCTTGGTCCCGGGCTGATTGGTGAATTTTTTCACGACGCGAAAAATGCCGAGCTGACATAAGTACTTGGGATTTGAAAATTGAGTTTTCAGTTATCGACCTCATACGTTTAGAAATACCATGAAACGTGGACATTTCTTGGTCCCGGGCCGATTGGCTCATTTTTCAACAACACGTGAAATACGCAGATGATATAAGTACTTGGGATCTGAAAATTGAGTTTTCAGTTATCGACCTCATACGTTTAGAAATACCATGAAACGTATTTATTTCTTGGTCGCGGGCTGATTGGTGAATTTTTTCACGACGCTAAAAATGCCGAGCTGATATAAGTACTTGGGATCTGAAAATTGCGTTTTCTGTTATCGACGCTATACGTTTATAAATACCATGAAACGTGGAGATTTCTTGGTCCCGGGCTGATTGGACCATTTTTCAATAACACGTGAAATAGGCAGATGATGGAAGTACTTGGGATCTGAAAATTGAGTTTTCAGTTATCGACCTCATACGTTTAGAAATACCATGAAACGTGGACATTTCTTGGTCCCGGGCTGATTGGTGAATTTTTTCACGACGCGAAAAGTGCCGAGCTGACATAAGTACTTGGGATTTGAAAATTGAGTTTTCAGTTATCGACCTCATACGTTTAGAAATACCATGAAACGTGGACATTTCTTGGTCCCGGGCTGATTGGTGAATTTTCTCACGACGCGAAAAATGCCGAGCTGATATAAGTATTTGGGATCGGAAAATTGAGTTTCCTGTTATCGACGCTATACGTTTTGAAATACCATGAAACGTGGACATTTCTTGGTCCCGGGCCGATTGGCTCATTATTCAACAACACGTGAAATACGCAGATGATGTAAGTACTTGGGATCTGAAAATTGAGTTTTCAGTTATCGACCTCATACGTTTAGAAATACCATGAAACGTGGACATTTCTTGGTCCCGGGCTGATTGGTGAATTTTCTCTCGACGCGAAAAATGCCGAGCTGATATAAGTACTTGGGATCGGAAAATTGAGTTTCCTGTTATCGACGCTATACGTTTTGAAATACCATGAAACGTGGACATTTCTTGGTCCCGGGCCGATTGGCTCATTTTTCAACAACACGTGAAATACGCAGATGATGTAAGTACTTGGGATCTGAAAATTGAGTTTTCAGTTATCGACCTCATACGTTTAGAAATACCCTGAAACGTGGACATTTCTTGGTCCCGGGCTGATTGGGGAATTATTTCACGACGCGAAAAATGCCGAGCTGATATAAGTACTTGGGATCTGAAAATTGCGTTTTCTGTTATCGACGCTATACGTTTATAAATACCATGAAACTTGGAGATTTCTTTGTCCCGGGCTGATTGGGGAATTTTTTCACGACGCGAAAAATTCCGAGCTGACATAAGTACTTGGGAACTGAAAATTGAGATTTCTGTTAGCGACGCTATACGTTTAGAAATACCATGAAACGTGGACATTTCTTGGTCCCGGGCTGATTGGTGAATTTTTTCACGACGCGAAAAATGCCGAGCTGATATAAGTACTTGTGATCCGAAAATTGAGTTTTCTGTTATCGACGCTATACGTTTATAAATACCATGAAACGTGGAGATTTCTTAGTCCCGGGCTGATTGGGGAATTTTTTCACGACGCGAAAAATTCCGAGCTGACATAAGTACTTGGGATCTGAAAATTGAGTTTTCAGTTATCGACCTCATACGTTTAGAAATACCATGAAACGTGGACATTTCTTGGTCCCGGGCTGATTGGGGAATTATTTCACGACGCGAGAAATGCCGAGCTGATATAAGTACTTGGGATCTGAAAATTGCGTTTTCTGTTATCGACGCTATACGTTTATAAATACCATGAAACTTGGAGATTTCTTGGTCCCGGGCTGATTGGACCATTTTTCAATAACACGTGAAATAGGCAGATGATATAAGTACTTGGGATCTGAAAATTGAGTTTTCAGTTATCGACCTCATACGTTTAGAAATACCATGAAACGTGGACATTTCTTGGTCCCGGGCCGATTGGCTCATTTTTCAACAACACGTGAAATACGCAGATGATATAAGTACTTGGGATCTGAAAATTGAGTTTTCAGTTATCGACCTCATACGTTTAGAAATACCATGAAACGTGGACATTTCTTGGTCCCGGGCTGATTGGTGAATTTTTTCACGACGCGAAAAATGCGGAGCTGATATAAGTACTTGGGATCTGAAAATTGCGTTTTCTGTTATCGACGCTATACGTTTATAAGTACCATGAAACGTGGAGATTTCTTGGTCCCGGGCTGATTGGACCATTTTTCAACTACACGTAAAATACGCAACTGATATAAGTACTTGGGATCTGAAAATTGAGTTTTCTGTTATCGACGCTATACGTTTATAAATACCATGAAACGTGGAGATTTCTTAGTCCCGGGCTGATTGGGGAATTTTTTCACGACGCGAAAAATGCCGAGCTGATATAAGTACTTGTGATCCGAAAATTGAGTTTTCTGTTATCGACGCTATACGTTTATAAATACCATGAAACGTGGAGATTTCTTAGTCCCGGGCTGATTGGGGAATTTTTTCACGACGCGAAAAATTCCGAGCTGACATAAGTACTTGGGATCTGAAAATTGAGTTTTCAGTTATCGACCTCATACGTTTAGAAATACCATGAAACGTGGACATTTCTTGGTCCCGGGCTGATTGGGGAATTATTTCACGACGCGAGAAATGCCGAGCTGATATAAGTACTTGGGATCTGAAAATTGCGTTTTCTGTTATCGACGCTATACGTTTATAAATACCATGAAACTTGGAGATTTCTTGGTCCCGGGCTGATTGGACCATTTTTCAATAACACGTGAAATAGGCAGATGATATAAGTACTTGGGATCTGAAAATTGAGTTTTCAGTTATCGACCTCATACGTTTAGAAATACCATGAAACGTGGACATTTCTTGGTCCCGGGCCGATTGGCTCATTTTTCAACAACACGTGAAATACGCAGATGATATAAGTACTTGGGATCTGAAAATTGAGTTTTCAGTTATCGACCTCATACGTTTAGAAATACCATGAAACGTGGACATTTCTTGGTCCCGGGCTGATTGGTGAATTTTTTCACGACGCGAAAAATGCCGAGCTGATATAAGTACTTGGGATCTGAAAATTGCGTTTTCTGTTATCGACGCTATACGTTTATAAGTACCATGAAACGTGGAGATTTCTTGGTCCCGGGCTGATTGGACCATTTTTCAACTACACGTAAAATACGCAACTGATATAAGTACTTGGGATCTGAAAATTGAGTTTTCTGTTATCGACGCTATACGTTTATAAATACCATGAAACGTGGAGATTTCTTAGTCCCGGGCTGATTGGAGAATTTTTTCACGACGCGAAAAATTCCGAGCTGACATAAGTACTTGGGAACTGAAAATTGAGTTTTCTGTTATCGACGCTATACGTTTAGAAATACCATGAAACGTGGACATTTCTTGGTCCCGGGCTGATTGGTGAATTTTTTCACGACGCGAAAAATGCCGAGCTGATATAAGTACTTGTGATACGAAAATTGAGTTTTCTGTTATCGACGCTATACGTTTATAAATACCATGAAACGTGGAGATTTCTTAGTCCCGGGCTGATTGGGGAATTTTTTCACGACATGAAAAATTCCGAGCTGACATAAGTACTTGGGATCTGAAAATTGAGTTTTCAGTTATCGACCTCATACGTTTAGAAATACCATGAAACGTGGACATTTCTTGGTCCCGGGCTAATTGGTGAATTTTCTCTCGACGCGAAAAATGCCGAGCTGATATAAGTACTTGGGATCGGAAAATTGAGTTTCCTGTTATCGACGCTATACGTTTTGAAATACCATGAAACGTGGACATTTCTTGGTCCCGGGCCGATTGGCTCATTTTTCAACAACACGTGAAATACGCAGATGATGTAAGTACTTGGGATCTGAAAATTGAGTTTTCAGTTATCGACCTCATACGTTTAGAAATACCATGAAACGTGGACATTTCTTGGTCCCGGGCCGATTGGCTCATTTTTCAACAACACGTGAAATACGCAGATGATATAAGTACTTGGGATCTGAAAATTGAGTTTTCAGTTATCGACCTCATACGTTTAGAAATACCATGAAACGTGGACATTTCTTGGTCCCGGGCTGATTGGTGAATTTTCTCACGACGCGAAAAATGCCGAGCTGATATAAGTATTTGGGATCGGAAAATTGAGTTTCCTGTTATCGACGCTATACGTTTTGAAATACCATGAAACGTGGAAATTTCTTGGTCCCGGGCCGATTGGCTCATTATTCAACAACACGTGAAATACGCAGATGATGTAAGTACTTGGGATCTGAAAATTGAGTTTTCAGTTATCGACCTCATACGTTTAGAAATACCATGAAACGTGGACATTTCTTGGTCCCGGGCAGATTGGACCATTTTTCAATAACACGTGAAATAGGCAGATGATATAAGTACTTGGGATCTGAAAATTGAGTTTTCAGTTATCGACCTCATACGTTTAGAAATACCATGAAACGTGGACATTTCTTGGTCCCGGGCTGATTGGACCATTTTTCAATAACACGTGAAATAGGTAGATGATATAAGTACTTGGGATCTGAAAATTGAGTTTTCAGTTATCGACCTCATACGTTTAGAAATATCATGAAACGTGGACATTTCTTGGTCCCGGGCTGATTGGTGAATTTTTTCACGACGCGAAAAATGCCGAGCTGATATATGTACTTGGGATCTGAAAATTGCGTTTTCTGTTATCGACGCTATACGTTTTTAAATACCATGAAACGTGAAGATTTCTTGGTCCCGGGCTGATTGGACCATTTTTCAACAACACGTAAAATACGCAACTGATATAAGTACTTGGGATCTGAAAATTGAGTTTTCTGTTATCGACGCTATACGTTTATAAATACCATGAAACGTGGAGATTTCTTAGTCCCGGGCTGATTGGGGAATTTTTTCACGACGCGAAAAATTCCGAGCTGACATAAGTACTTGGGAACTGAAAATTGAGTTTTCTGTTATCGACGCTATACGTTTTGAAATACCATGAAACGTGGACATTTCTTGGTCCCGGGCCGATTGGCTCATTTTTCAACAACACGTGAAATACGCAGATGATGTAAGTACTTGGGATCTGAAAATTGAGTTTTCAGTTATCGACCTCATACGTTTAGAAATACCATGAAACGTGGACATTTCTTGGTCCCGGGCCGATTGGCTCATTTTTCAACAACACGTGAAATACGCAGATGATATAAGTACTTGGGATCTGAAAATTGAGTTTTCAGTTATCGACCTCATACGTTTAGAAATACCATGAAACGTATTTATTTCTTGGTCGCGGGCTGATTGGTGAATTTTTTCACGACGCGAAAAATGCCGAGCTGATATAAGTACTTGGGATCTGAAAATTGCGTTTTCTGTTATCGACGCTATACGTTTATAAATACCATGAAACGTGGAGATTTCTTGGTCCCGGGCTGATTGGACCATTTTTCAATAACACGTGAAATAGGCAGATGATGGAAGTACTTGGGATCTGAAAATTGAGTTTTCAGTTATCGACCTCATACGTTTAGAAATACCATGAAACGTGGACATTTCTTGGTCCCGGGCTGATTGGTGAATTTTTTCACGACGCGAAAAGTGCCGAGCTGACATAAGTACTTGGGATTTGAAAATTGAGTTTTCAGTTATCGACCTCATACGTTTAGAAATACCATGAAACGTGGACATTTCTTGGTCCCGGGCTGATTGGTGAATTTTCTCACGACGCGAAAAATGCCGAGCTGATATAAGTATTTGGGATCGGAAAATTGAGTTTCCTGTTATCGACGCTATACGTTTTGAAATACCATGAAACGTGGACATTTCTTGGTCCCGGGCCGATTGGCTCATTATTCAACAACACGTGAAATACGCAGATGATGTAAGTACTTGGGATCTGAAAATTGAGTTTTCAGTTATCGACCTCATACGTTTAGAAATACCATGAAACGTGGACATTTCTTGGTCCCGGGCTGATTGGTGAATTTTCTCTCGACGCGAAAAATGCCGAGCTGATATAAGTACTTGGGATCGGAAAATTGAGTTTCCTGTTATCGACGCTATACGTTTTGAAATACCATGAAACGTGGACATTTCTTGGTCCCGGGCCGATTGGCTCATTATTCAACAACACGTGAAATACGCAGATGATGTAAGTACTTGGGATCTGAAAATTGAGTTTTCAGTTATCGACCTCATACGTTTAGAAATACCATGAAACGTGGACATTTCTTGGTCCCGGGCAGATTGGACCATTTTTCAATAACACGTGAAATAGGCAGATGATATAAGTACTTGGGATCTGAAAATTGAGTTTTCAGTTATCGACCTCATACGTTTAGAAATACCATGAAACGTGGACATTTCTTGGTCCCGGGCTGATTGGACCATTTTTCAATAACACGTGAAATAGGTAGATGATATAAGTACTTGGGATCTGAAAATTGAGTTTTCAGTTATCGACCTCATACGTTTAGAAATATCATGAAACGTGGACATTTCTTGGTCCCGGGCTGATTGGTGAATTTTTTCACGACGCGAAAAATGCCGAGCTGATATATGTACTTGGGATCTGAAAATTGCGTTTTCTGTTATCGACGCTATACGTTTTTAAATACCATGAAACGTGAAGATTTCTTGGTCCCGGGCTGATTGGACCATTTTTCAACAACACGTAAAATACGCAACTGATATAAGTACTTGGGATCTGAAAATTGAGTTTTCTGTTATCGACGCTATACGTTTATAAATACCATGAAACGTGGAGATTTCTTAGTCCCGGGCTGATTGGGGAATTTTTTCACGACGCGAAAAATTCCGAGCTGACATAAGTACTTGGGAACTGAAAATTGAGTTTTCTGTTATCGACGCTATACGTTTTGAAATACCATGAAACGTGGACATTTCTTGGTCCCGGGCCGATTGGCTCATTTTTCAACAACACGTGAAATACGCAGATGATGTAAGTACTTGGGATCTGAAAATTGAGTTTTCAGTTATCGACCTCATACGTTTAGAAATACCATGAAACGTGGACATTTCTTGGTCCCGGGCCGATTGGCTCATTTTTCAACAACACGTGAAATACGCAGATGATATAAGTACTTGGGATCTGAAAATTGAGTTTTCAGTTATCGACCTCATACGTTTAGAAATACCATGAAACGTATTTATTTCTTGGTCGCGGGCTGATTGGTGAATTTTTTCACGACGCGAAAAATGCCGAGCTGATATAAGTACTTGGGATCTGAAAATTGCGTTTTCTGTTATCGACGCTATACGTTTATAAATACCATGAAACGTGGAGATTTCTTGGTCCCGGGCTGATTGGACCATTTTTCAATAACACGTGAAATAGGCAGATGATGGAAGTACTTGGGATCTGAAAATTGAGTTTTCAGTTATCGACCTCATACGTTTAGAAATACCATGAAACGTGGACATTTCTTGGTCCCGGGCTGATTGGTGAATTTTTTCACGACGCGAAAAGTGCCGAGCTGACATAAGTACTTGGGATTTGAAAATTGAGTTTTCAGTTATCGACCTCATACGTTTAGAAATACCATGAAACGTGGACATTTCTTGGTCCCGGGCTGATTGGTGAATTTTCTCACGACGCGAAAAATGCCGAGCTGATATAAGTATTTGGGATCGGAAAATTGAGTTTCCTGTTATCGACGCTATACGTTTTGAAATACCATGAAACGTGGACATTTCTTGGTCCCGGGCCGATTGGCTCATTATTCAACAACACGTGAAATACGCAGATGATGTAAGTACTTGGGATCTGAAAATTGAGTTTTCAGTTATCGACCTCATACGTTTAGAAATACCATGAAACGTGGACATTTCTTGGTCCCGGGCTGATTGGTGAATTTTCTCTCGACGCGAAAAATGCCGAGCTGATATAAGTACTTGGGATCGGAAAATTGAGTTTCCTGTTATCGACGCTATACGTTTTGAAATACCATGAAACGTGGACATTTCTTGGTCCCGGGCCGATTGGCTCATTTTTCAACAACACGTGAAATACGCAGATGATGTAAGTACTTGGGATCTGAAAATTGAGTTTTCAGTTATCGACCTCATACGTTTAGAAATACCCTGAAACGTGGACATTTCTTGGTCCCGGGCTGATTGGGGAATTATTTCACGACGCGAAAAATGCCGAGCTGATATAAGTACTTGGGATCTGAAAATTGCGTTTTCTGTTATCGACGCTATACGTTTATAAATACCATGAAACTTGGAGATTTCTTTGTCCCGGGCTGATTGGGGAATTTTTTCACGACGCGAAAAATTCCGAGCTGACATAAGTACTTGGGAACTGAAAATTGAGATTTCTGTTAGCGACGCTATACGTTTAGAAATACCATGAAACGTGGACATTTCTTGGTCCCGGGCTGATTGGTGAATTTTTTCACGACGCGAAAAATGCCGAGCTGATATAAGTACTTGTGATCCGAAAATTGAGTTTTCTGTTATCGACGCTATACGTTTATAAATACCATGAAACGTGGAGATTTCTTAGTCCCGGGCTGATTGGGGAATTTTTTCACGACGCGAAAAATTCCGAGCTGACATAAGTACTTGGGATCTGAAAATTGAGTTTTCAGTTATCGACCTCATACGTTTAGAAATACCATGAAACGTGGACATTTCTTGGTCCCGGGCTGATTGGTGAATTTTTTCACGACGCGAAAAATGCCGAGCTGATATAAGTACTTGGGATCTGAAAATTGCGTTTTCTGTTATCGACGCTATACGTTTATAAGTACCATGAAACGTGGAGATTTCTTGGTCCCGGGCTGATTGGACCATTTTTCAACTACACGTAAAATACGCAACTGATATAAGTACTTGGGATCTGAAAATTGAGTTTTCTGTTATCGACGCTATACGTTTATAAATACCATGAAACGTGGAGATTTCTTAGTCCCGGGCTGATTGGGGAATTTTTTCACGACGCGAAAAATTCCGAGCTGACATAAGTACTTGGGAACTGAAAATTGAGTTTTCTGTTATCGACGCTATACGTTTAGAAATACCATGAAACGTGGACATTTCTTGGTCCCGGGCTGATTGGTGAATTTTTTCACGACGCGAAAAATGCCGAGCTGATATAAGTACTTGTGATACGAAAATTGAGTTTTCTGTTATCGACGCTATACGTTTATAAATACCATGAAACGTGGAGATTTCTTAGTCCCGGGCTGATTGGGGAATTTTTTCACGACGCGAAAAATTCCGAGCTGACATAAGTACTTGGGATCTGAAAATTGAGTTTTCAGTTATCGACCTCATACGTTTAGAAATACCATGAAACGTGGACATTTCTTGGTCCCGGGCTAATTGGTGAATTTTCTCTCGACGCGAAAAATGCCGAGCTGATATAAGTACTTGGGATCGGAAAATTGAGTTTCCTGTTATCGACGCTATACGTTTTGAAATACCATGAAACGTGGACATTTCTTGGTCCCGGGCCGATTGGCTCATTTTTCAACAACACGTGAAATACGCAGATGATGTAAGTACTTGGGATCTGAAAATTGAGTTTTCAGTTATCGACCTCATACGTTTAGAAATACCATGAAACGTGGACATTTCTTGGTCCCGGGCCGATTGGCTCATTTTTCAACAACACGTGAAATACGCAGATGATATAAGTACTTGGGATCTGAAAATTGAGTTTTCAGTTATCGACCTCATACGTTTAGAAATACCATGAAACGTGGACATTTCTTGGTCCCGGGCCGATTGGCTCATTTTTCAACAACACGTGAAATACGCAGATGATATAAGTACTTGGGATCTGAAAATTGAGTTTTCAGTTATCGACCTCATACGTTTAGAAATACCATGAAACGTGGACATTTCTTGGTCCCGGGCTGATTGGTGAATTTTCTCACGACGCGAAAAATGCCGAGCTGATATAAGTATTTGGGATCGGAAAATTGAGTTTCCTGTTATCGACGCTATACGTTTTGAAATACCATGAAACGTGGACATTTCTTGGTCCCGGGCCGATTGGCTCATTATTCAACAACACGTGAAATACGCAGATGATGTAAGTACTTGGGATCTGAAAATTGAGTTTTCAGTTATCGACCTCATACGTTTAGAAATACCATGAAACGTGGACATTTCTTGGTCCCGGGCAGATTGGACCATTTTTCAATAACACGTGAAATAGGCAGATGATATAAGTACTTGGGATCTGAAAATTGAGTTTTCAGTTATCGACCTCATACGTTTAGAAATACCATGAAACGTGGACATTTCTTGGTCCCGGGCTGATTGGACCATTTTTCAATAACACGTGAAATAGGTAGATGATATAAGTACTTGGGATCTGAAAATTGAGTTTTCAGTTATCGACCTCATACGTTTAGAAATATCATGAAACGTGGACATTTCTTGGTCCCGGGCTGATTGGTGAATTTTTTCACGACGCGAAAAATGCCGAGCTGATATATGTACTTGGGATCTGAAAATTGCGTTTTCTGTTATCGACGCTATACGTTTTTAAATACCATGAAACGTGAAGATTTCTTGGTCCCGGGCTGATTGGACCATTTTTCAACAACACGTAAAATACGCAACTGATATAAGTACTTGGGATCTGAAAATTGAGTTTTCTGTTATCGACGCTATACGTTTATAAATACCATGAAACGTGGAGATTTCTTAGTCCCGGGCTGATTGGGGAATTTTTTCACGACGCGAAAAATTCCGAGCTGACATAAGTACTTGGGAACTGAAAATTGAGTTTTCTGTTATCGACGCTATACGTTTTGAAATACCATGAAACGTGGACATTTCTTGGTCCCGGGCCGATTGGCTCATTTTTCAACAACACGTGAAATACGCAGATGATGTAAGTACTTGGGATCTGAAAATTGAGTTTTCAGTTATCGACCTCATACGTTTAGAAATACCATGAAACGTGGACATTTCTTGGTCCCGGGCCGATTGGCTCATTTTTCAACAACACGTGAAATACGCAGATGATATAAGTACTTGGGATCTGAAAATTGAGTTTTCAGTTATCGACCTCATACGTTTAGAAATACCATGAAACGTATTTATTTCTTGGTCGCGGGCTGATTGGTGAATTTTTTCACGACGCGAAAAATGCCGAGCTGATATAAGTACTTGGGATCTGAAAATTGCGTTTTCTGTTATCGACGCTATACGTTTATAAATACCATGAAACGTGGAGATTTCTTGGTCCCGGGCTGATTGGACCATTTTTCAATAACACGTGAAATAGGCAGATGATGGAAGTACTTGGGATCTGAAAATTGAGTTTTCAGTTATCGACCTCATACGTTTAGAAATACCATGAAACGTGGACATTTCTTGGTCCCGGGCTGATTGGTGAATTTTTTCACGACGCGAAAAGTGCCGAGCTGACATAAGTACTTGGGATTTGAAAATTGAGTTTTCAGTTATCGACATCATACGTTTAGAAATACCATGAAACGTGGACATTTCTTGGTCCCGGGCTGATTGGTGAATTTTCTCACGACGCGAAAAATGCCGAGCTGATGTAAGTACTTGGGATCTGAAAATTGAGTTTTCAGTTATCGACCTCATACGTTTAGAAATACCATGAAACGTGGACATTTCTTGGTCCCGGGCTGATTGGTGAATTTTCTCTCGACGCGAAAAATGCCGAGCTGATATAAGTACTTGGGATCGGAAAATTGAGTTTCCTGTTATCGACGCTATACGTTTTGAAATACCATGAAACGTGGACATTTCTTGGTCCCGGGCCGATTGGCTCATTTTTCAACAACACGTGAAATACGCAGATGATGTAAGTACTTGGGATCTGAAAATTGAGTTTTCAGTTATCGACCTCATACGTTTAGAAATACCATGAAACGTGGACATTTCTTGGTCCCGGGCTGATTGGGGAATTATTTCACGACGCGAAAAATGCCGAGCTGATATAAGTACTTGGGATCTGAAAATTGCGTTTTCTGTTATCGACGCTATACGTTTATAAATACCATGAAACTTGGAGATTTCTTTGTCCCGGGCTGATTGGGGAATTTTTTCACGACGCGAAAAATTCCGAGCTGACATAAGTACTTGGGAACTGAAAATTGAGATTTCTGTTATCGACGCTATACGTTTAGAAATACCATGAAACGTGGACATTTTTTGGTCCCGGGCTGATTGGTGAATTTTTTCACGACGCGAAAAATGCCGAGCTGATATAAGTACTTGTGATCCGAAAATTGAGTTTTCTGTTATCGACGCTATACGTTTATAAATACCATGAAACGTGGAGATTTCTTAGTCCCGGGCTGATTGGGGAATTTTTTCACGACGCGAAAAATTCCGAGCTGACATAAGTACTTGGGATCTGAAAATTGAGTTTTCAGTTATCGACCTCATACGTTTAGAAATACCATGAAACGTGGACATTTCTTGGTCCCGGGCTGATTGGGGAATTATTTCACGACGCGAGAAATGCCGAGCTGATATAAGTACTTGGGATCTGAAAATTGCGTTTTCTGTTATCGACGCTATACGTTTATAAATACCATGAAACTTGGAGATTTCTTGGTCCCGGGCTGATTGGACCATTTTTCAATAACACGTGAAATAGGCAGATGATATAAGTACTTGGGATCTGAAAATTGAGTTTTCAGTTATCGACCTCATACGTTTAGAAATACCATGAAACGTGGACATTTCTTGGTCCCGGGCCGATTGGCTCATTTTTCAACAACACGTGAAATACGCAGATGATATAAGTACTTGGGATCTGAAAATTGAGTTTTCAGTTATCGACCTCATACGTTTAGAAATACCATGAAACGTGGACATTTCTTGGTCCCGGGCTGATTGGTGAATTTTTTCACGACGCGAAAAATGCCGAGCTGATATATGTACTTGGGATCTGAAAATTGCGTTTTCTGTTATCGACGCTATACGTTTTTAAATACCATGAAACGTGAAGATTTCTTGGTCCCGGGCTGATTGGACCATTTTTCAACAACACGTAAAATACGCAACTGATATAAGTACTTGGGATCTGAAAATTGAGTTTTCTGTTATCGACGCTATACGTTTATAAATACCATGAAACGTGGAGATTTCTTAGTCCCGGGCTGATTGGGGAATTTTTTCACGACGCGAAAAATTCCGAGCTGACATAAGTACTTGGGAACTGAAAATTGAGTTTTCTGTTATCGACGCTATACGTTTAGAAATACCAGGAAACGTGGACATTTCTTGGTCCCGGGCTTATTGGTGAATTTTTTCACGATGCGAAAAATGCCGAGCTGATATAAGTACTTGTGATCCGAAAATTGAGTTTTCTGTTATCGACGCTATACGTTTATAAATACCATGAAACGTGGAGATTTCTTAGTCCCGGGCTGACTGGGGAATTTTTTCAGGACGCGAAAAATTCCGAGCTGACATAAGTACTTGGGAACTGAAAATTGAGTTTTCTGTTATCGACGCTATACGTTTAGAAATACCATGAAACGTGGACATTTCTTGGTCCCGGGCTGATTGGTGAATTTTCTCTCGACGCGAAAAATGCCGAGCTGATATAAGTACTTGGGATCGGAAAATTGAGTTTCCTGTTATCGACGCTATACGTTTATAAATACCATGAAACGTGGAGATTTCTTGGTCCCGGGCTGATTGGACCATTTGTCAATAACACGGGAAATAGGCAGATGATGGAAGTACTTGGGATCTGAAAATTGAGTTTTCAGTTATCGACCTCATACGTTTAGAAATACCATGAAACGTGGACATTTCTTGGTCCCGGGCCGATTGGCTCATTTTTCAACAACACGTGAAATACGCAGATGATATAAGTACTTGGGATCTGAAAATTGAGTTTTCAGTTATCGACCTCATACGTTTAGAAATACCATGAAACGTATTTATTTCTTGGTCGCGGGCTGATTGGTGAATTTTTTCACGACGCGAAAAATGCCGAGCTGATATAAGTACTTGGGATCTGAAAATTGCGTTTTCTGTTATCGACGCTATACGTTTATAAATACCATGAAACGTGGAGATTTCTTGGTCCCGGGCTGATTGGACCATTTTTCAATAACACGTGAAATAGGCAGATGATGGAAGTACTTGGGATCTGAAAATTGAGTTTTCAGTTATCGACCTCATACGTTTAGAAATACCATGAAACGTGGACATTTCTTGGTCCCGGGCTGATTGGTGAATTTTTTCACGACGCGAAAAATGCCGAGCTGATATAAGTACTTCGGATCCGAAAATTGAGTTTTCTGTTATCGACGCTATACGTTTATAAATACCATGAAACGTGAAGATTTCTTGGTCCCGGGCTGATTGGACCATTTTTCAACATCACGTAAAATACGCAACTGATATAAGTACTTGGGATCTGAAAATTGAGTTTTCTGTTATCGACGCTATACGTTTATAAATACCATGAAACGTGGAGATTCCTTAGTCCCGGGCTGATTGGGGAATTTTTTCACGACGCGAAAAATTCCGAGCTGACATAAGTACTTGGGAACTGAAAATTGAGATTTCTGTTATCGACGCTATACGTTTAGAAATACCATGAAACGTGGACATTTCTTGGTCCCGGGCTGATTGGTGAATTTTTTCACGACGCGAAAAATGCCGAGCTGATATAAGTACTTGTGATCCGAAAATTGAGTTTTCCGTTATCGATGCTATACGTTAATTAATACCATGAAACGTGGAGAATTCTTAGTCCCGGGCTGATTGGGGAATTTTTTCACGACGCGAAAAATTCCGAGCTGACATAAGTACTTGGGATTTGAAAATTGAGTTTTCAGTTATCGACCTCATACGTTTAGAAATACCATGAAACTTGGAGATTTCTTGGTCCCGGGCTGATTGGACCATTTTTCAATAACACGTGAAATAGGCAGATGATATAAGTACTTGGGATCTGAAAATTGAGTTTTCAGTTATCGACCTCATACGTTTAGAAATACCATGAAACGTGGACATTTCTTGGTCCCGGGCCGATTGGCTCATTTTTCAACAACACGTGAAATACGCAGATGATATAAGTACTTGGGATCTCAAAATTGAGTTTTCAGTTATCGACCTCATACGTTTAGAAATACCATGAAACGTGGACATTTCTTGGTCCCGGGCTGATTGGTGAATTTTTTCACGACGCGAAAAATGCCGAGCTGATATAAGTACTTGGGATCTGAAAATTGCGTTTTCTGTTATCGACGCTATACGTTGATAAATACCATGAAACGTGAAGATTTCTTGGTCCCGGGCTGATTGGACCATTTTTCAACAACACGTAAAATACGCAACTGATATAAGTACTTGGGATCTGAAAATTGAGTTTTCTGTTATCGACGCTATACGTTTATAAATACCATGAAACGTGGAGATTTCTTAGTCCCGGGCTGATTGGGGAATTTTTTCACGACGCGAAAAATTCCGAGCTGACATAAGTACTTGGGATCTGAAAATTGAGTTTTCAGTTATCGACCTCATACGTTTAGAAATACCATGAAACGTGGACATTTCTTGGTCCCGGGCTGATTGGGGAATTATTTCACGACGCGAGAAATGCCGAGCTGATATAAGTACTTGGGATCTGAAAATTGCGTTTTCTGTTATCGACGCTATACGTTTATAAATACCATGAAACTTGGAGATTTCTTGGTCCCGGGCTGATTGGACCATTTTTCAATAACACGTGAAATAGGCAGATGATATAAGTACTTGGGATCTGAAAATTGAGTTTTCAGTTATCGACCTCATACGTTTAGAAATACCATGAAACGTGGACATTTCTTGGTCCCGGGCCGATTGGCTCATTTTTCAACAACACGTGAAATACGCAGATGATATAAGTACTTGGGATCTGAAAATTGAGTTTTCAGTTATCGACCTCATACGTTTAGAAATACCATGAAACGTGGACATTTCTTGGTCCCGGGCTGATTGGTGAATTTTTTCACGACGCGAAAAATGCCGAGCTGATATAAGTACTTGGGATCTGAAAATTGCGTTTTCTGTTATCGACGCTATACGTTTATAAGTACCATGAAACGTGGAGATTTCTTGGTCCCGGGCTGATTGGACCATTTTTCAACTACACGTAAAATACGCAACTGATATAAGTACTTGGGATCTGAAAATTGAGTTTTCTGTTATCGACGCTATACGTTTATAAATACCATGAAACGTGGAGATTTCTTAGTCCCGGGCTGATTGGGGAATTTTTTCACGACGCGAAAAATTCCGAGCTGACATAAGTACTTGGGAACTGAAAATTGAGTTTTCTGTTATCGACGCTATACGTTTAGAAATACCATGAAACGTGGACATTTCTTGGTCCCGGGCTGATTGGTGAATTTTTTCACGACGCGAAAAATGCCGAGCTGATATAAGTACTTGTGATACGAAAATTGAGTTTTCTGTTATCGACGCTATACGTTTATAAATACCATGAAACGTGGAGATTTCTTAGTCCCGGGCTGATTGGGGAATTTTTTCACGACGCGAAAAATTCCGAGCTGACATAAGTACTTGGGATCTGAAAATTGAGTTTTCAGTTATCGACCTCATACGTTTAGAAATACCATGAAACGTGGACATTTCTTGGTCCCGGGCTGATTGGTGAATTTTCTCTCGACGCGAAAAATGCCGAGCTGATATAAGTACTTGGGATCGGAAAATTGAGTTTCCTGTTATCGACGCTATACGTTTTGAAATACCATGAAACGTGGACATTTCTTGGTCCCGGGCCGATTGGCTCATTTTTCAACAACACGTGAAATACGCAGATGATGTAAGTACTTGGGATCTGAAAATTGAGTTTTCAGTTATCGACCTCATACGTTTAGAAATACCATGAAACGTGGACATTTCTTGGTCCCGGGCCGATTGGCTCATTTTTCAACAACACGTGAAATACGCAGATGATATAAGTACTTGGGATCTGAAAATTGAGTTTTCAGTTATCGACCTCATACGTTTAGAAATACCATGAAACGTGGACATTTCTTGGTCCCGGGCTGATTGGTGAATTTTCTCACGACGCGAAAAATGCCGAGCTGATATAAGGATTTGGGATCGGAAAATTGAGTTTCCTGTTATCGACGCTATACGTTTTGAAATACCATGAAACGTGGACATTTCTTGGTCCCGGGCCGATTGGCTCATTATTCAACAACACGTGAAATACGCAGATGATGTAAGTACTTGGGATCTGAAAATTGAGTTTTCAGTTATCGACCTCATACGTTTAGAAATACCCTGAAACGTGGACATTTCTTGGTCCCGGGCTGATTGGGGAATTATTTCACGACGCGAAAAATACCGAGCTGATATAAGTACTTGGGATCTGAAAATTGCGTTTTCTGTTATCGACGCTATACGTTTATAAATACCATGAAACTTGGAGATTTCTTAGTCCCGGGCTGATTGGGGAATTTTTTCACGACGCGAAAAATTCCGAGCTGACATAAGTACTTGGGAACTGAAAATTGAGATTTCTGTTATCGACGCTATACGTTTAGAAATACCATGAAACGTGGACATTTCTTGGTCCCGGGCTGATTGGTGAATTTTTTCACGACGCGAAAAATGCCGAGCTGATATAAGTACTTGTGATCCGAAAATTGAGTTTTCTGTTATCGACGCTATACGTTTATAAATACCATGAAACGTGGAGATTTCTTAGTCCCGGGCTGATTGGGGAATTTTTTCACGACGCGAAAAATTCCGAGCTGACATAAGTACTTGGGATCTGAAAATTGAGTTTTCAGTTATCGACCTCATACGTTTAGAAATACCATGAAACGTGGACATTTCTTGGTCCCGGGCTGATTGGGGAATTATTTCACGACGCGAGAAATGCCGAGCTGATATAAGTACTTGGGATCTGAAAATTGCGTTTTCTGTTATCGACGCTATACGTTTATAAATACCATGAAACTTGGAGATTTCTTGGTCCCGGGCTGATTGGACCATTTTTCAATAACACGTGAAATAGGCAGATGATATAAGTACTTGGGATCTGAAAATTGAGTTTTCAGTTATCGACCTCATACGTTTAGAAATACCATGAAACGTGGAGATTTCTTGGTCCCGGGCTGATTGGACCATTTTTCAATAACACGTGAAATAGGCAGATGATGGAAGTACTTGGGATCTGAAAATTGAGTTTTCAGTTATCGACCTCATACGTTTAGAAATACCATGAAACGTGGACATTTCTTGGTCCCGGGCTGATTGGTGAATTTTTTCACGACGCGAAAAATGCCGAGCTGATATAAGTACTTCGGATCCGAAAATTGAGTTTTCTGTTATCGACGCTATACGTTTATAAATACCATGAAACGTGAAGATTTCTTGGTCCCGGGCTGATTGGACCATTTTTCAACATCACGTAAAATACGCAACTGATATAAGTACTTGGGATCTGAAAATTGAGTTTTCTGTTATCGACGCTATACGTTTATAAATACCATGAAACGTGGAGATTCCTTAGTCCCGGGCTGATTGGGGAATTTTTTCACGACGCGAAAAATTCCGAGCTGACATAAGTACTTGGGAAATGAAAATTGAGATTTCTGTTATCGACGCTATACGTTTAGAAATACCATGAAACGTGGACATTTCTTGGTCCCGGGCTGATTGGTGAATTTTTTCACGACGCGAAAAATGCCGAGCTGATATAAGTACTTGTGATCCGAAAATTGAGTTTTCCGTTATCGATGCTATACGTTTATTAATACCATGAAACGTGGAGATTTCTTAGTCCCGGGCTGATTGGGGAATATTTTCACGACGCGAAAAATTCCGAGATGACATAAGTACTTGGGATTTGAAAATTGAGTTTTCAGTTATCGACCTCATACGTTTAGAAATACCATGAAACGTGGACATTTCTTGGTCCCGGGCTGATTGGTGAATTTTCTCACGACGCGAAAAATGCCGAGCTGATATAAGTATTTGGGATCGGAAAATTGAGTTTCCTGTTATCGACGCTATACGTTTTGAAATACCATGAAACGTGGACATTTCTTAGTCCCGGGCCGATTGGGTCATTTTTCAATAACACGTGAAATACGCAGATGATATAAGTACTTGGGATCTGAAAATTGAGTTTTCAGTTATCGACCTCATACGTTTAGAAATACCATGAAACGTGGACATTTCTTGGTCCCGGGCCGATTGGCTCATTTTTCAACAACACGTGAAATACGCAGATGATATAAGTACTTGGGATCTGAAAATTGAGTTTTCAGTTATCGACCTCATACGTTTAGAAATACCATGAAACGTGGACATTTCTTGGTCCCGGGCTGATTGGTGAATTTTTTCACGACGCGAAAAATGCCGAGCTGATATAAGTACTTGGGATCTGAAAATTGCGTTTTCTGTTATCGACGCTATACGTTTATAAGTACCATGAAACGTCGAGATTTCTTGGTCCCGGGCTGATTGGACCATTTTTCAACTACACGTAAAATACGCAACTGATATAAGTACTTGTGATCCGAAAATTGAGTTTTCTGTTATCGACGCTATACGTTTATAAATACCATGAAACGTGGAGATTTCTTAGTCCCGGGCTGATTGGGGAATTTTTTCACGACGCGAAAAATTCCGAGCTGACATAAGTACTTGGGATCTGAAAATTGAGTTTTCAGTTATCGACCTCATACGTTTAGAAATACCATGAAACGTGGACATTTCTTGGTCCCGGGCTGATTGGTGAATTTTCTCTCGACGCGAAAAATGCCAAGCTGATATAAGTACTTGGGATCGGAAAATTGAGTTTCCTGTTATCGACGCTATACGTTTTGAAATACCATGAAACGTGGACATTTCTTGGTCCCGGGCCGATTGGCTCATTTTTCAACAACACATGAAATACGCAGATCATGTAAGTACTTGGGATCTGAAAATTGAGTTTTCAGTTATCGACCTCATACGTTTAGAAATACCATGAAACGTGGACATTTCTTGGTCCCGGGCCGATTGGCTCATTTTTCAACAACACGTGAAATACGCAGATGATATAAGTACTTGGGATCTGAAAATTGAGTTTTCAGTTATCGACCTCATACGTTTAGAAATACCATGAAACGTATTTATTTCTTGGTCGCGGGCTGATTGGTGAATTTTTTCACGACGCGAAAAATGCCGAGCTGATATAAGTACTTGGGATCTGAAAATTGCGTTTTCTGTTATCGACGCTATACGTTTATAAATACCATGAAACGTGGAGATTTCTTGGTCCCGGGCTGATTGGACCATTTTTCAATAACACGTGAAATAGGCAGATGATGGAAGTACTTGGGATCTGAAAATTGAGTTTTCAGTTATCGACCTCATACGTTTAGAAATACCATGAAACGTGGACATTTCTTGGTCCCGGGCTGATTGGTGAATTTTTTCACGACGCGAAAAGTGCCGAGCTGACATAAGTACTTGGGATTTGAAAATTGAGTTTTCAGTTATCGACCTCATACGTTTAGAAATACCATGAAACGTGGACATTTCTTGGTCCCGGGCTGATTGGTGAATTTTCTCACGACGCGAAAAATGCCGAGCTGATATAAGTATTTGGGATCGGAAAATTGAGTTTCCTGTTATCGACGCTATACGTTTTGAAATACCATGAAACGTGGACATTTCTTGGTCCCGGGCCGATTGGCTCATTATTCAACAACACGTGAAATACGCAGATGATGTAAGTACTTGGGATCTGAAAATTGAGTTTTCAGTTATCGACCTCATACGTTTAGAAATACCATGAAACGTGGACATTTCTTGGTCCCGGGCTGATTGGTGAATTTTCTCTCGACGCGAAAAATGCCGAGCTGATATAAGTACTTGGGATCGGAAAATTGAGTTTCCTGTTATCGACGCTATACGTTTTGAAATACCATGAAACGTGGACATTTCTTGGTCCCGGGCCGATTGGCTCATTTTTCAACAACACGTGAAATACGCAGATGATGTAAGTACTTGGGATCTGAAAATTGAGTTTTCAGTTATCGACCTCATACGTTTAGAAATACCATGAAACGTGGACATTTCTTGGTCCCGGGCTGATTGGGGAATTATTTCACGACGCGAAAAATGCCGAGCTGATATAAGTACTTGGGATCTGAAAATTGCGTTTTCTGTTATCGACGCTATACGTTTATAAATACCATGAAACTTGGAGATTTCTTTGTCCCGGGCTGATTGGGGAATTTTTTCACGACGCGAAAAATTCCGAGCTGACATAAGTACTTGGGAACTGAAAATTGAGATTTCTGTTATCGACGCTATACGTTTAGAAATACCATGAAACGTGGACATTTTTTGGTCCCGGGCTGATTGGTGAATTTTTTCACGACGCGAAAAATGCCGAGCTGATATAAGTACTTGTGATCCGAAAATTGAGTTTTCTGTTATCGACGCTATACGTTTATAAATACCATGAAACGTGGAGATTTCTTAGTCCCGGGCTGATTGGGGAATTTTTTCACGACGCGAAAAATTCCGAGCTGACATAAGTACTTGGGATCTGAAAATTGAGTTTTCAGTTATCGACCTCATACGTTTAGAAATACCATGAAACGTGGACATTTCTTGGTCCCGGGCTGATTGGGGAATTATTTCACGACGCGAGAAATGCCGAGCTGATATAAGTACTTGGGATCTGAAAATTGCGTTTTCTGTTATCGACGCTATACGTTTATAAATACCATGAAACTTGGAGATTTCTTGGTCCCGGGCCGATTGGCTCATTTTTCAACAACACGTGAAATACGCAGATGATGTAAGTACTTGGGATCTGAAAATTGAGTTTTCAGTTATCGACCTCATACGTTTAGAAATACCATGAAACGTGGACATTTCTTGGTCCCGGGCCGATTGGCTCATTTTTCAACAACACGTGAAATACGCAGATGATATAAGTACTTGGGATCTGAAAATTGAGTTTTCAGTTATCGACCTCATACGTTTAGAAATACCATGAAACGTGGACATTTCTTGGTCCCGGGCTGATTGGTGAATTTTCTCACGACGCGAAAAATGCCGAGCTGATATAAGTATTTGGGATCGGAAAATTGAGTTTCCTGTTATCGACGCTATACGTTTTGAAATACCATGAAACGTGGACATTTCTTGGTCCCGGGCCGATTGGCTCATTATTCAACAACACGTGAAATACGCAGATGATGGAAGTACTTGGGATCTGAAAATTGAGTTTTCAGTTATCGACCTCATACGTTTAGAAATACCATGAAACGTGGACATTTCTTGGTCCCGGGCTGATTGGTGAATTTTCTCTCGACGCGAAAAATGCCGAGCTGATATAAGTACTTGGGATCGGAAAATTGAGTTTCCTGTTATCGACGCTATACGTTTTGAAATACCATGAAACGTGGACATTTCTTGGTCCCGGGCCGATTGGCTCATTTTTCAACAACACGTGAAATACGCAGATGATGTAAGTACTTGGGATCTGAAAATTGAGTTTTCAGTTATCGACCTCATACGTTTAGAAATACCCTGAAACGTGGACATTTCTTGGTCCCGGGCTGATTGGGGAATTATTTCACGACGCGAAAAATACCGAGCTGATATAAGTACTTGGGATCTGAAAATTGCGTTTTCTGTTATCGACGCTATACGTTTATAAATACCATGAAACTTGGAGATTTCTTAGTCCCGGGCTGATTGGGGAATTTTTTCACGACGCGAAAAATTCCGAGCTGACATAAGTACTTGGGAACTGAAAATTGAGATTTCTGTTATCGACGCTATACGTTTAGAAATACCATGAAACGTGGACATTTCTTGGTCCCGGGCTGATTGGTGAATTTTTTCACGACGCGAAAAATGCCGAGCTGATATAAGTACTTGTGATCCGAAAATTGAGTTTTCTGTTATCGACGCTATACGTTTATAAATACCATGAAACGTGGAGATTTCTTAGTCCCGGGCTGATTGGGGAATTTTTTCACGACGCGAAAAATTCCGAGCTGACATAAGTACTTGGGATCTGAAAATTGAGTTTTCAGTTATCGACCTCATACGTTTAGAAATACCATGAAACGTGGACATTTCTTGGTCCCGGGCTGATTGGGGAATTATTTCACGACGCGAGAAATGCCGAGCTGATATAAGTACTTGGGATCTGAAAATTGCGTTTTCTGTTATCGACGCTATACGTTTATAAATACCATGAAACTTGGGGATTTCTTGGTCCCGGGCTGATTGGACCATTTTTCAATAACACGTGAAATAGGCAGATGATGGAAGTACTTGGGATCTGAAAATTGAGTTTTCAGTTATCGACCTCATACGTTTAGAAATACCATGAAACGTGGACATTTCTTGGTCCCGGGCTGATTGGTGAATTTTTTCACGACGCGAAAAATGCCGAGCTGATATAAGTACTTCGGATCCGAAAATTGAGTTTTCTGTTATCGACGCTATACGTTTATAAATACCATGAAACGTGAAGATTTCTTGGTCCCGGGCTGATTGGACCATTTTTCAACATCACGTAAAATACGCAACTGATATAAGTACTTGGGATCTGAAAATTGAGTTTTCTGTTATCGACGCTATACGTTTATAAATACCATGAAACGTGGAGATTCCTTAGTCCCGGGCTGATTGGGGAATTTTTTCACGACGCGAAAAATTCCGAGCTGACATAAGTACTTGGGAAATGAAAATTGAGATTTCTGTTATCGACGCTATACGTTTAGAAATACCATGAAACGTGGACATTTCTTGGTCCCGGGCTGATTGGTGAATTTTTTCACGACGCGAAAAATGCCGAGCTGATATAAGTACTTGTGATACGAAAATTGAGTTTTCTGTTATCGACGCTATACGTTTATAAATACCATGAAACGTGGAGATTTCTTAGTCCCGGGCTCATTGGGGAATTTTTTCACGACGCGAAAAATTCCGAGCTGACATAAGTACTTGGGATCTGAAAATTGAGTTTTCAGTTATCGACCTCATACGTTTAGAAATACCATGAAACGTGTTTATTTCTTGGTCGCGGGCTGATTGGTGAATTTTTTCACGACGCGAAAAATGCCGAGCTGATATAAGTACTTGGGATCTGAAAATTGCGTTTTCTGTTATCGACGCTATACGTTTATAAATACCATGAAACTTGGAGATTTCTTGGTCCCGGGCCGATTGGCTCATTTTTCAACAACACGTGAAATACGCAGATGATATAAGTACTTGGGATCTGAAAATTGAGTTTTCAGTTATCGACCTCATACGTTTAGAAATACCATGAAACGTGTTTATTTCTTGGTCGCGGGCTGATTGGTGAATTTTTTCACGACGCGAAAAATGCCGAGCTGATATAAGTACTTGGGATCTGAAAATTGCGTTTTCTGTTATCGACGCTATACGTTTATAAATACCATGAAACTTGGAGATTTCTTGGTCCCGGGCTGATTGGACCATTTTTCAATAACACGTGAAATAGGCAGATGATATAAGTACTTGGGATCTGAAAATTGAGTTTTCAGTTATCGACCTCATACGTTTAGAAATACCATGAAACGTGGACATTTCTTGGTCCCGGGCTGATTGGTGAATTTTTTCACGACGCGAAAAATGCCGAGCTGATATAAGTACTTGGGATCTGAAAATTGCGTTTTCTGTTATCGACGCTATACGTTTATAAATACCATGAAACGTGGAGATTTCTTGGTCCCGGGCTGATTGGACCATTTTTCAATAACACGTGAAATAGGTAGATGATATAAGTACTTGGGATCTGAAAATTGAGTTTTCAGTTGTCGACCTCATACGTTTAGAAATATCATGAAACGTGGACATTTCTTGGTCCCGGGCTGATTGGTGAATTTTTTCACGACGCGAAAAATGCCGAGCTGATATATGTACTTGGGATCTGAAAATTGCGTTTTCTGTTATCGACGCTATACGTTTTTAAATACCATGAAACGTGAAGATTTCTTGGTCCCGGGCTGATTGGACCATTTTTCAACAACACGTAAAATACGCAACTGATATAAGTACTTGTGATCCGAAAATTGAGTTTTCTGTTATCGACGCTATACGTTTATAAATACCATGAAACGTGGAGATTTCTTAGTCCCGGGCTGATTGGGGAATTTTTTCACGACGCGAAAAATTCCGAGCTGACATAAGTACTTGGGAACTGAAAATTGAGTTTTCTGTTATCGACGCTATACGTTTAGAAATACCATGAAACGTGGACATTTGTTGGTCCCGGGCTGATTGGTGAATTTTCTCTCGACGCGAAAAATGCCGAGCTGATATAAGTACTTGGGATCGGAAAATTGAGTTTCCTGTTATCGACGCTATACGTTTTGAAATACCATGAAACGTGGACATTTCTTGGTCCCGGGCCGATTGGCTCATTTTTCAACAACACGTGAAATACGCAGATGATATAAGTACTTGGGATCTGAAAATTGAGTTTTCAGTTATCGACCTCATACGTTTAGAAATACCATGAAACGTATTTATTTCTTGGTCGCGGGCTGATTGGTGAATTTTTTCACGACGCGAAAAATGCCGAGCTGATATAAGTACTTGGGATCTGAAAATTGCGTTTTCTGTTATCGACGCTATACGTTTATAAATACCATGAAACGTGGAGATTTCTTGGTCCCGGGCTGATTGGACCATTTTTCAATAACACGTGAAATAGGCAGATGATGGAAGTACTTGGGATCTGAAAATTGAGTTTTCAGTTATCGACCTCATACGTTTAGAAATACCATGAAACGTGGACATTTCTTGGTCCCGGGCTGATTGGTGAATTTTTTCACGACGCGAAAAGTGCCGAGCAGACATAAGTACTTGGGATTTGAAAATTGAGTTTTCAGTTATCGACCTCATACGTTTAGAAATACCATGAAACGTGGACATTTCTTGGTCCCGGGCTGATTGGTGAATTTTCTCACGACGCGAAAAATGCCGAGCTGATATAAGTATTTGGGATCGGAAAATTGAGTTTCCTGTTATCGACGCTATACGTTTTGAAATACCATGAAACGTGGACATTTCTTGGTCCCGGGCCGATTGGCTCATTATTCAACAACACGTGAAATACGCAGATGATGTAAGTACTTGGGATCTGAAAATTGAGTTTTCAGTTATCGACCTCATACGTTTAGAAATACCATGAAACGTGGACATTTCTTGGTCCCGGGCTGATTGGTGAATTTTCTCTCGACGCGAAAAATGCCGAGCTGATATAAGTACTTGGGATCGGAAAATTGAGTTTCCTGTTATCGACGCTATACGTTTTGAAATACCATGAAACGTGGACATTTCTTGGTCCCGGGCCGATTGGCTCATTTTTCAACAACACGTGAAATACGCAGATGATGTAAGTACTTGGGATCTGAAAATTGAGTTTTCAGTTATCGACCTCATACGTTTAGAAATACCCTGAAACGTGGACATTTCTTGGTCCCGGGCTGATTGGGGAATTATTTCACGACGCGAAAAATGCCGAGCTGATATAAGTACTTGGGATCTGAAAATTGCGTTTTCTGTTATCGACGCTATACGTTTATAAATACCATGAAACTTGGAGATTTCTTAGTCCCGGGCTGATTGGGGAATTTTTTCACGACGCGAAAAATTCCGAGCTGACATAAGTACTTGGGAACTGAAAATTGAGATTTCTGTTATCGACGCTATACGTTTAGAAATACCATGAAACGTGGACATTTCTTGGTCCCGGGCTGATTGGTGAATTTTTTCACGACGCGAAAAATGCCGAGCTGATATAAGTACTTGTGATCCGAAAATTGAGTTTTCTGTTATCGACGCTATACGTTTATAAATACCATGAAACGTGGAGATTTCTTAGTCCCGGGCTGATTGGGGAATTTTTTCACGACGCGAAAAATTCCGAGCTGACATAAGTACTTGGGATCTGAAAATTGAGTTTTCAGTTATCGACCTCATACGTTTAGAAATACCATGAAACGTGGACATTTCTTGGTCCCGGGCTGATTGGGGAATTATTTCACGACGCGAGAAATGCCGAGCTGATATAAGTACTTGGGATCTGAAAATTGCGTTTTCTGTTATCGACGCTATACGTTTATAAATACCATGAAACTTGGAGATTTCTTGGTCCCGGGCTGATTGGACCATTTTTCAATAACACGTGAAATAGGCAGATGATATAAGTACTTGGGATCTGAAAATTGAGTTTTCAGTTATCGACCTCATACGTTTAGAAATACCATGAAACGTGGACATTTCTTGGTCCCGGGCCGATTGGCTCATTTTTCAACAACACGTGAAATACGCAGATGATATAAGTACTTGGGATCTGAAAATTGAGTTTTCAGTTATCGACCTCATACGTTTAGAAATACCATGAAACGTGGACATTTCTTGGTCCCGGGCTGATGGGTGAATTTTTTCACGACGCGAAAAATGCCGAGCTGATATAAGTACTTGTGATACGAAAATTGAGTTTTCTGTTATCGACGCTATACGTTTATAAATACCATGAAACGTGGAGATTTCTTAGTCCCGGGCTGATTGGGGAATTTTTTCACGACGCGAGAAATTCCGAGCTGACATAAGAACTTGGGATCTGAAAATTGAGTTTTCAGTTATCGACCTCATACGTTTAGAAATACCATGAAACGTGGACATTTCTTGGTCCCGGGCTGATTGGTGAATTTTCTCTCGACGCGAAAAATGCCGAGCTGATATAAGTACTTGGGATCGGAAAATTGAGTTTCCTGTTATCGACGCTATACGTTTTGAAATACCATGAAACGTGGACATTTCTTAGTCCCGGGCCGATTGGGTCATTTTTCAATAACACGTGAAATACGCAGATGATATAAGTACTTGGGATCTGAAAATTGAGTTTTCAGTTATCGACCTCATACGTTTAGAAATACCATGAAACGTGGAGATTTCTTGGTCCCGGGCTGATTGGACCATTTTTCAATAACACGTGAAATAGGCAGATGATATAAGAACTTGGGATCTGAAAATTGAGTTTTCAGTTATCGACCTCATACGTTTAGAAATACCATGAAACGTGGACATTTCTTGGTCCCGGGCCGATTGGCTCATTGTTCAACAACACGTGAAATACGCAGATGATATAAGTACTTGGGATCTGAAAATTCAGTTTTCAGTTATCGACCTCATACGTTTAGAAATACCATGAAACGTGTTTATTTCTTGGTCGCGGGCTGATTGGTGAATTTTTTCACGACGCGAAAAATGCCGAGCTGATATAAGTACTTGGGATCTGAAAATTGCGTTTTCTGTTATCGACGCTATACGTTTATAAATACCATGAAACTTGGAGATTTCTTGGTCCCGGGCTGATTGGACCATTTTTCAATAACACGTGAAATAGGCAGATGATATAAGTACTTGGGATCTGAAAATTGAGTTTTCAGTTATCGACCTCATACGTTTAGAAATACCATGAAACGTGGACATTTCTTGGTCCCGGGCTGATTGGTGAATTTTTTCACGACGCGAAAAATGCCGAGCTGATATAAGTACTTGGGATCTGAAAATTGCGTTTTCTGTTATCGACGCTATACGTTTATAAATACCATGAAACGTGGAGATTTCTTGATCCCAGGCTGATTGGACCATTTTTTAATAACACGTGAAATAGGCAGATGATATAAGTACTTGGGATCTGAAAATTGAGTTTTCAGTAATCGACCTCATACGATTAGAAATACCATGAAACGTGGACATTTCTTGGTCCCGGGCTGATTGGTGAATTTTTTCACGACGCGAAAAATGCCGAGCTGATATATGTACTTGGGATCTGAAAATTGCGTTTTCTGTTATCGACGCTATACGTTTTTAAATACCATGAAACGTGAAGATTTCTTGGTCCCGGGCTGATTGGACCATTTTTCAACAACACGTAAAATACGCAACTGATATAAGTACTTGGGATCTGAAAATTGAGTTTTCTGTTATCGACGCTATACGTTTATAAATACCATGAAACGTGGAGATTTCTTAGTCCCGGGCTGATTGGGGAATTTTTTCACGACGCGAAAAATTCCGAGCTGACATAAGTACTTGGGAACTGAAAATTGAGTTTTCTGTTATCGACGCTATACGTTTAGAAATACCAGGAAACGTGGACATTTCTTGGTCCCGGGCTTATTGGTGAATTTTTTCACGATGCGAAAAATGCCGAGCTGATATAAGTACTTGTGATCCGAAAATTGAGTTTTCTGTTATCGACGCTATACGTTTATAAATACCATGAAACGTGGAGATTTCTTAGTCCCGGGCTGACTGGGGAATTTTTTCAGGACGCGAAAAATTCCGAGCTGACATAAGTACTTGGGAACTGAAAATTGAGTTTTCTGTTATCGACGCTATACGTTTAGAAATACCATGAAACGTGGACATTTCTTGGTCCCGGGCTGATTGGTGAATTTTCTCTCGACGCGAAAAATGCCGAGCTGATATAAGTACTTGGGATCGGAAAATTGAGTTTCCTGTTATCGACGCTATACGTTTATAAATACCATGAAACGTGGAGATTTCTTGGTCCCGGGCTGATTGGACCATTTGTCAATAACACGGGAAATAGGCAGATGATGGAAGTACTTGGGATCTGAAAATTGAGTTTTCAGTTATCGACCTCATACGTTTAGAAATACCATGAAACGTGGACATTTCTTGGTCCCGGGCCGATTGGCTCATTTTTCAACAACACGTGAAATACGCAGATGATATAAGTACTTGGGATCTGAAAATTGAGTTTTCAGTTATCGACCTCATACGTTTAGAAATACCATGAAACGTATTTATTTCTTGGTCGCGGGCTGATTGGTGAATTTTTTCACGACGCGAAAAATGCCGAGCTGATATAAGTACTTGGGATCTGAAAATTGCGTTTTCTGTTATCGACGCTATACGTTTATAAATACCATGAAACGTGGAGATTTCTTGGTCCCGGGCTGATTGGACCATTTTTCAATAACACGTGAAATAGGCAGATGATGGAAGTACTTGGGATCTGAAAATTGAGTTTTCAGTTATCGACCTCATACGTTTAGAAATACCATGAAACGTGGACATTTCTTGGTCCCGGGCTGATTGGTGAATTTTTTCACGACGCGAAAAATGCCGAGCTGATATAAGTACTTCGGATCCGAAAATTGAGTTTTCTGTTATCGACGCTATACGTTTATAAATACCATGAAACGTGAAGATTTCTTGGTCCCGGGCTGATTGGACCATTTTTCAACATCACGTAAAATACGCAACTGATATAAGTACTTGGGATCTGAAAATTGAGTTTTCTGTTATCGACGCTATACGTTTATAAATACCATGAAACGTGGAGATTCCTTAGTCCCGGGCTGATTGGGGAATTTTTTCACGACGCGAAAAATTCCGAGCTGACATAAGTACTTGGGAACTGAAAATTGAGATTTCTGTTATCGACGCTATACGTTTAGAAATACCATGAAACGTGGACATTTCTTGGTCCCGGGCTGATTGGTGAATTTTTTCACGACGCGAAAAATGCCGAGCTGATATAAGTACTTGTGATCCGAAAATTGAGTTTTCCGTTATCGATGCTATACGTTAATTAATACCATGAAACGTGGAGAATTGTTAGTCCCGGGCTGATTGGGGAATTTTTTCACGACGCGAAAAATTCCGAGCTGACATAAGTACTTGGGATTTGAAAATTGAGTTTTCAGTTATCGACCTCATACGTTTAGAAATACCATGAAACTTGGAGATTTCTTGGTCCCGGGCTGATTGGACCATTTTTCAATAACACGTGAAATAGGCAGATGATATAAGTACTTGGGATCTGAAAATTGAGTTTTCAGTTATCGACCTCATACGTTTAGAAATACCATGAAACGTGGACATTTCTTGGTCCCGGGCCGATTGGCTCATTTTTCAACAACACGTGAAATACGCAGATGATATAAGTACTTGGGATCTCAAAATTGAGTTTTCAGTTATCGACCTCATACGTTTAGAAATACCATGAAACGTGGACATTTCTTGGTCCCGGGCTGATTGGTGAATTTTTTCACGACGCGAAAAATGCCGAGCTGATATAAGTACTTGGGATCTGAAAATTGCGTTTTCTGTTATCGACGCTATACGTTGATAAATACCATGAAACGTGAAGATTTCTTGGTCCCGGGCTGATTGGACCATTTTTCAACAACACGTAAAATACGCAACTGATATAAGTACTTGGGATCTGAAAATTGAGTTTTCTGTTATCGACGCTATACGTTTATAAATACCATGAAACGTGGAGATTTCTTAGTCCCGGGCTGATTGGGGAATTTTTTCACGACGCGAAAAATTCCGAGCTGACATAAGTACTTGGGATCTGAAAATTGAGTTTTCAGTTATCGACCTCATACGTTTAGAAATACCATGAAACGTGGACATTTCTTGGTCCCGGGCTGATTGGGGAATTATTTCACGACGCGAGAAATGCCGAGCTGATATAAGTACTTGGGATCTGAAAATTGCGTTTTCTGTTATCGACGCTATACGTTTATAAATACCATGAAACTTGGAGATTTCTTGGTCCCGGGCTGATTGGACCATTTTTCAATAACACGTGAAATAGGCAGATGATATAAGTACTTGGGATCTGAAAATTGAGTTTTCAGTTATCGACCTCATACGTTTAGAAATACCATGAAACGTGGACATTTCTTGGTCCCGGGCCGATTGGCTCATTTTTCAACAACACGTGAAATACGCAGATGATATAAGTACTTGGGATCTGAAAATTGAGTTTTCAGTTATCGACCTCATACGTTTAGAAATACCATGAAACGTGGACATTTCTTGGTCCCGGGCTGATTGGTGAATTTTTTCACGACGCGAAAAATGCCGAGCTGATATAAGTACTTGGGATCTGAAAATTGCGTTTTCTGTTATCGACGCTATACGTTTATAAGTACCATGAAACGTGGAGATTTCTTGGTCCCGGGCTGATTGGACCATTTTTCAACTACACGTAAAATACGCAACTGATATAAGTACTTGGGATCTGAAAATTGAGTTTTCTGTTATCGACGCTATACGTTTATAAATACCATGAAACGTGGAGATTTCTTAGTCCCGGGCTGATTGGGGAATTTTTTCACGACGCGAAAAATTCCGAGCTGACATAAGTACTTGGGAACTGAAAATTGAGTTTTCTGTTATCGACGCTATACGTTTAGAAATACCATGAAACGTGGACATTTCTTGGTCCCGGGCTGATTGGTGAATTTTTTCACGACGCGAAAAATGCCGAGCTGATATAAGTACTTGTGATACGAAAATTGAGTTTTCTGTTATCGACGCTATACGTTTATAAATACCATGAAACGTGGAGATTTCTTAGTCCCGGGCTGATTGGGGAATTTTTTCACGACGCGAAAAATTCCGAGCTGACATAAGTACTTGGGATCTGAAAATTGAGTTTTCAGTTATCGACCTCATACGTTTAGAAATACCATGAAACGTGGACATTTCTTGGTCCCGGGCTGATTGGTGAATTTTCTCTCGACGCGAAAAATGCCGAGCTGATATAAGTACTTGGGATCGGAAAATTGAGTTTCCTGTTATCGACGCTATACGTTTTGAAATACCATGAAACGTGGACATTTCTTGGTCCCGGGCCGATTGGCTCATTTTTCAACAACACGTGAAATACGCAGATGATGTAAGTACTTGGGATCTGAAAATTGAGTTTTCAGTTATCGACCTCATACGTTTAGAAATACCATGAAACGTGGACATTTCTTGGTCCCGGGCCGATTGGCTCATTTTTCAACAACACGTGAAATACGCAGATGATATAAGTACTTGGGATCTGAAAATTGAGTTTTCAGTTATCGACCTCATACGTTTAGAAATACCATGAAACGTGGACATTTCTTGGTCCCGGGCTGATTGGTGAATTTTCTCACGACGCGAAAAATGCCGAGCTGATATAAGTATTTGGGATCGGAAAATTGAGTTTCCTGTTATCGACGCTATACGTTTTGAAATACCATGAAACGTGGACATTTCTTGGTCCCGGGCCGATTGGCTCATTATTCAACAACACGTGAAATACGCAGATGATGTAAGTACTTGGGATCTGAAAATTGAGTTTTCAGTTATCGACCTCATACGTTTAGAAATACCATGAAACGTGGACATTTCTTGGTCCCGGGCTGATTGGTGAATTTTCTCTCGACGCGAAAAATGCCGAGCTGATATAAGTACTTGGGATCGGAAAATTGAGTTTCCTGTTATCGACGCTATACGTTTTGAAATACCATGAAACGTGGACATTTCTTGGTCCCGGGCCGATTGGCTCATTTTTCAACAACACGTGAAATACGCAGATGATGTAAGTACTTGTGATCTGAAAATTGAGTTTTCAGTTATCGACCTCATACGTTTAGAAATACCCTGAAACGTGGACATTTCTTGGTCCCGGGCTGATTGGGGAATTATTTCACGACGCGAAAAATACCGAGCTGATATAAGTACTTGGGATCTGAAAATTGCGTTTTCTGTTATCGACGCTATACGTTTATAAATACCATGAAACTTGGAGATTTCTTAGTCCCGGGCTGATTGGGGAATTTTTTCACGACGCGAAAAATTCCGAGCTGACATAAGTACTTGGGAACTGAAAATTGAGATTTCTGTTATCGACGCTATACGTTTAGAAATACCATGAAACGTGGACATTTCTTGGTCCCGGGCTGATTGGTGAATTTTTTCACGACGCGAAAAATGCCGAGCTGATATAAGTACTTGTGATCCGAAAATTGAGTTTTCTGTTATCGACGCTATACGTTTATAAATACCATGAAACGTGGAGATTTCTTAGTCCCGGGCTGATTGGGGAATTTTTTCACGACGCGAAAAATTCCGAGCTGACATAAGTACTTGGGATCTGAAAATTGAGTTTTCAGTTATCGACCTCATACGTTTAGAAATACCATGAAACGTGGACATTTCTTGGTCCCGGGCTGATTGGGGAATTATTTCACGACGCGAGAAATGCCGAGCTGATATAAGTACTTGGGATCTGAAAATTGCGTTTTCTGTTATCGACGCTATACGTTTATAAATACCATGAAACTTGGAGATTTCTTGGTCCCGGGCTGATTGGACCATTTTTCAATAACACGTGAAATAGGCAGATGATATAAGTACTTGGGATCTGAAAATTGAGTTTTCAGTTATCGACCTCATACGTTTAGAAATACCATGAAACGTGGAGATTTCTTGGTCCCGGGCTGATTGGACCATTTTTCAATAACACGTGAAATAGGCAGATGATGGAAGTACTTGGGATCTGAAAATTGAGTTTTCAGTTATCGACCTCATACGTTTAGAAATACCATGAAACGTGGACATTTCTTGGTCCCGGGCTGATTGGTGAATTTTTTCACGACGCGAAAAATGCCGAGCTGATATAAGTACTTCGGATCCGAAAATTGAGTTTTCTGTTATCGACGCTATACGTTTATAAATACCATGAAACGTGAAGATTTCTTGGTCCCGGGCTGATTGGACCATTTTTCAACATCACGTAAAATACGCAACTGATATAAGTACTTGGGATCTGAAAATTGAGTTTTCTGTTATCGACGCTATACGTTTATAAATACCATGAAACGTGGAGATTCCTTAGTCCCGGGCTGATTGGGGAATTTTTTCACGACGCGAAAAATTCCGAGCTGACATAAGTACTTGGGAAATGAAAATTGAGATTTCTGTTATCGACGCTATACGTTTAGAAATACCATGAAACGTGGACATTTCTTGGTCCCGGGCTGATTGGTGAATTTTCTCACGACGCGAAAAATGCCGAGCTGATATAAGTATTTGGGATCGGAAAATTGAGTTTCCTGTTATCGACGCTATACGTTTTGAAATACCATGAAACGTGGACATTTCTTGGTCCCGGGCCGATTGGCTCATTATTCAACAACACGTGAAATACGCAGATGATGTAAGTACATGGGATCTGAAAATTGAGTTTTCAGTTATCGACCTCATACGTTTAGAAATACCATGAAACGTGGACATTTCTTGGTCCCGGGCTGATTGGGGAATTATTTCACGACGCGAAAAATGCCGAGCTGATATAAGTACTTGGGATCTGAAAATTGCGTTTTCTGTTATCGACGCTATACGTTTATAAATACCATGAAACTTGGAGATTTCTTGGTCCCGGGCTGATTGGACCATTTTTCAATAACACGTGAAATAGGCAGATGATATAAGTACTTGGGATCTGAAAATTGAGTTTTCAGTTATCGACCTCATACGTTTAGAAATACCATGAAACGTGGACATTTCTTGGTCCCGGGCCGATTGGCTCATTTTTCAACAACACGTGAAATACGCAGATGATATAAGTACTTGGGATCTCAAAATTGAGTTTTCAGTTATCGACCTCATACGTATAGAAATACCATGAAACGTGGACATTTCTTGGTCCCGGGCTGATTGGTGAATTTTTTCACGACGCGAAAAATGCCGAGCTGATATAAGTACTTGGGATCTGAAAATTGCGTTTTCTGTTATCGACGCTATACGTTGATAAATACCATGAAACGTGAAGATTTCTTGGTCCCGGGCTGATTGGACCATTTTTCAACAACACGTAAAATACGCAACTGATATAAGTACTTGGGATCTGAAAATTGAGTTTTCTGTTATCGACGATATACGTTTATAAATACCATGAAACGTGGAGATTTCTTAGTCCCGGGCTGATTGGGGAATTTTTTCACGACGCGAAAAATTCCGAGCTGACATAAGTACTTGGGAACTGAAAATTGAGTTTTCTGTTATCGACGCTATACGTTTAGAAATACCATGAAACGTGGACATTTCTTGGTCCCGGGCTGATTGGTGAATTTTTTCACGACGCGAAAAATGCCGAGCTGATATAAGTACTTGTGATACGAAAATTGAGTTTTCTGTTATCGACGCTATACGTTTATAAATACCATGAAACGTGGAGATTTCTTAGTCCCGGGCTCATTGGGGAATTTTTTCACGACGCGAAAAATTCCGAGCTGACATAAGTACTTGGGATCTGAAAATTGAGTTTTCAGTTATCGACCTCATACGTTTAGAAATACCATGAAACGTGGACATTTCTTGGTCCCGGGCTGATTGGTGAATTTTCTCACGACGCGAAAAATGCCGAGCTGATATAAGTACTTGGGATCGGAAAATTGAGTTTCCTGTTATCGACGCTATACGTTTTGAAATACCATGAAACGTGGACATTTCTTAGTCCCGGGCCGATTGGGTCATTTTTCAATAACACGTGAAATACGCAGATGATATAAGTACTTGGGATCTGAAAATTGAGTTTTCAGTTATCGACCTCATACGTTTAGAAATACCATGAAACGTGGACATTTCTTGGTCCCGGGCCGATTGGCTCATTTTTCAACAACACGTGAAATACGCAGATGATATAAGTACTTGGGATCTGAAAATTGAGTTTTCAGTTATCGACCTCATACGTTTAGAAATACCATGAAACGTGGACATTTCTTGGTCCCGGGCTGATTGGTGAATTTTTTCACGACGCGAAAAATGCCGAGCTGATATAAGTACTTGGGATCTGAAAATTGCGTTTTCTGTTATCGACGCTATACGTTTATAAGTACCATGAAACGTCGAGATTTCTTGGTCCCGGGCTGATTGGACCATTTTTCAACTACACGTAAAATACGCAACTGATATAAGTACTTGTGATCCGAAAATTGAGTTTTCTGTTATCGACGCTATACGTTTATAAATACCATGAAACGTGGAGATTTCTTAGTCCCGGGCTGATTGGGGAATTTTTTCACGACGCGAAAAATTCCGAGCTGACATAAGTACTTGGGATCTGAAAATTGAGTTTTCAGTTATCGACCTCATACGTTTAGAAATACCATGAAACGTGGACATTTCTTGGTCCCGGGCTGATTGGTGAATTTTCTCTCGACGCGAAAAATGCCAAGCTGATATAAGTACTTGGGATCGGAAAATTGAGTTTCCTGTTATCGACGCTATACGTTTTGAAATACCATGAAACGTGGACATTTCTTGGTCCCGGGCCGATTGGCTCATTTTTCAACAACACATGAAATACGCAGATGATGTAAGTACTTGGGATCTGAAAATTGAGTTTTCAGTTATCGACCTCATACGTTTAGAAATACCATGAACCGTGGACATTTCTTGGTCCCGGGCCGATTGGCTCATTTTTCACCAACACGTGAAATACGCAGATGATATAAGTACTTGGGATCTGAAAATTGAGTTTTCAGTTATCGACCTCATACGTTTAGAAATACCATGAAACGTATTTATTTCTTGGTCCCGGGCTGATTGGTGAATTTTCTCACGACGCGAAAAATGCCGAGCTGATATAAGTACTTGGGATCCGAAAATTGAGTTTTCTGTTATCGACGCTATACGTTTTTAAATACCATGAAACGTGAAGATTTCTTGGTCCCGGGCTGATTGGACCATTTTTCAACAACACGTAAAATACGCAACAGATATAAGTACTTGGGAACTGAAAATTGAGTTTTCTGTTATCGACGCTATACGTTTAGAAATACCAGGAAACGTGGACATTTCTTGGTCACGGGCTTATTGGTGAATTTTTTCACGACGCGAAAAATGCCGAGCTGATATAAGTACTTGTGATCCGAAAATTGAGTTTTCTGTTATCGACGCTATACGTTTATAAATACCATGAAACGTGGAAATTTCTTAGTCCCGGGCTGATTGGGGAATTTTCTCACGACGCGAAAAATTCCGAGCTGACATAAGTACTTGGGAACTGAAAATTGAGTTTTCTGTTATCGACGCTATACGTTTAGAAATACCATGAAACGTGGACATTTCTTGGTCCCGGGCTGATTGGTGAATTTTTTCACGACGCGAAAAATGCCGAGCTGATATAAGTACTTGTGATACGAAAATTGAGTTTTCTGTTATCGACGCTATACGTTTATAAATACCATGAAACGTGGAGATTTCTTAGTCCCGGGCTGATTGTGGGAATTTTTTCACGACGCGAAAAATTCCGAGGTGACATAAGTACTTGGGATCTGAAAATTGAGTTTTCAGTTATCGACCTCATACGTTTAGAAATACCATGAAACGTGGACATTTCTTGGTCCCGGGCTGATTGGTGAATTTTCTCACGACGCGAAAAATGCCGAGCTGATATAAGTACTTGGGATCGGAAAATTGAGTTTCCTGTTATCGACGCTATACGTTTTGAAATACCATGAAACGTGGACATTTCTGTGTCCCGGGCCGATTGGCCCATTTTTCAACAACACGTGAAATACGCAGATGATATAAGTACTTGGGATCTGAAAATTGAGTTTTCAGTTATCGACCTCATACGTTTAGAAATACCATGAAACGTGGACATTTCTTGGTCCCGGGCTGATTGGGGAATTTTTTCACGACGCGAAAAATTCTGAGCTGATATAAGTACTTGGGATCTGAAAATTGAGTTTCCTGTTATCGACGTTATACGTTTTGAAATACCATGAAACGTGGACATTTCTTGGTCCCGGGCCGATTGGACCATTTTTCAACAACACGTGAAATACGCAGATGATATAAGTACTTGGGATCTGAAAATTGAGTTTTCAGTTATCGACCTCATACGTTTAGAAATACCATGAAACGTGGACATTTCTTGGTCCCGGGCTGATTGGTGAATTTTTTCACGACGCGAAAAATGCCGAGCTGATATAAGTACTTGGGATCTGAAAATTGCGTTTTCTGTTATCGACGCTATACGTTTATAAGTACCATGAAACGTGGAGATTTCTTGGTCCCGGGCTGATTGGACCATTTTTCAACTACACGTAAAATACGCAACTGATATAAGTACTTGGGATCTGAAAATTGAGTTTTCTGTTATCGACGCTATACGTTTATAAATACCATGAAACGTGGAGATTTCTTAGTCCCGGGCTGATTGGGGAATTTTTTCACGACGCGAAAAATTCCGAGCTGACATAAGTACTTGGGAACTGAAAATTGAGTTTTCTGTTATCGACGCTATACGTTTAGAAATACCATGAAACGTGGACATTTCTTGGTCCCGGGCTGATTGGTGAATTTTTTCACGACGCGAAAAATGCCGAGCTGATATAAGTACTTGTGATACGAAAATTGAGTTTTCTGTTATCGACGCTATACGTTTATAAATACCATGAAACGTGGAGATTTCTTAGTCCCGGGCTGATTGGGGAATTTTTTCACGACGCGAAAAATTCCGAGCTGACATAAGTACTTGGGATCTGAAAATTGAGTTTTCAGTTATCGACCTCATACGTTTAGAAATACCATGAAACGTGGACATTTCTTGGTCCCGGGCTGATTGGTGAATTTTCTCTCGACGCGAAAAATGCCGAGCTGATATAAGTACTTGGGATCGGAAAATTGAGTTTCCTGTTATCGACGCTATACGTTTTGAAATACCATGAAACGTGGACATTTCTTGGTCCCGGGCCGATTGGCTCATTTTTCAACAACACGTGAAATACGCAGATGATGTAAGTACTTGGGATCTGAAAATTGAGTTTTCAGTTATCGACCTCATACGTTTAGAAATACCATGAAACGTGGACATTTCTTGGTCCCGGGCCGATTGGCTCATTTTTCAACAACACGTGAAATACGCAGATGATATAAGTACTTGGGATCTGAAAATTGAGTTTTCAGTTATCGACCTCATACGTTTAGAAATACCATGAAACGTGGACATTTCTTGGTCCCGGGCTGATTGGTGAATTTTCTCACGACGCGAAAAATGCCGAGCTGATATAAGTATTTGGGATCGGAAAATTGAGTTTCCTGTTATCGACGCTATACGTTTTGAAATACCATGAAACGTGGACATTTCTTGGTCCCGGGCCGATTGGCTCATTATTCAACAACACGTGAAATACGCAGATGATGTAAGTACTTGGGATCTGAAAATTGAGTTTTCAGTTATCGACCTCATACGTTTAGAAATACCATGAAACGTGGACATTTCTTGGTCCCGGGCTGATTGGTGAATTTTCTCTCGACGCGAAAAATGCCGAGCTGATATAAGTACTTGGGATCGGAAAATTGAGTTTCCTGTTATCGACGCTATACGTTTTGAAATACCATGAAACGTGGACATTTCTTGGTCCCGGGCCGATTGGCTCATTTTTCAACAACACGTGAAATACGCAGATGATGTAAGTACTTGTGATCTGAAAATTGAGTTTTCAGTTATCGACCTCATACGTTTAGAAATACCCTGAAACGTGGACATTTCTTGGTCCCGGGCTGATTGGGGAATTATTTCACGACGCGAAAAATACCGAGCTGATATAAGTACTTGGGATCTGAAAATTGCGTTTTCTGTTATCGACGCTATACGTTTATAAATACCATGAAACTTGGAGATTTCTTAGTCCCGGGCTGATTGGGGAATTTTTTCACGACGCGAAAAATTCCGAGCTGACATAAGTACTTGGGAACTGAAAATTGAGATTTCTGTTATCGACGCTATACGTTTAGAAATACCATGAAACGTGGACATTTCTTGGTCCCGGGCTGATTGGTGAATTTTTTCACGACGCGAAAAATGCCGAGCTGATATAAGTACTTGTGATCCGAAAATTGAGTTTTCTGTTATCGACGCTATACGTTTATAAATACCATGAAACGTGGAGATTTCTTAGTCCCGGGCTGATTGGGGAATTTTTTCACGACGCGAAAAATTCCGAGCTGACATAAGTACTTGGGATCTGAAAATTGAGTTTTCAGTTATCGACCTCATACGTTTAGAAATACCATGAAACGTGGACATTTCTTGGTCCCGGGCTGATTGGGGAATTATTTCACGACGCGAGAAATGCCGAGCTGATATAAGTACTTGGGATCTGAAAATTGCGTTTTCTGTTATCGACGCTATACGTTTATAAATACCATGAAACTTGGAGATTTCTTGGTCCCGGGCTGATTGGACCATTTTTCAATAACACGTGAAATAGGCAGATGATATAAGTACTTGGGATCTGAAAATTGAGTTTTCAGTTATCGACCTCATACGTTTAGAAATACCATGAAACGTGGAGATTTCTTGGTCCCGGGCTGATTGGACCATTTTTCAATAACACGTGAAATAGGCAGATGATGGAAGTACTTGGGATCTGAAAATTGAGTTTTCAGTTATCGACCTCATACGTTTAGAAATACCATGAAACGTGGACATTTCTTGGTCCCGGGCTGATTGGTGAATTTTTTCACGACGCGAAAAATGCCGAGCTGATATAAGTACTTCGGATCCGAAAATTGAGTTTTCTGTTATCGACGCTATACGTTTATAAATACCATGAAACGTGAAGATTTCTTGGTCCCGGGCTGATTGGACCATTTTTCAACATCACGTAAAATACGCAACTGATATAAGTACTTGGGATCTGAAAATTGAGTTTTCTGTTATCGACGCTATACGTTTATAAATACCATGAAACGTGGAGATTCCTTAGTCCCGGGCTGATTGGGGAATTTTTTCACGACGCGAAAAATTCCGAGCTGACATAAGTACTTGGGAAATGAAAATTGAGATTTCTGTTATCGACGCTATACGTTTAGAAATACCATGAAACGTGGACATTTCTTGGTCCCGGGCTGATTGGTGAATTTTTTCACGACGCGAAAAATGCCGAGCTGATATAAGTACTTGTGATCCGAAAATTGAGTTTTCCGTTATCGATGCTATACGTTTATTAATACCATGAAACGTGGAGATTTCTTAGTCCCGGGCTGATTGGGGAATATTTTCACGACGCGAAAAATTCCGAGATGACATAAGTACTTGGGATTTGAAAATTGAGTTTTCAGTTATCGACCTCATACGTTTAGAAATACCATGAAACGTGGACATTTCTTGGTCCCGGGCTGATTGGTGAATTTTCTCACGACGCGAAAAATGCCGAGCTGATATAAGTATTTGGGATCGGAAAATTGAGTTTCCTGTTATCGACGCTATACGTTTTGAAATACCATGAAACGTGGACATTTCTTGGTCCCGGGCCGATTGGCTCATTATTCAACAACACGTGAAATACGCAGATGATGTAAGTACATGGGATCTGAAAATTGAGTTTTCAGTTATCGACCTCATACGTTTAGAAATACCATGAAACGTGGACATTTCTTGGTCCCGGGCTGATTGGGGAATTATTTCACGACGCGAAAAATGCCGAGCTGATATAAGTACTTGGGATCTGAAAATTGCGTTTTCTGTTATCGACGCTATACGTTTATAAATACCATGAAACGTGGAGATTTCTTAGTCCCGGGCTGATTGGGGAATTTTTTCACGACGCGAAAAATTCCGAGCTGACATAAGTACTTGGGATCTGAAAATTGAGTTTTCAGTTATCGACCTCATACGTTTAGAAATACCATGAAACGTGGACATTTCTTGGTCCCGGGCTGATTGGGGAATTATTTCACGACGCGAGAAATGCCGAGCTGATATAAGTACTTGGGATCTGAAAATTGCGTTTTCTGTTATCGACGCTATACGTTTATAAATACCATGAAACTTGGAGATTTCTTGGTCCCGGGCTGATTGGACCATTTTTCAATAACACGTGAAATAGGCAGATGATATAAGTACTTGGGATCTGAAAATTGAGTTTTCAGTTATCGACCTCATACGTTTAGAAATACCATGAAACGTGGACATTTCTTGGTCCCGGGCCGATTGGCTCATTTTTCAACAACACGTGAAATACGCAGATGATATAAGTACTTGGGATCTGAAAATTGAGTTTTCAGTTATCGACCTCATACGTTTAGAAATACCATGAAACGTGGACATTTCTTGGTCCCGGGCTGATGGGTGAATTTTTTCACGACGCGAAAAATGCCGAGCTGATATAAGTACTTGTGATACGAAAATTGAGTTTTCTGTTATCGACGCTATACGTTTATAAATACCATGAAACGTGGAGATTTCTTAGTCCCGGGCTGATTGGGGAATTTTTTCACGACGCGAGAAATTCCGAGCTGACATAAGAACTTGGGATCTGAAAATTGAGTTTTCAGTTATCGACCTCATACGTTTAGAAATACCATGAAACGTGGACATTTCTTGGTCCCGGGCTGATTGGTGAATTTTCTCTCGACGCGAAAAATGCCGAGCTGATATAAGTACTTGGGATCGGAAAATTGAGTTTCCTGTTATCGACGCTATACGTTTTGAAATACCATGAAACGTGGACATTTCTTAGTCCCGGGCCGATTGGGTCATTTTTCAATAACACGTGAAATACGCAGATGATATAAGTACTTGGGATCTGAAAATTGAGTTTTCAGTTATCGACCTCATACGTTTAGAAATACCATGAAACGTGGAGATTTCTTGGTCCCGGGCTGATTGGACCATTTTTCAATAACACGTGAAATAGGCAGATGATATAAGAACTTGGGATCTGAAAATTGAGTTTTCAGTTATCGACCTCATACGTTTAGAAATACCATGAAACGTGGACATTTCTTGGTCCCGGGCCGATTGGCTCATTGTTCAACAACACGTGAAATACGCAGATGATATAAGTACTTGGGATCTGAAAATTCAGTTTTCAGTTATCGACCTCATACGTTTAGAAATACCATGAAACGTGTTTATTTCTTGGTCGCGGGCTGATTGGTGAATTTTTTCACGACGCGAAAAATGCCGAGCTGATATAAGTACTTGGGATCTGAAAATTGCGTTTTCTGTTATCGACGCTATACGTTTATAAATACCATGAAACTTGGAGATTTCTTGGTCCCGGGCTGATTGGACCATTTTTCAATAACACGTGAAATAGGCAGATGATATAAGTACTTGGGATCTGAAAATTGAGTTTTCAGTTATCGACCTCATACGTTTAGAAATACCATGAAACGTGGACATTTCTTGGTCCCGGGCTGATTGGTGAATTTTTTCACGACGCGAAAAATGCCGAGCTGATATAAGTACTTGGGATCTGAAAATTGCGTTTTCTGTTATCGACGCTATACGTTTATAAATACCATGAAACGTGGAGATTTCTTGATCCCAGGCTGATTGGACCATTTTTTAATAACACGTGAAATAGGCAGATGATATAAGTACTTGGGATCTGAAAATTGAGTTTTCAGTAATCGACCTCATACGATTAGAAATACCATGAAACGTGGACATTTCTTGGTCCCGGGCTGATTGGTGAATTTTTTCACGACGCGAAAAATGCCGAGCTGATATATGTACTTGGGATCTGAAAATTGCGTTTTCTGTTATCGACGCTATACGTTTTTAAATACCATGAAACGTGAAGATTTCTTGGTCCCGGGCTGATTGGACCATTTTTCAACAACACGTAAAATACGCAACTGATATAAGTACTTGGGATCTGAAAATTGAGTTTTCTGTTATCGACGCTATACGTTTATAAATACCATGAAACGTGGAGATTTCTTAGTCCCGGGCTGATTGGGGAATTTTTTCACGACGCGAAAAATTCCGAGCTGACATAAGTACTTGGGAACTGAAAATTGAGTTTTCTGTTATCGACGCTATACGTTTAGAAATACCAGGAAACGTGGACATTTCTTGGTCCCGGGCTTATTGGTGAATTTTTTCACGATGCGAAAAATGCCGAGCTGATATAAGTACTTGTGATCCGAAAATTGAGTTTTCTGTTATCGACGCTATACGTTTATAAATACCATGAAACGTGGAGATTTCTTAGTCCCGGGCTGACTGGGGAATTTTTTCAGGACGCGAAAAATTCCGAGCTGACATAAGTACTTGGGAACTGAAAATTGAGTTTTCTGTTATCGACGCTATACGTTTAGAAATACCATGAAACGTGGACATTTCTTGGTCCCGGGCTGATTGGTGAATTTTCTCTCGACGCGAAAAATGCCGAGCTGATATAAGTACTTGGGATCGGAAAATTGAGTTTCCTGTTATCGACGCTATACGTTTATAAATACCATGAAACGTGGAGATTTCTTGGTCCCGGGCTGATTGGACCATTTGTCAATAACACGGGAAATAGGCAGATGATGGAAGTACTTGGGATCTGAAAATTGAGTTTTCAGTTATCGACCTCATACGTTTAGAAATACCATGAAACGTGGACATTTCTTGGTCCCGGGCCGATTGGCTCATTTTTCAACAACACGTGAAATACGCAGATGATATAAGTACTTGGGATCTGAAAATTGAGTTTTCAGTTATCGACCTCATACGTTTAGAAATACCATGAAACGTATTTATTTCTTGGTCGCGGGCTGATTGGTGAATTTTTTCACGACGCGAAAAATGCCGAGCTGATATAAGTACTTGGGATCTGAAAATTGCGTTTTCTGTTATCGACGCTATACGTTTATAAATACCATGAAACGTGGAGATTTCTTGGTCCCGGGCTGATTGGACCATTTTTCAATAACACGTGAAATAGGCAGATGATGGAAGTACTTGGGATCTGAAAATTGAGTTTTCAGTTATCGACCTCATACGTTTAGAAATACCATGAAACGTGGACATTTCTTGGTCCCGGGCTGATTGGTGAATTTTTTCACGACGCGAAAAATGCCGAGCTGATATAAGTACTTCGGATCCGAAAATTGAGTTTTCTGTTATCGACGCTATACGTTTATAAATACCATGAAACGTGAAGATTTCTTGGTCCCGGGCTGATTGGACCATTTTTCAACATCACGTAAAATACGCAACTGATATAAGTACTTGGGATCTGAAAATTGAGTTTTCTGTTATCGACGCTATACGTTTATAAATACCATGAAACGTGGAGATTCCTTAGTCCCGGGCTGATTGGGGAATTTTTTCACGACGCGAAAAATTCCGAGCTGACATAAGTACTTGGGAACTGAAAATTGAGATTTCTGTTATCGACGCTATACGTTTAGAAATACCATGAAACGTGGACATTTCTTGGTCCCGGGCTGATTGGTGAATTTTTTCACGACGCGAAAAATGCCGAGCTGATATAAGTACTTGTGATCCGAAAATTGAGTTTTCCGTTATCGATGCTATACGTTAATTAATACCATGAAACGTGGAGAATTGTTAGTCCCGGGCTGATTGGGGAATTTTTTCACGACGCGAAAAATTCCGAGCTGACATAAGTACTTGGGATTTGAAAATTGAGTTTTCAGTTATCGACCTCATACATTTAGAAATACCATGAAACTTGGAGATTTCTTGGTCCCGGGCTGATTGGACCATTTTTCAATAACACGTGAAATAGGCAGATGATATAAGTACTTGGGATCTGAAAATTGAGTTTTCAGTTATCGACCTCATACGTTTAGAAATACCATGAAACGTGGACATTTCTTGGTCCCGGGCCGATTGGCTCATTTTTCAACAACACGTGAAATACGCAGATGATATAAGTACTTGGGATCTCAAAATTGAGTTTTCAGTTATCGACCTCATACGTTTAGAAATACCATGAAACGTGGACATTTCTTGGTCCCGGGCTGATTGGTGAATTTTTTCACGACGCGAAAAATGCCGAGCTGATATAAGTACTTGGGATCTGAAAATTGCGTTTTCTGTTATCGACGCTATACGTTGATAAATACCATGAAACGTGAAGATTTCTTGGTCCCGGGCTGATTGGACCATTTTTCAACAACACGTAAAATACGCAACTGATATAAGTACTTGGGATCTGAAAATTGAGTTTTCTGTTATCGACGCTATACGTTTATAAATACCATGAAACGTGGAGATTTCTTAGTCCCGGGCTGATTGGGGAATTTTTTCACGACGCGAAAAATTCCGAGCTGACATAAGTACTTGGGATCTGAAAATTGAGTTTTCAGTTATCGACCTCATACGTTTAGAAATACCATGAAACGTGGACATTTCTTGGTCCCGGGCTGATTGGGGAATTATTTCACGACGCGAGAAATGCCGAGCTGATATAAGTACTTGGGATCTGAAAATTGCGTTTTCTGTTATCGACGCTATACGTTTATAAATACCATGAAACTTGGAGATTTCTTGGTCCCGGGCTGATTGGACCATTTTTCAATAACACGTGAAATAGGCAGATGATATAAGTACTTGGGATCTGAAAATTGAGTTTTCAGTTATCGACCTCATACGTTTAGAAATACCATGAAACGTGGACATTTCTTGGTCCCGGGCCGATTGGCTCATTTTTCAACAACACGTGAAATACGCAGATGATATAAGTACTTGGGATCTGAAAATTGAGTTTTCAGTTATCGACCTCATACGTTTAGAAATACCATGAAACGTGGACATTTCTTGGTCCCGGGCTGATTGGTGAATTTTTTCACGACGCGAAAAATGCCGAGCTGATATAAGTACTTGGGATCTGAAAATTGCGTTTTCTGTTATCGACGCTATACGTTTATAAGTACCATGAAACGTGGAGATTTCTTGGTCCCGGGCTGATTGGACCATTTTTCAACTACACGTAAAATACGCAACTGATATAAGTACTTGGGATCTGAAAATTGAGTTTTCTGTTATCGACGCTATACGTTTATAAATACCATGAAACGTGGAGATTTCTTAGTCCCGGGCTGATTGGGGAATTTTTTCACGACGCGAAAAATTCCGAGCTGACATAAGTACTTGGGAACTGAAAATTGAGTTTTCTGTTATCGACGCTATACGTTTAGAAATACCATGAAACGTGGACATTTCTTGGTCCCGGGCTGATTGGTGAATTTTTTCACGACGCGAAAAATGCCGAGCTGATATAAGTACTTGTGATACGAAAATTGAGTTTTCTGTTATCGACGCTATACGTTTATAAATACCATGAAACGTGGAGATTTCTTAGTCCCGGGCTGATTGGGGAATTTTTTCACGACGCGAAAAATTCCGAGCTGACATAAGTACTTGGGATCTGAAAATTGAGTTTTCAGTTATCGACCTCATACGTTTAGAAATACCATGAAACGTGGACATTTCTTGGTCCCGGGCTGATTGGTGAATTTTCTCTCGACGCGAAAAATGCCGAGCTGATATAAGTACTTGGGATCGGAAAATTGAGTTTCCTGTTATCGACGCTATACGTTTTGAAATACCATGAAACGTGGACATTTCTTGGTCCCGGGCCGATTGGCTCATTTTTCAACAACACGTGAAATACGCAGATGATGTAAGTACTTGGGATCTGAAAATTGAGTTTTCAGTTATCGACCTCATACGTTTAGAAATACCATGAAACGTGGACATTTCTTGGTCCCGGGCCGATTGGCTCATTTTTCAACAACACGTGAAATACGCAGATGATATAAGTACTTGGGATCTGAAAATTGAGTTTTCAGTTATCGACCTCATACGTTTAGAAATACCATGAAACGTGGACATTTCTTGGTCCCGGGCTGATTGGTGAATTTTCTCACGACGCGAAAAATGCCGAGCTGATATAAGTATTTGGGATCGGAAAATTGAGTTTCCTGTTATCGACGCTATACGTTTTGAAATACCATGAAACGTGGACATTTCTTGGTCCCGGGCCGATTGGCTCATTATTCAACAACACGTGAAATACGCAGATGATGTAAGTACTTGGGATCTGAAAATTGAGTTTTCAGTTATCGACCTCATACGTTTAGAAATACCATGAAACGTGGACATTTCTTGGTCCCGGGCTGATTGGTGAATTTTCTCTCGACGCGAAAAATGCCGAGCTGATATAAGTACTTGGGATCGGAAAATTGAGTTTCCTGTTATCGACGCTATACGTTTTGAAATACCATGAAACGTGGACATTTCTTGGTCCCGGGCCGATTGGCTCATTTTTCAACAACACGTGAAATACGCAGATGATGTAAGTACTTGTGATCTGAAAATTGAGTTTTCAGTTATCGACCTCATACGTTTAGAAATACCCTGAAACGTGGACATTTCTTGGTCCCGGGCTGATTGGGGAATTATTTCACGACGCGAAAAATACCGAGCTGATATAAGTACTTGGGATCTGAAAATTGCGTTTTCTGTTATCGACGCTATACGTTTATAAATACCATGAAACTTGGAGATTTCTTAGTCCCGGGCTGATTGGGGAATTTTTTCACGACGCGAAAAATTCCGAGCTGACATAAGTACTTGGGAACTGAAAATTGAGATTTCTGTTATCGACGCTATACGTTTAGAAATACCATGAAACGTGGACATTTCTTGGTCCCGGGCTGATTGGTGAATTTTTTCACGACGCGAAAAATGCCGAGCTGATATAAGTACTTGTGATCCGAAAATTGAGTTTTCTGTTATCGACGCTATACGTTTATAAATACCATGAAACGTGGAGATTTCTTAGTCCCGGGCTGATTGGGGAATTTTTTCACGACGCGAAAAATTCCGAGCTGACATAAGTACTTGGGATCTGAAAATTGAGTTTTCAGTTATCGACCTCATACGTTTAGAAATACCATGAAACGTGGACATTTCTTGGTCCCGGGCTGATTGGGGAATTATTTCACGACGCGAGAAATGCCGAGCTGATATAAGTACTTGGGATCTGAAAATTGCGTTTTCTGTTATCGACGCTATACGTTTATAAATACCATGAAACTTGGAGATTTCTTGGTCCCGGGCTGATTGGACCATTTTTCAATAACACGTGAAATAGGCAGATGATATAAGTACTTGGGATCTGAAAATTGAGTTTTCAGTTATCGACCTCATACGTTTAGAAATACCATGAAACGTGGAGATTTCTTGGTCCCGGGCTGATTGGACCATTTTTCAATAACACGTGAAATAGGCAGATGATGGAAGTACTTGGGATCTGAAAATTGAGTTTTCAGTTATCGACCTCATACGTTTAGAAATACCATGAAACGTGGACATTTCTTGGTCCCGGGCTGATTGGTGAATTTTTTCACGACGCGAAAAATGCCGAGCTGATATAAGTACTTCGGATCCGAAAATTGAGTTTTCTGTTATCGACGCTATACGTTTATAAATACCATGAAACGTGAAGATTTCTTGGTCCCGGGCTGATTGGACCATTTTTCAACATCACGTAAAATACGCAACTGATATAAGTACTTGGGATCTGAAAATTGAGTTTTCTGTTATCGACGCTATACGTTTATAAATACCATGAAACGTGGAGATTCCTTAGTCCCGGGCTGATTGGGGAATTTTTTCACGACGCGAAAAATTCCGAGCTGACATAAGTACTTGGGAAATGAAAATTGAGATTTCTGTTATCGACGCTATACGTTTAGAAATACCATGAAACGTGGACATTTCTTGGTCCCGGGCTGATTGGTGAATTTTCTCACGACGCGAAAAATGCCGAGCTGATATAAGTATTTGGGATCGGAAAATTGAGTTTCCTGTTATCGACGCTATACGTTTTGAAATACCATGAAACGTGGACATTTCTTGGTCCCGGGCCGATTGGCTCATTATTCAACAACACGTGAAATACGCAGATGATGTAAGTACATGGGATCTGAAAATTGAGTTTTCAGTTATCGACCTCATACGTTTAGAAATACCATGAAACGTGGACATTTCTTGGTCCCGGGCTGATTGGGGAATTATTTCACGACGCGAAAAATGCCGAGCTGATATAAGTACTTGGGATCTGAAAATTGCGTTTTCTGTTATCGACGCTATACGTTTATAAATACCATGAAACTTGGAGATTTCTTGGTCCCGGGCTGATTGGACCATTTTTCAATAACACGTGAAATAGGCAGATGATATAAGTACTTGGGATCTGAAAATTGAGTTTTCAGTTATCGACCTCATACGTTTAGAAATACCATGAAACGTGGACATTTCTTGGTCCCGGGCCGATTGGCTCATTTTTCAACAACACGTGAAATACGCAGATGATATAAGTACTTGGGATCTCAAAATTGAGTTTTCAGTTATCGACCTCATACGTATAGAAATACCATGAAACGTGGACATTTCTTGGTCCCGGGCTGATTGGTGAATTTTTTCACGACGCGAAAAATGCCGAGCTGATATAAGTACTTGGGATCTGAAAATTGCGTTTTCTGTTATCGACGCTATACGTTGATAAATACCATGAAACGTGAAGATTTCTTGGTCCCGGGCTGATTGGACCATTTTTCAACAACACGTAAAATACGCAACTGATATAAGTACTTGGGATCTGAAAATTGAGTTTTCTGTTATCGACGATATACGTTTATAAATACCATGAAACGTGGAGATTTCTTAGTCCCGGGCTGATTGGGGAATTTTTTCACGACGCGAAAAATTCCGAGCTGACATAAGTACTTGGGAACTGAAAATTGAGTTTTCTGTTATCGACGCTATACGTTTAGAAATACCATGAAACGTGGACATTTCTTGGTCCCGGGCTGATTGGTGAATTTTTTCACGACGCGAAAAATGCCGAGCTGATATAAGTACTTGTGATACGAAAATTGAGTTTTCTGTTATCGACGCTATACGTTTATAAATACCATGAAACGTGGAGATTTCTTAGTCCCGGGCTCATTGGGGAATTTTTTCACGACGCGAAAAATTCCGAGCTGACATAAGTACTTGGGATCTGAAAATTGAGTTTTCAGTTATCGACCTCATACGTTTAGAAATACCATGAAACGTGGACATTTCTTGGTCCCGGGCTGATTGGTGAATTTTCTCACGACGCGAAAAATGCCGAGCTGATATAAGTACTTGGGATCGGAAAATTGAGTTTCCTGTTATCGACGCTATACGTTTTGAAATACCATGAAACGTGGACATTTCTTAGTCCCGGGCCGATTGGGTCATTTTTCAATAACACGTGAAATACGCAGATGATATAAGTACTTGGGATCTGAAAATTGAGTTTTCAGTTATCGACCTCATACGTTTAGAAATACCATGAAACGTGGACATTTCTTGGTCCCGGGCCGATTGGCTCATTTTTCAACAACACGTGAAATACGCAGATGATATAAGTACTTGGGATCTGAAAATTGAGTTTTCAGTTATCGACCTCATACGTTTAGAAATACCATGAAACGTGGACATTTCTTGGTCCCGGGCTGATTGGTGAATTTTTTCACGACGCGAAAAATGCCGAGCTGATATAAGTACTTGGGATCTGAAAATTGCGTTTTCTGTTATCGACGCTATACGTTTATAAGTACCATGAAACGTCGAGATTTCTTGGTCCCGGGCTGATTGGACCATTTTTCAACTACACGTAAAATACGCAACTGATATAAGTACTTGTGATCCGAAAATTGAGTTTTCTGTTATCGACGCTATACGTTTATAAATACCATGAAACGTGGAGATTTCTTAGTCCCGGGCTGATTGGGGAATTTTTTCACGACGCGAAAAATTCCGAGCTGACATAAGTACTTGGGATCTGAAAATTGAGTTTTCAGTTATCGACCTCATACGTTTAGAAATACCATGAAACGTGGACATTTCTTGGTCCCGGGCTGATTGGTGAATTTTCTCTCGACGCGAAAAATGCCAAGCTGATATAAGTACTTGGGATCGGAAAATTGAGTTTCCTGTTATCGACGCTATACGTTTTGAAATACCATGAAACGTGGACATTTCTTGGTCCCGGGCCGATTGGCTCATTTTTCAACAACACATGAAATACGCAGATGATGTAAGTACTTGGGATCTGAAAATTGAGTTTTCAGTTATCGACCTCATACGTTTAGAAATACCATGAACCGTGGACATTTCTTGGTCCCGGGCCGATTGGCTCATTTTTCACCAACACGTGAAATACGCAGATGATATAAGTACTTGGGATCTGAAAATTGAGTTTTCAGTTATCGACCTCATACGTTTAGAAATACCATGAAACGTATTTATTTCTTGGTCCCGGGCTGATTGGTGAATTTTCTCACGACGCGAAAAATGCCGAGCTGATATAAGTACTTGGGATCCGAAAATTGAGTTTTCTGTTATCGACGCTATACGTTTTTAAATACCATGAAACGTGAAGATTTCTTGGTCCCGGGCTGATTGGACCATTTTTCAACAACACGTAAAATACGCAACAGATATAAGTACTTGGGAACTGAAAATTGAGTTTTCTGTTATCGACGCTATACGTTTAGAAATACCAGGAAACGTGGACATTTCTTGGTCCCGGGCTTATTGGTGAATTTTTTCACGACGCGAAAAATGCCGAGCTGATATAAGTACTTGTGATCCGAAAATTGAGTTTTCTGTTATCGACGCTATACGTTTATAAATACCATGAAACGTGGAAATTTCTTAGTCCCGGGCTGATTGGGGAATTTTCTCACGACGCGAAAAATTCCGAGCTGACATAAGTACTTGGGAACTGAAAATTGAGTTTTCTGTTATCGACGCTATACGTTTAGAAATACCATGAAACGTGGACATTTCTTGGTCCCGGGCTGATTGGTGAATTTTTTCACGACGCGAAAAATGCCGAGCTGATATAAGTACTTGTGATACGAAAATTGAGTTTTCTGTTATCGACGCTATACGTTTATAAATACCATGAAACGTGGAGATTTCTTAGTCCCGGGCTGATTGTGGGAATTTTTTCACGACGCGAAAAATTCCGAGGTGACATAAGTACTTGGGATCTGAAAATTGAGTTTTCAGTTATCGACCTCATACGTTTAGAAATACCATGAAACGTGGACATTTCTTGGTCCCGGGCTGATTGGTGAATTTTCTCACGACGCGAAAAATGCCGAGCTGATATAAGTACTTGGGATCGGAAAATTGAGTTTCCTGTTATCGACGCTATACGTTTTGAAATACCATGAAACGTGGACATTTCTGTGTCCCGGGCCGATTGGCCCATTTTTCAACAACACGTGAAATACGCAGATGATATAAGTACTTGGGATCTGAAAATTGAGTTTTCAGTTATCGACCTCATACGTTTAGAAATACCATGAAACGTGGACATTTCTTGGTCCCGGGCTGATTGGTGAATTTTTTCACGACGCGAAAAATGCCGAGCTGATATAAGTACTTGTGATACGAAAATTGAGTTTTCTGTTATCGACGCTATACGTTTATAAATACCATGAAACGTGGAGATTTCTTAGTCCCGGGCTGATTGGGGAATTTTTTCACGACGCGAAAAATTCCGAGCTGACATAAGTACTTGGGATCTGAAAATTGAGTTTTCAGTTATCGACCTCATACGTTTAGAAATACCATGAAACGTGGACATTTCTTGGTCCCGGGCTGATTGGTGAATTTTCTCTCGACGCGAAAAATGCCGAGCTGATATAAGTACTTGGGATCGGAAAATTGAGTTTCCTGTTATCGACGCTATACGTTTTGAAATACCATGAAACGTGGACATTTCTTGGTCCCGGGCCGATTGGCTCATTTTTCAACAACACGTGAAATACGCAGATGATGTAAGTACTTGGGATCTGAAAATTGAGTTTTCAGTTATCGACCTCATACGTTTAGAAATACCATGAAACGTGGACATTTCTTGGTCCCGGGCCGATTGGCTCATTTTTCAACAACACGTGAAATACGCAGATGATATAAGTACTTGGGATCTGAAAATTGAGTTTTCAGTTATCGACCTCATACGTTTAGAAATACCATGAAACGTGGACATTTCTTGGTCCCGGGCTGATTGGTGAATTTTCTCACGACGCGAAAAATGCCGAGCTGATATAAGTATTTGGGATCGGAAAATTGAGTTTCCTGTTATCGACGCTATACGTTTTGAAATACCATGAAACGTGGACATTTCTTGGTCCCGGGCCGATTGGCTCATTATTCAACAACACGTGAAATACGCAGATGATGTAAGTACTTGGGATCTGAAAATTGAGTTTTCAGTTATCGACCTCATACGTTTAGAAATACCATGAAACGTGGACATTTCTTGGTCCCGGGCTGATTGGTGAATTTTCTCTCGACGCGAAAAATGCCGAGCTGATATAAGTACTTGGGATCGGAAAATTGAGTTTCCTGTTATCGACGCTATACGTTTTGAAATACCATGAAACGTGGACATTTCTTGGTCCCGGGCCGATTGGCTCATTTTTCAACAACACGTGAAATACGCAGATGATGTAAGTACTTGTGATCTGAAAATTGAGTTTTCAGTTATCGACCTCATACGTTTAGAAATACCCTGAAACGTGGACATTTCTTGGTCCCGGGCTGATTGGGGAATTATTTCACGACGCGAAAAATACCGAGCTGATATAAGTACTTGGGATCTGAAAATTGCGTTTTCTGTTATCGACGCTATACGTTTATAAATACCATGAAACTTGGAGATTTCTTAGTCCCGGGCTGATTGGGGAATTTTTTCACGACGCGAAAAATTCCGAGCTGACATAAGTACTTGGGAACTGAAAATTGAGATTTCTGTTATCGACGCTATACGTTTAGAAATACCATGAAACGTGGACATTTCTTGGTCCCGGGCTGATTGGTGAATTTTTTCACGACGCGAAAAATGCCGAGCTGATATAAGTACTTGTGATCCGAAAATTGAGTTTTCTGTTATCGACGCTATACGTTTATAAATACCATGAAACGTGGAGATTTCTTAGTCCCGGGCTGATTGGGGAATTTTTTCACGACGCGAAAAATTCCGAGCTGACATAAGTACTTGGGATCTGAAAATTGAGTTTTCAGTTATCGACCTCATACGTTTAGAAATACCATGAAACGTGGACATTTCTTGGTCCCGGGCTGATTGGGGAATTATTTCACGACGCGAGAAATGCCGAGCTGATATAAGTACTTGGGATCTGAAAATTGCGTTTTCTGTTATCGACGCTATACGTTTATAAATACCATGAAACTTGGAGATTTCTTGGTCCCGGGCTGATTGGACCATTTTTCAATAACACGTGAAATAGGCAGATGATATAAGTACTTGGGATCTGAAAATTGAGTTTTCAGTTATCGACCTCATACGTTTAGAAATACCATGAAACGTGGAGATTTCTTGGTCCCGGGCTGATTGGACCATTTTTCAATAACACGTGAAATAGGCAGATGATGGAAGTACTTGGGATCTGAAAATTGAGTTTTCAGTTATCGACCTCATACGTTTAGAAATACCATGAAACGTGGACATTTCTTGGTCCCGGGCTGATTGGTGAATTTTTTCACGACGCGAAAAATGCCGAGCTGATATAAGTACTTCGGATCCGAAAATTGAGTTTTCTGTTATCGACGCTATACGTTTATAAATACCATGAAACGTGAAGATTTCTTGGTCCCGGGCTGATTGGACCATTTTTCAACATCACGTAAAATACGCAACTGATATAAGTACTTGGGATCTGAAAATTGAGTTTTCTGTTATCGACGCTATACGTTTATAAATACCATGAAACGTGGAGATTCCTTAGTCCCGGGCTGATTGGGGAATTTTTTCACGACGCGAAAAATTCCGAGCTGACATAAGTACTTGGGAAATGAAAATTGAGATTTCTGTTATCGACGCTATACGTTTAGAAATACCATGAAACGTGGACATTTCTTGGTCCCGGGCTGATTGGTGAATTTTTTCACGACGCGAAAAATGCCGAGCTGATATAAGTACTTGTGATCCGAAAATTGAGTTTTCCGTTATCGATGCTATACGTTTATTAATACCATGAAACGTGGAGATTTCTTAGTCCCGGGCTGATTGGGGAATATTTTCACGACGCGAAAAATTCCGAGATGACATAAGTACTTGGGATTTGAAAATTGAGTTTTCAGTTATCGACCTCATACGTTTAGAAATACCATGAAACGTGGACATTTCTTGGTCCCGGGCTGATTGGTGAATTTTCTCACGACGCGAAAAATGCCGAGCTGATATAAGTATTTGGGATCGGAAAATTGAGTTTCCTGTTATCGACGCTATACGTTTTGAAATACCATGAAACGTGGACATTTCTTGGTCCCGGGCCGATTGGCTCATTATTCAACAACACGTGAAATACGCAGATGATGTAAGTACATGGGATCTGAAAATTGAGTTTTCAGTTATCGACCTCATACGTTTAGAAATACCATGAAACGTGGACATTTCTTGGTCCCGGGCTGATTGGGGAATTATTTCACGACGCGAAAAATGCCGAGCTGATATAAGTACTTGGGATCTGAAAATTGCGTTTTCTGTTATCGACGCTATACGTTTATAAATACCATGAAACTTGGAGATTTCTTGGTCCCGGGCTGATTGGACCATTTTTCAATAACACGTGAAATAGGCAGATGATATAAGTACTTGGGATCTGAAAATTGAGTTTTCAGTTATCGACCTCATACGTTTAGAAATACCATGAAACGTGGACATTTCTTGGTCCCGGGCCGATTGGCTCATTTTTCAACAACACGTGAAATACGCAGATGATATAAGTACTTGGGATCTCAAAATTGAGTTTTCAGTTATCGACCTCATACGTATAGAAATACCATGAAACGTGGACATTTCTTGGTCCCGGGCTGATTGGTGAATTTTTTCACGACGCGAAAAATGCCGAGCTGATATAAGTACTTGGGATCTGAAAATTGCGTTTTCTGTTATCGACGCTATACGTTGATAAATACCATGAAACGTGAAGATTTCTTGGTCCCGGGCTGATTGGACCATTTTTCAACAACACGTAAAATACGCAACTGATATAAGTACTTGGGATCTGAAAATTGAGTTTTCTGTTATCGACGATATACGTTTATAAATACCATGAAACGTGGAGATTTCTTAGTCCCGGGCTGATTGGGGAATTTTTTCACGACGCGAAAAATTCCGAGCTGACATAAGTACTTGGGAACTGAAAATTGAGTTTTCTGTTATCGACGCTATACGTTTAGAAATACCATGAAACGTGGACATTTCTTGGTCCCGGGCTGATTGGTGAATTTTTTCACGACGCGAAAAATGCCGAGCTGATATAAGTACTTGTGATACGAAAATTGAGTTTTCTGTTATCGACGCTATACGTTTATAAATACCATGAAACGTGGAGATTTCTTAGTCCCGGGCTCATTGGGGAATTTTTTCACGACGCGAAAAATTCCGAGCTGACATAAGTACTTGGGATCTGAAAATTGAGTTTTCAGTTATCGACCTCATACGTTTAGAAATACCATGAAACGTGGACATTTCTTGGTCCCGGGCTGATTGGTGAATTTTCTCACGACGCGAAAAATGCCGAGCTGATATAAGTACTTGGGATCGGAAAATTGAGTTTCCTGTTATCGACGCTATACGTTTTGAAATACCATGAAACGTGGACATTTCTTAGTCCCGGGCCGATTGGGTCATTTTTCAATAACACGTGAAATACGCAGATGATATAAGTACTTGGGATCTGAAAATTGAGTTTTCAGTTATCGACCTCATACGTTTAGAAATACCATGAAACGTGGACATTTCTTGGTCCCGGGCCGATTGGCTCATTTTTCAACAACACGTGAAATACGCAGATGATATAAGTACTTGGGATCTGAAAATTGAGTTTTCAGTTATCGACCTCATACGTTTAGAAATACCATGAAACGTGGACATTTCTTGGTCCCGGGCTGATTGGTGAATTTTTTCACGACGCGAAAAATGCCGAGCTGATATAAGTACTTGGGATCTGAAAATTGCGTTTTCTGTTATCGACGCTATACGTTTATAAGTACCATGAAACGTCGAGATTTCTTGGTCCCGGGCTGATTGGACCATTTTTCAACTACACGTAAAATACGCAACTGATATAAGTACTTGTGATCCGAAAATTGAGTTTTCTGTTATCGACGCTATACGTTTATAAATACCATGAAACGTGGAGATTTCTTAGTCCCGGGCTGATTGGGGAATTTTTTCACGACGCGAAAAATTCCGAGCTGACATAAGTACTTGGGATCTGAAAATTGAGTTTTCAGTTATCGACCTCATACGTTTAGAAATACCATGAAACGTGGACATTTCTTGGTCCCGGGCTGATTGGTGAATTTTCTCTCGACGCGAAAAATGCCAAGCTGATATAAGTACTTGGGATCGGAAAATTGAGTTTCCTGTTATCGACGCTATACGTTTTGAAATACCATGAAACGTGGACATTTCTTGGTCCCGGGCCGATTGGCTCATTTTTCAACAACACATGAAATACGCAGATGATGTAAGTACTTGGGATCTGAAAATTGAGTTTTCAGTTATCGACCTCATACGTTTAGAAATACCATGAACCGTGGACATTTCTTGGTCCCGGGCCGATTGGCTCATTTTTCACCAACACGTGAAATACGCAGATGATATAAGTACTTGGGATCTGAAAATTGAGTTTTCAGTTATCGACCTCATACGTTTAGAAATACCATGAAACGTATTTATTTCTTGGTCCCGGGCTGATTGGTGAATTTTCTCACGACGCGAAAAATGCCGAGCTGATATAAGTACTTGGGATCCGAAAATTGAGTTTTCTGTTATCGACGCTATACGTTTTTAAATACCATGAAACGTGAAGATTTCTTGGTCCCGGGCTGATTGGACCATTTTTCAACAACACGTAAAATACGCAACAGATATAAGTACTTGGGAACTGAAAATTGAGTTTTCTGTTATCGACGCTATACGTTTAGAAATACCAGGAAACGTGGACATTTCTTGGTCCCGGGCTTATTGGTGAATTTTTTCACGACGCGAAAAATGCCGAGCTGATATAAGTACTTGTGATCCGAAAATTGAGTTTTCTGTTATCGACGCTATACGTTTATAAATACCATGAAACGTGGAAATTTCTTAGTCCCGGGCTGATTGGGGAATTTTCTCACGACGCGAAAAATTCCGAGCTGACATAAGTACTTGGGAACTGAAAATTGAGTTTTCTGTTATCGACGCTATACGTTTAGAAATACCATGAAACGTGGACATTTCTTGGTCCCGGGCTGATTGGTGAATTTTTTCACGACGCGAAAAATGCCGAGCTGATATAAGTACTTGTGATACGAAAATTGAGTTTTCTGTTATCGACGCTATACGTTTATAAATACCATGAAACGTGGAGATTTCTTAGTCCCGGGCTGATTGTGGGAATTTTTTCACGACGCGAAAAATTCCGAGGTGACATAAGTACTTGGGATCTGAAAATTGAGTTTTCAGTTATCGACCTCATACGTTTAGAAATACCATGAAACGTGGACATTTCTTGGTCCCGGGCTGATTGGTGAATTTTCTCACGACGCGAAAAATGCCGAGCTGATATAAGTACTTGGGATCGGAAAATTGAGTTTCCTGTTATCGACGCTATACGTTTTGAAATACCATGAAACGTGGACATTTCTGTGTCCCGGGCCGATTGGCCCATTTTTCAACAACACGTGAAATACGCAGATGATATAAGTACTTGGGATCTGAAAATTGAGTTTTCAGTTATCGACCTCATACGTTTAGAAATACCATGAAACGTGGACATTTCTTGGTCCCGGGCTGATTGGGGAATTTTTTCACGACGCGAAAAATTCTGAGCTGATATAAGTACTTGGGATCTGAAAATTGAGTTTCCTGTTATCGACGTTATACGTTTTGAAATACCATGAAACGTGGACATTTCTTGGTCCCGGGCCGATTGGACCATTTTTCAACAACACGTGAAATACGTAGATGATATAAGTACTTGGGATCTGAAAATTGAGTTTTCAGTTATCGACCTCATACGTTTAGAAATACCATGAAACGTGGACATTTCTTGGTCCCGGGCTGATTGGTGAATTTTCTCACGACGCGAAAAATGCCGAGCTGATATAAGTACTTGGGATCGGAAAATTGAGTTTCCTGTTATCGACGCTATACGTTTTGAAATACCATGAAACGTGGACATTTCTTGGTCCCGGGCCGATTGGCCCATTTTTCAAAAACACGTGAAATACGCAGATGATATAAGTACTTGGGATCTGAAAATTGAGTTTTCAGTTATCGACCTCATACGTTTAGAAATACCATGAAACGTATTTATTTCTTGGTCGCGGGCTGATTGGTGAATTTTTTCACGACGCGAAAAATGCCGAGCTGATATAAGTACTTGGGATCTGAAAATTGCGTTTTCTGTTATCGACGCTATACGTTTATAAATACCATGAAACGTGGACATTTCTTGGTCCCGGGCTGATTGGGGAATTTTTTCACGACGCGAAAAATTCCGAGCTGACATAAGTACTTGGGAACTGAAAATTGAGATTTCTGTTATCGACGCTATACGTTTAGAAATACCATGAAACGTGGACATTTCTTGGTCCCGGGCTGATTGGTGAATTTTTTCACGACGCGAAAAATGCCGAGCTGATATAAGTACTTGTGATCCGAAAATTGAGTTTTCTGTTATCGACGCTATACGTTTATAAATACCATGAAACGTGGAGATTTCTTAGTCCCGGGCTGATAGGGGAATTTTTTCACGACGCGAAAAATTCCGAGCTGACATAAGTACTTGGGATCTGAAAATTGAGTTTTCAGTTATCGACCTCATACGTTTAGAAATACCATGAAACGTGGACATTTCTTGGTCCCGGGCTGATTGGGGAATTATTTCACGACGAGAGAAATGCCGAGCTGATATAAGTACTTGGGATCTGAAAATTGCGTTTTCTGTTATCGACGCTATACGTTTATAAATACCATGAAACTCGGAGATTTCTTGGTCCCGGGCTGATTGGACCATTTTTCAATAACACGTGAAATAGGCAGATGATATAAGTACTTGGGATCTGAAAATTGAGTTTTCAGTTATCGACCTCATACGTTTAGAAATACCATGAAACGTGGACATTACTTGGTCCCGGGCCGATTGGCTCATTTTTCAACAACACGTGAAATACGCAGATGATATAAGTACTTGGGATCTGAAAATTGAGTTTTCAGTTATCGACCTCATACGTTTAGAAATACCATGAAACGTGGACATTTCTTGGTCCCGGGCTGATTGGTGAATTTTTTCACGACGCGAAAAATGCCGAGCTGATATAAGTACTTGGGATCTGAAAATTGCGTTTTCTGTTATCGACGCTATACGTTTATAAGTACCATGAAACGTGGAGATTTCTTGGTCCCGGGCTGATTGGACCATTTTTCAACTACACGTAAAATACGCAACTGATATAAGTACTTGTGATCCGAAAATTGAGTTTTCTGTTATCGACGCTATACGTTTATAAATACCATGAAACGTGGAGATTTCTTAGTCCCGGGCTGATTGGGGAATTTTTTCACGACGCGAAAAATTCCGAGCTGACATAAGTACTTGGGATCTGAAAATTGAGTTTTCAGTTATCGACCTCATACGTTTAGAAATACCATGAAACGTGGACATTTCTTGGTCCCGGGCTGATTGGTGAATTTTCTCTCGACGCGAAAAATGCCAAGCTGATATAAGTACTTGGGATCGGAAAATTGAGTTTCCTGTTATCGACGCTATACGTTTTGAAATACCATGAAACGTGGACATTTCTTGGTCCCGGGCCGATTGGCTCATTTTTCAACAACACGTGAAATACGCAGATGATGTAAGTACTTGGGATCCGAAAATTGAGTTTTCAGTTATCGACCTCATACGTTTAGAAATACCATGAACCGTGGACATTTCTTGGTCCCGGGCCGATTGGCTCATTTTTCACCAACACGTGAAATACGCAGATGATATAAGTACTTGGGATCTGAAAATTGAGTTTTCAGTTATCGACCTCATACGTTTAGAAATACCATGAAACGTATTTATTTCTTGGTCGCGGGCTGATTGGTGAATTTTTTCACGACGCGAAAAATGCCGAGCTGATATAAGTACTTGGGATCTGAAAATTGCGTTTTCTGTTATCGACGCTATACGTTTATAAATACCATGAAACGTGGAGATTTCTTGGTCCCGGGCTGATTGGACCATTTTTCAATAACACGTGAAATAGGCAGATGATGGAAGTACTTGGGATCTGAAAATTGAGTTTTCAGTTATCGACCTCATACGTTTAGAAATACCACGAAACGTGGACATTTCTTGGTCCCGGGCTGATTGGTGAATTTTTTCACGACGCGAAAAATGCCGAGCTGATATAAGTACTTCGGATCCGAAAATTGACTTTTCTGTTATCGACGCTATACGTTTATAAATACCATGAAACGTGAAGATTTCTTGGTCCCGGGCTGATTGGACCATTTTTCAACATCACGTAAAATACGCAACTGATATAAGTACTTGGGATCTGAAAATTGAGTTTTCTGTTATCGACGCTATACGTTTATAAATACCATGAAACGTGGATATTTCTTAGTCCCGGGCTGATTGGGGAATTTTTTCACGACGCGAAAAATTCCGAGCTGACATAAGTACTTGGGATTTGAAAATTGAGTTTTCAGTTATCGACCTCATACGTTTAGAAATACCATGAAACGTGGACATTTCTTGGTCCCGGGCTGATTGGTAAATTTTCTCACGACGCGAAAAATGCCGAGCTGATATAAGTATTTGGGATCGGAAAATTGAGTTTCCTGTTATCGACGCTATACGTTTTGAAATACCATGAAACGTGGACATTTCTTGGTCCCGGGCCGATTGGCTCATTATTCAACAACACGTGAAATACGCAGATGATGTAAGTACTTGGGATCTGAAAATTGAGTTTTCAGTTATCGACCTCATACGTTTAGAAATACCATGAAACGTGGACATTTCTTGGTCCCGGGCTGATTGGGGAATTATTTCACGACGCGAAAAATGCCGAGCTGATATAAGTACTTGGGATCTGAAAATTGCGTATTCTGTTATCGACGCTATACGTTTATAAATACCATGAAACTTGGAGATTTCTTAGTCCCGGGCTGATTGGGGAATTTTTTCACGACGCGAAAAATTCCGAGCTGACATAAGTACTTGGGAACTGAAAATTGAGATTTCTGTTATCGACGCTATACGTTTAGAAATACCATGAAACGTGGACATTTCTTGGTCCCGGGCTGATTGGTGAATTTTTTCACGACGCGAAAAATGCCGAGCTGATATAAGTACTTGTGATCCGAAAATTGAGTTTTCTGTTATCGACGCTATACGTTTATAAATATCATGAAACGTGGAGATTTCTTAGTCCCGGGCTGATAGGGGAATTTTTTCACGACGCGAAAAATTCCGAGCTGACATAAGTACTTGGGATCTGAAAATTGAGTTTTCAGTTATCGACCTCATACGTTTAGAAATACCATGAAACGTGGACATTTCTTGGTCCCGGGCTGATTGGGGAATTATTTCACGACGAGAGAAATGCCGAGCTGATATAAGTACTTGGGATCTGAAAATTGCGTTTTCTGTTATCGACGCTATACGTTTATAAATACCATGAAACTCGGAGATTTCTTGGTCCCGGGCTGATTGGACCATTTTTCAATAACACCTGAAATAGGCAGATGATATAAGTACTTGGGATCTGAAAATTGAGTTTTCAGTTATCGACCTCATACGTTTAGAAATACCATGAAACGTGGACATTTCTTGGTCCCGGGCCGATTGGCTCATTTTTCAACAACACGTGAAATACGCAGATGATATAAGTACTTGGGATCTGAAAATTGAGTTTTCAGTTATCGACCTCATACGTTTAGAAATACCATGAAACGTGGACATTTCTTGGTCCCGGGCTGATTGGTGAATTTTTTCACGACGCGAAAAATGCCGAGCTGATATAAGTACTTGGGATCTGAAAATTGCGTTTTCTGTTATCGACGCTATACGTTTATAAGTACCATGAAACGTGGAGATTTCTTGGTACCTGGCTGATTGGACCATTTTTCAACTACACGTAAAATACGCAACTGATATAAGTACTTGTGATCCGAAAATTGAGTTTTCTGTTATCGACGCTATACGTTTATAAATACCATGAAACGTGGAGATTTCTTAGTCCCGGGCTGATTGGGGAATTTTTTCACGACGCGAAAAATTCCGAGCTGACATAAGTACTTGGGATCTGAAAATTGAGTTTTCAGTTATCGACCTCATACGTTTAGAAATACCATGAAACGTGGACATTTCTTGGTCCCGGGCTGATTGGTGAATTTTCTCTCGACGCGAAAAATGCCAAGCTGATATAAGTACTTGGGATCGGAAAATTGAGTTTCCTGTTATCGACGCTATACGTTTTGAAATACCATGAAACGTGGACATTTCTTGGTCCCGGGCCGATTGGCTCATTTTTCAACAACACATAAAATACGCAGATGATGTAAGTACTTGGGATCTGAAAATTGAGTTTTCAGTTATCGACCTCATACGTTTAGAAATACCATGAACCGTGGACATTTCTTGGTCCCGGGCCGATTGGCTCATTTTTCACCAACACGTGAAATACGCAGATGATATAAGTACTTGGGATCTGAAAATTGAGTTTTCAGTTATCGACCTCATACGTTTAGAAATACCATGAAACGTATTTATTTCTTGGTCCCGGGCTGATTGGTGAATTTTCTCACGACGCGAAAAATGCCGAGCTGATATAAGTACTTGGGATCCGAAAATTGAGTTTTCTGTTATCGACGCTATACGTTTTTGAATACCATGAAACGTGAAGATTTCTTGGTCCCGGGCTGATTGGACCATTTTTCAACAACACGTAAAATACGCAACAGATATAAGTACTTGGGAACTGAAAATTGAGTTTTCTGTTATCGACGCTATACGTTTAGAAATACCAGGAAACGTGGACATTTCTTGGTCCCGGGCTTATTGGTGAATTTTTTCACGACGCGAAAAATGCCGAGCTGATATAAGTACTTGTGATCCGAAAATTGAGTTTTCTGTTATCGACGCTATACGTTTATAAATACCATGAAACGTGGAAATTTCTTAGTCCCGGGCTGATTGGGGAATTTTCTCACGACGCGAAAAATTCCGAGCTGACATAAGTACTTGGGATCTGAAAATTGCGTTTTCTGTTATCGACGCTATACGTTTATAAATACCATGAAACTCGGAGATTTCTTGGTCCCGGGCTGATTGGACCATTTTTCAATAACACGTGAAATAGGCAGATGATATAAGTACTTGGGATCTGAAAATTGAGTTTTCAGTTATCGACCTCATACGTTTAGAAATACCATGAAACGTGGACATTTCTTGGTCCCGGGCCGATTGGCTCATTTTTCAACAACACGTGAAATACGCAGATGATATAAGTACTTGGGATCTGAAAATTGAGTTTTCAGTTATCGACCTCATACGTTTAGAAATACCATGAAACGTGGACATTTCTTGGTCCCGGGCTGATTGGTGAATTTTTTCACGACGCGAAAAATGCCGAGCTGATATAAGTACTTGGGATCTGAAAATTGCGTTTTCTGTTATCGACGCTATACGTTTATAAGTACCATGAAACGTCGAGATTTCTTGGTCCCGGGCTGATTGGACCATTTTTCAACTACACGTAAAATACGCAACTGATATAAGTACTTGTGATCCGAAAATTGAGTTTTCTGTTATCGACGCTATACGTTTATATATACCATGAAACGTGGAGATTTCTTAGTCCCGGGCTGATTGGGGAATTTTTTCACGACGCGAAAAATTCCGAGCTGACATAAGTACTTGGGATCTGAAAATTGAGTTTTCAGTTATCGACCTCATACGTTTAGAAATACCATGAAACGTGGACATTTCTTGGTCCCGGGCTGATTGGTGAATTTTCTCTCGACGCGAAAAATGCCAAGCTGATATAAGTACTTGGGATCGGAAAATTGAGTTTCCTGTTATCGACGCTATACGTTTTGAAATACCATGAAACGTGGACATTTCTTGGTCCCGGGCCGATTGGCTCATTTTTCAACAACACATGAAATACGCAGATGATGTAAGTACTTGGGATCTGAAAATTGAGTTTTCAGTTATCGACCTCATACGTTTAGAAATACCATGAACCGTGGACATTTCTTGGTCCCGGGCCGATTGGCTCATTTTTCACCAACACGTGAAATACGCAGATGATATAAGTACTTGGGATCTGAAAATTGAGTTTTCAGTTATCGACCTCATACGTTTAGAAATACCATGAAACGTATTTATTTCTTGGTCCCGGGCTGATTGGTGAATTTTCTCACGACGCGAAAAATGCCGAGCTGATATAAGTACTTGGGATCCGAAAATTGAGTTTTCTGTTATCGACGCTATACGTTTTTAAATACCATGAAACGTGAAGATTTCTTGGTCCCGGGCTGATTGGACCATTTTTCAACAACACGTAAAATACGCAACAGATATAAGTACTTGGGAACTGAAAATTGAGTTTTCTGTTATCGACGCTATACGTTTAGAAATACCAGGAAACGTGGACATTTCTTGGTCCCGGGCTTATTGGTGAATTTTTTCACGACGCGAAAAATGCCGAGCTGATATAAGTACTTGTGATCCGAAAATTGAGTTTTCTGTTATCGACGCTATACGTTTATAAATACCATGAAACGTGGAAATTTCTTAGTCCCGGGCTGATTGGGGAATTTTCTCACGACGCGAAAAATTCCGAGCTGACATAAGTACTTGGGAACTGAAAATTGAGTTTTCTGTTATCGACGCTATACGTTTAGAAATACCATGAAACGTGGACATTTCTTGGTCCCGGGCTGATTGGTGAATTTTTTCACGACGCGAAAAATGCCGAGCTGATATAAGTACTTGTGATACGAAAATTGAGTTTTCTGTTATCGACGCTATACGTTTATAAATACCATGAAACGTGGAGATTTCTTAGTCCCGGGCTGATTGTGGGAATTTTTTCACGACGCGAAAAATTCCGAGGTGACATAAGTACTTGGGATCTGAAAATTGAGTTTTCAGTTATCGACCTCATACGTTTAGAAATACCATGAAACGTGGACATTTCTTGGTCCCGGGCTGATTGGTGAATTTTCTCACGACGCGAAAAATGCCGAGCTGATATAAGTACTTGGGATCGGAAAATTGAGTTTCCTGTTATCGACGCTATACGTTTTGAAATACCATGAAACGTGGACATTTCTGTGTCCCGGGCCGATTGGCCCATTTTTCAACAACACGTGAAATACGCAGATGATATAAGTACTTGGGATCTGAAAATTGAGTTTTCAGTTATCGACCTCATACGTTTAGAAATACCATGAAACGTGGACATTTCTTGGTCCCGGGCTGATTGGGGAATTTTTTCACGACGCGAAAAATTCTGAGCTGATATAAGTACTTGGGATCTGAAAATTGAGTTTCCTGTTATCGACGTTATACGTTTTGAAATACCATGAAACGTGGACATTTCTTGGTCCCGGGCCGATTGGACCATTTTTCAACAACACGTGAAATACGTAGATGATATAAGTACTTGGGATCTGAAAATTGAGTTTTCAGTTATCGACCTCATACGTTTAGAAATACCATGAAACGTGGACATTTCTTGGTCCCGGGCTGATTGGTGAATTTTCTCACGACGCGAAAAATGCCGAGCTGATATAAGTACTTGGGATCGGAAAATTGAGTTTCCTGTTATCGACGCTATACGTTTTGAAATACCATGAAACGTGGACATTTCTTGGTCCCGGGCCGATTGGCCCATTTTTCAAAAACACGTGAAATACGCAGATGATATAAGTACTTGGGATCTGAAAATTGAGTTTTCAGTTATCGACCTCATACGTTTAGAAATACCATGAAACGTATTTATTTCTTGGTCGCGGGCTGATTGGTGAATTTTTTCACGACGCGAAAAATGCCGAGCTGATATAAGTACTTGGGATCTGAAAATTGCGTTTTCTGTTATCGACGCTATACGTTTATAAATACCATGAAACGTGGACATTTCTTGGTCCCGGGCTGATTGGGGAATTTTTTCACGACGCGAAAAATTCCGAGCTGACATAAGTACTTGGGAACTGAAAATTGAGATTTCTGTTATCGACGCTATACGTTTAGAAATACCATGAAACGTGGACATTTCTTGGTCCCGGGCTGATTGGTGAATTTTTTCACGACGCGAAAAATGCCGAGCTGATATAAGTACTTGTGATCCGAAAATTGAGTTTTCTGTTATCGACGCTATACGTTTATAAATACCATGAAACGTGGAGATTTCTTAGTCCCGGGCTGATAGGGGAATTTTTTCACGACGCGAAAAATTCCGAGCTGACATAAGTACTTGGGATCTGAAAATTGAGTTTTCAGTTATCGACCTCATACGTTTAGAAATACCATGAAACGTGGACATTTCTTGGTCCCGGGCTGATTGGGGAATTATTTCACGACGAGAGAAATGCCGAGCTGATATAAGTACTTGGGATCTGAAAATTGCGTTTTCTGTTATCGACGCTATACGTTTATAAATACCATGAAACTCGGAGATTTCTTGGTCCCGGGCTGATTGGACCATTTTTCAATAACACGTGAAATAGGCAGATGATATAAGTACTTGGGATCTGAAAATTGAGTTTTCAGTTATCGACCTCATACGTTTAGAAATACCATGAAACGTGGACATTACTTGGTCCCGGGCCGATTGGCTCATTTTTCAACAACACGTGAAATACGCAGATGATATAAGTACTTGGGATCTGAAAATTGAGTTTTCAGTTATCGACCTCATACGTTTAGAAATACCATGAAACGTGGACATTTCTTGGTCCCGGGCTGATTGGTGAATTTTTTCACGACGCGAAAAATGCCGAGCTGATATAAGTACTTGGGATCTGAAAATTGCGTTTTCTGTTATCGACGCTATACGTTTATAAGTACCATGAAACGTGGAGATTTCTTGGTCCCGGGCTGATTGGACCATTTTTCAACTACACGTAAAATACGCAACTGATATAAGTACTTGTGATCCGAAAATTGAGTTTTCTGTTATCGACGCTATACGTTTATAAATACCATGAAACGTGGAGATTTCTTAGTCCCGGGCTGATTGGGGAATTTTTTCACGACGCGAAAAATTCCGAGCTGACATAAGTACTTGGGATCTGAAAATTGAGTTTTCAGTTATCGACCTCATACGTTTAGAAATACCATGAAACGTGGACATTTCTTGGTCCCGGGCTGATTGGTGAATTTTCTCTCGACGCGAAAAATGCCAAGCTGATATAAGTACTTGGGATCGGAAAATTGAGTTTCCTGTTATCGACGCTATACGTTTTGAAATACCATGAAACGTGGACATTTCTTGGTCCCGGGCCGATTGGCTCATTTTTCAACAACACGTGAAATACGCAGATGATGTAAGTACTTGGGATCCGAAAATTGAGTTTTCAGTTATCGACCTCATACGTTTAGAAATACCATGAACCGTGGACATTTCTTGGTCCCGGGCCGATTGGCTCATTTTTCACCAACACGTGAAATACGCAGATGATATAAGTACTTGGGATCTGAAAATTGAGTTTTCAGTTATCGACCTCATACGTTTAGAAATACCATGAAACGTATTTATTTCTTGGTCGCGGGCTGATTGGTGAATTTTTTCACGACGCGAAAAATGCCGAGCTGATATAAGTACTTGGGATCTGAAAATTGCGTTTTCTGTTATCGACGCTATACGTTTATAAATACCATGAAACGTGGAGATTTCTTAGTCCCGGGCTGATTGGGGAATTTTTTCACGACGCGAAAAATTCCGAGCTGACATAAGTACTTGGGATCTGAAAATTGAGTTTTCAGTTATCGACCTCATACGTTTAGAAATACCATGAAACGTGGACATTTCTTGGTCCCGGGCTGATTGGTGAATTTTCTCTCGACGCGAAAAATGCCAAGCTGATATAAGTACTTGGGATCGGAAAATTGAGTTTCCTGTTATCGACGCTATACGTTTTGAAATACCATGAAACGTGGACATTTCTTGGTCCCGGGCCGATTGGCTCATTTTTCAACAACACGTGAAATACGCAGATGATGTAAGTACTTGGGATCCGAAAATTGAGTTTTCAGTTATCGACCTCATACGTTTAGAAATACCATGAACCGTGGACATTTCTTGGTCCCGGGCCGATTGGCTCATTTTTCACCAACACGTGAAATACGCAGATGATATAAGTACTTGGGATCTGAAAATTGAGTTTTCAGTTATCGACCTCATACGTTTAGAAATACCATGAAACGTATTTATTTCTTGGTCGCGGGCTGATTGGTGAATTTTTTCACGACGCGAAAAATGCCGAGCTGATATAAGTACTTGGGATCTGAAAATTGCGTTTTCTGTTATCGACGCTATACGTTTATAAATACCATGAAACGTGGAGATTTCTTGGTCCCGGGCTGATTGGACCATTTTTCAATAACACGTGAAATAGGCAGATGATGGAAGTACTTGGGATCTGAAAATTGAGTTTTCAGTTATCGACCTCATACGTTTAGAAATACCACGAAACGTGGACATTTCTTGGTCCCGGGCTGATTGGTGAATTTTTTCACGACGCGAAAAATGCCGAGCTGATATAAGTACTTCGGATCCGAAAATTGACTTTTCTGTTATCGACGCTATACGTTTATAAATACCATGAAACGTGAAGATTTCTTGGTCCCGGGCTGATTGGACCATTTTTCAACATCACGTAAAATACGCAACTGATATAAGTACTTGGGATCTGAAAATTGAGTTTTCTGTTATCGACGCTATACGTTTATAAATACCATGAAACGTGGAGATTTCTTAGTCCCGGGCTGATTGGGGAATTTTTTCACGACGCGAAAAATTCCGAGCTGACATAAGTACTTGGGATTTGAAAATTGAGTTTTCAGTTATCGACCTCATACGTTTAGAAATACCATGAAACGTGGACATTTCTTGGTCCCGGGCTGATTGGTAAATTTTCTCACGACGCGAAAAATGCCGAGCTGATATAAGTATTTGGGATCGGAAAATTGAGTTTCCTGTTATCGACGCTATACGTTTTGAAATACCATGAAACGTGGACATTTCTTGGTCCCGGGCCGATTGGCTCATTATTCAACAACACGTGAAATACGCAGATGATGTAAGTACTTGGGATCTGAAAATTGAGTTTTCAGTTATCGACCTCATACGTTTAGAAATACCATGAAACGTGGACATTTCTTGGTCCCGGGCTGATTGGGGAATTATTTCACGACGCGAAAAATGCCGAGCTGATATAAGTACTTGGGATCTGAAAATTGCGTTTTCTGTTATCGACGCTATACGTTTATAAATACCATGAAACTTGGAGATTTCTTAGTCCCGGGCTGATTGGGGAATTTTTTCACGACGCGAAAAATTCCGAGCTGACATAAGTACTTGGGAACTGAAAATTGAGATTTCTGTTATCGACGCTATACGTTTAGAAATACCATGAAACGTGGACATTTCTTGGTCCCGGGCTGATTGGTGAATTTTTTCACGACGCGAAAAATGCCGAGCTGATATAAGTACTTGTGATCCGAAAATTGAGTTTTCTGTTATCGACGCTATACGTTTATAAATATCATGAAACGTGGAGATTTCTTAGTCCCGGGCTGATAGGGGAATTTTTTCACGACGCGAAAAATTCCGAGCTGACATAAGTACTTGGGATCTGAAAATTGAGTTTTCAGTTATCGACCTCATACGTTTAGAAATACCATGAAACGTGGACATTTCTTGGTCCCGGGCTGATTGGGGAATTATTTCACGACGAGAGAAATGCCGAGCTGATATAAGTACTTGGGATCTGAAAATTGCGTTTTCTGTTATCGACGCTATACGTTTATAAATACCATGAAACTCGGAGATTTCTTGGTCCCGGGCTGATTGGACCATTTTTCAATAACACCTGAAATAGGCAGATGATATAAGTACTTGGGATCTGAAAATTGAGTTTTCAGTTATCGACCTCATACGTTTAGAAATACCATGAAACGTGGACATTTCTTGGTCCCGGGCCGATTGGCTCATTTTTCAACAACACGTGAAATACGCAGATGATATAAGTACTTGGGATCTGAAAATTGAGTTTTCAGTTATCGACCTCATACGTTTAGAAATACCATGAAACGTGGACATTTCTTGGTCCCGGGCTGATTGGTGAATTTTTTCACGACGCGAAAAATGCCGAGCTGATATAAGTACTTGGGATCTGAAAATTGCGTTTTCTGTTATCGACGCTATACGTTTATAAGTACCATGAAACGTGGAGATTTCTTGGTACCTGGCTGATTGGACCATTTTTCAACTACACGTAAAATACGCAACTGATATAAGTACTTGTGATCCGAAAATTGAGTTTTCTGTTATCGACGCTATACGTTTATAAATACCATGAAACGTGGAGATTTCTTAGTCCCGGGCTGATTGGGGAATTTTTTCACGACGCGAAAAATTCCGAGCTGACATAAGTACTTGGGATCTGAAAATTGAGTTTTCAGTTATCGACCTCATACGTTTAGAAATACCATGAAACGTGGACATTTCTTGGTCCCGGGCTGATTGGTGAATTTTCTCTCGACGCGAAAAATGCCAAGCTGATATAAGTACTTGGGATCGGAAAATTGAGTTTCCTGTTATCGACGCTATACGTTTTGAAATACCATGAAACGTGGACATTTCTGTGTCCCGGGCCGATTGGCCCATTTTTCAACAACACGTGAAATACGCAGATGATATAAGTACTTGGGATCTGAAAATTGAGTTTTCAGTTATCGACCTCATACGTTTAGAAATACCATGAAACGTGGACATTTCTTGGTCCCGGGCTGATTGGTAAATTTTCTCACGACGCGAAAAATGCCGAGCTGATATAAGTATTTGGGATCGGAAAATTGAGTTTCCTGTTATCGACGCTATACGTTTTGAAATACCATGAAACGTGGACATTTCTTGGTCCCGGGCCGATTGGCTCATTATTCAACAACACGTGAAATACGCAGATGATGTAAGTACTTGGGATCTGAAAATTGAGTTTTCAGTTATCGACCTCATACGTTTAGAAATACCATGAAACGTGGACATTTCTTGGTCCCGGGCTGATTGGGGAATTATTTCACGACGCGAAAAATGCCGAGCTGATATAAGTACTTGGGATCTGAAAATTGCGTTTTCTGTTATCGACGCTATACGTTTATAAATACCATCAAACTTGGAGATTTCTTAGTCCCGGGCTGATTGGGGAATTTTTTCACGACGCGAAAAATTCCGAGCTGACATAAGTACTTGGGAACTGAAAATTGAGATTTCTGTTATCGACGCTATACGTTTATAAGTACCATGAAACGTGGAGATTTCTTGGTCCCGGGCTGATTGGACCATTTTTCAACTACACGTAAAATACGCAACTGATATAAGTACTTGTGATCCGAAAATTGAGTTTTCTGTTATCGACGCTATACGTTTATAAATACCATGAAACGTGGAGATTTCTTAGTCCCGGGCTGATTGGGGAATTTTTTCACGACGCGAAAAATTCCGAGCTGACATAAGTACTTGGGATCTGAAAATTGAGTTTTCAGTTATCGACCTCATACGTTTAGAAATACCATGAACCGTGGACATTTCTTGGTCCCGGGCCGATTGGCTCATTTTTCACCAACACGTGAAATACGCAGATGATATAAGTACTTGGGATCTGAAAATTGAGTTTTCAGTTATCGACCTCATACGTTTAGAAATACCATGAAACGTATTTATTTCTTGGTCCCGGGCTGATTGGTGAATTTTCTCACGACGCGAAAAATGCCGAGCTGATATAAGTACTTGGGATCCGAAAATTGAGTTTTCTGTTATCGACGCTATACGTTTTTAAATACCATGAAACGTGAAGATTTCTTGGTCCCGGGCTGATTGGACCATTTTTCAACAACACGTAAAATACGCAACAGATATAAGTACTTGGGAACTGAAAATTGAGTTTTCTGTTATCGACGCTATACGTTTAGAAATACCAGGAAACGTGGACATTTCTTGGTCCCGGGCTTATTGGTGAATTTTTTCACGACGCGAAAAATGCCGAGCTGATATAAGTACTTGTGATCCGAAAATTGAGTTTTCTGTTATCGACGCTATACGTTTATAAATACCATGAAACGTGGAAATTTCTTAGTCCCGGGCTGATTGGGGAATTTTCTCACGACGCGAAAAATTCCGAGCTGACATAAGTACTTGGGAACTGAAAATTGAGTTTTCTGTTATCGACGCTATACGTTTAGAAATACCATGAAACGTGGACATTTCTTGGTCCCGGGCTGATTGGTGAATTTTTTCACGACGCGAAAAATGCCGAGCTGATATAAGTACTTGTGATACGAAAATTGAGTTTTCTGTTATCGACGCTATACGTTTATAAATACCATGAAACGTGGAGATTTCTTAGTCCCGGGCTGATTGTGGGAATTTTTTCACGACGCGAAAAATTCCGAGGTGACATAAGTACTTGGGATCTGAAAATTGAGTTTTCAGTTATCGACCTCATACGTTTAGAAATACCATGAAACGTGGACATTTCTTGGTCCCGGGCTGATTGGTGAATTTTTTCACGACGCGAAAAATGCCGAGCTGATATAAGTACTTGGGATCGGAAAATTGAGTTTCCTGTTATCGACGCTATACGTTTTGAAATACCATGAAACGTGGACATTTCTGTGTCCCGGGCCGATTGGCCCATTTTTCAACAACACGTGAAATACGCAGATGATATAAGTACTTGGGATCTGAAAATTGAGTTTTCAGTTATCGACCTCATACGTTTAGAAATACCATGAAACGTGGACATTTCTTGGTCCCGGGCTGATTGTGGAATTTTTTCACGACGCGAAAAATTCTGAGCTGATATAAGTACTTGGGATCTGAAAATTGAGTTTCCTGTTATCGACGTTATACGTTTTGAAATACCATGAAACGTGGACATTTCTTGGTCCCGGGCCGATTGGACCATTTTTCAACAACACGTGAAATACGTAGATGATATAAGTACTTGGGATCTGAAAATTGAGTTTTCAGTTATCGACCTCATACGTTTAGAAATACCATGAAACGTGGACATTTCTTGGTCCCGGGCTGATTGGTGAATTTTTTCACGACGCGAAAAATGCCGAGCTGATATAAGTACTTGGGATCTGAAAATTGCGTTTTCTGTTATCGACGCTATACGTTTATAAGTACCATGAAACGTGGAGATTTCTTGGTCCCGGGCTGATTGGACCATTTTTCAATAACACGTGAAATAGACAGATGATAGAAGTACTTGGGATCTGAAAATTGAGTTTTCAGTTATCGACCTCATACGTTTAGAAATATCATGAAACGTGGACATTTCTTGGTCCCGGGCTGATTGGTGAATTTTTTCACGACGCGAAAAATGCCGAGCTGATATAAGTACTTGGGATCTGAAAATTGCGTTTTCTGTTATCGACTGTATACGTTTATAAATACCATGAAACGTGAAGATTTCTTGGTCCCGGGCTGATTGGACCATTTTTCAACAACACGTAAAATACGCAACTGATATAAGTACTTGGGATCTGATAATTGAGTTTTCTGTTATCGACGCTATACGTTTATAAATACCATGAAACGTGGAGATTTCTTAGTCCCGTGCTGATTGGGGAATTTTTTCACGACGCGAAAAATTTCGAGCTGACATAAGTACTTGGGAACTGAAAATTGAGTTTTCTGTTATCGACGCTATACGTTTAGAAATACCATGAAACGTGGACATTTCTTGGTCCCGGGCTGATTGGTGAATTTTTTCACGACGCGAAAAATGCCGAGCTGATATAAGTACTTGGGATCGGAAAATTGATTTTCCTGTTATCGACGCTATACGTTTTGAAATACCATGAAACGTGGACATTTCTTAGTCCCGGGCCGATTGGGTCATTTTTCAATAACACGTGAAGTACGCAGATGATATAAGTACTTGGGATCTGAAAATTGAGTTTTCAGTTATCGACCTCATACGCTTAGAAATACCATGAAACGTGGACATTTCTTGGTCCCGGGCTCATTGGGGAATTTTTTCACGACGCGAAAAATTCTGAGCTGATATAAGTACTTGGGATCTGAAAATTGAGTTTCCTGTTATCGACGTTATACGTTTTGAAATACCATGAAACGTGGACATTTCTTGGTCCCGGGACGATTGGACCATTTTTCAACAACACGTGAAATACGTAGATGATATAAGTACTTGGGATCTGAAAATTGAGTTTTCAGTTATCGACCTCATACGTTTAGAAATACCATGAAACGTGTTTATTTCTTGGTCGCGGGCTGATTGGTGAATTTTTTCACGACGCGAAAAATGCCGAGCTGATATAAGTAATTGGGATCTGAAAATTGCGTTTTCTGTTATCGACGCTATACGTTTATAAATACCATGAAACGTGGAGATTTCTTGGTCCCGGGCTGATTGGACCAGTTTTCAATAACACGTGAAATAGGCAGATGATAGAAGTACTTGGGATCTGAAAATTGAGTTTTCAGTTATCGACCTCATACGCTTAGAAATACCATGAAACGTGGACATTTCTTGGTCCCGGGCTCATTGGGGAATTTTTTCACGACGCGAAAAATTCTGAGCTGATATAAGTACTTGGGATCTGAAAATTGAGTTTCCTGTTATCGACGTTATACGTTTTGAAATACCATGAAACGTGGACATTTCTTGGTCCCGGGACGATTGGACCATTTTTCAACAACACGTGAAATACGTAGATGATATAAGTACTTGGGATCTGAAAATTGAGTTTTCAGTTATCGACCTCATACGTTTAGAAATACCATGAAACGTGTTTATTTCTTGGTCGCGGGCTGATTGGTGAATTTTTTCACGACGCGAAAAATGCCGAGCTGATATAAGTACTTGGGATCTGAAAATTGCGTTTTCTGTTATCGACGCTATACGTTTATAAGTACCATGAAACGTGGAGATTTCTTGGTCCCGGGCCGATTGGCTCATTTTTCAACAACACGTGAAATACGCAGATGATATAAGTACTTGGGATCTGAAAATTGAGTTTTCAGTTATCGACCTCATACGTTTAGAAATACCATGAAACGTGGACATTTCTTGGTCCCGGGCTGATTGGGGAATTTTTTCACGACGCGAAAAATTCTGAGCTAATATAAGTACTTGGGATCTGAAAATTGAGTTTCCTGTTATCGAAGTTATACGTTTATAAATACCATGAAACGTGAAGATTTCTTGGTCCCGGGCTGATTGGGGAATTTTTTCACGACGCGAAAAATTCCGAGCTGATATATGTACTTGGGATCTGAAAATTGCGTTTTCTGTTATCGACGCTATACGTTTTTAAATACCATGAAACGTGAAGATTTCTTGGTCCCGGGCTGATTGGACCATTTTTCAATAACACGTGAAATAGGCAGATGATATAAGTACTTGGGATCTGAAAATTGAGTTTTCAGTTATCGACCTCATACGTTTATAAATACCATGAAACGTGGAGATTTCTTAGTCCCGGGCTGATTGGGGAATTTTTTCACGACGCGAAAAGTTCCGAGCTGACATAAGTACTTGGGATCTGAAAATTGAGTTTTCAGTTATCGACCTCATACGTTTAGAAATACCATGAAACGTGGACATTTCTTGGTCCCGAGCTGATTGGGGAATTATTTCACGACGCGAGAAATGCCGAGCTGATATAAGTACTTGGGATCTGAAAATTGCGTTTTCTGTTATCGACGCTATACGTTTATAAATACCATGAAACTTGGAGATTTCTTGGTCCCGGGCTGATTGGACCATTTTTCAATAACACGTGAAATAGGCAGATGATATAAGTACTTGGGATCTGAAAATTGAGTTTTCAGTTATCGACCTCATACGTTTAGAAATACCATGAAACGTGGACATTTCTTGGTCCCGGGCCGATTGGCTCATTTTTCAACAACACGTGAAATACGCAGATGATATAAGTACTTGGGATCTGAAAATTGAGTTTTCAGTTATCGACCTCATACGTTTAGAAATACCATGAAACGTGGATATTTCTTGGTCCCGGGCTGATTGGTGAATTTTTTCACGACGCGAAAAATGCCGAGCTGATATAAGTACTTGGGATCTGAAAATTGCGTTTTCTGTTATCGACGCTATACGTTTATAAGTACCATGAAATGTGGAGATTTCTTGGTCCCGGGCTGATTGGACCATTTTTCAACAACACGTAAAATACGCAACTGATATAAGTACTTGGGATCTGAAAATTGAGTTTTCTGTTATCGACGCTATACGTTTATAAATACCATGAAACGTGGAGATTTCTTAGTCCCGGGCTGATTGGGGAATTTTTTCACGACGCGAAAAATTCCGAGCTGACATAAGTACTTGGGAACTGAAAATTGAGTTTTCTGTTATCGACGCTATACGTTTAGAAATACCATGAAACGTGGACATTTCTTGGTCCCGGGCTGATTGGTGAATTTTTTCACGACGCGAAAAATGCCGAGCTGATATAAGTACTTGTGATACGAAAATTGAGTTTTCTGTTATCGACGCTATACGTTTATAAATACCATGAAACGTGGAGATTTCTTAGTCCCGGGCTGATTGGGGAATTTTTTCACGACGCGAAAAATTCCGAGCTGACATAAGTACTTGGGAACTGAAAATTGAGTTTTCTGTTATCGACACTATACGTTTAGAAATACCATGAAACGTGGACATTTCTTGGTCCCGGGCTGATTAGTGAATTTTTTCACGACGCGAAAAATGCCGAGCTGATATAAGTACTTGTGATCCGAAAATTGAGTTTTCTGTTATCGACGCTATACTTTTATAAATACCATGAAACGTGGAGATTCCTTAGTCCCGGGCTGATTGGGGAATTTTTTCACGACGCGAAAAATTCCGAGCTGACATAAGTACTTGGGATCTGAAAATTGAGTTTTCAGTTATCGACCTCATACGTTTAGAAATACCATGAAACGTGGACATTTCTTGGTCCCGGGCTGATTGGTGAATTTTCTTTCGACGCGAAAAATGCCGAGCTGATATAAGTACTTGGGATCGGAAAATTGAGTTTCCTGTTATCGACGCTATACGTTTTGAAATACCATGAAACGTGGACATTTCTTGGTCCCGGGCCGATTGGCTCATTTTTCAACAACACGTGAAATACGCAGATGATGTAAGTACTTGGGATCTGAAAATTGAGTTTTCAGTTATCGACCTCATACGTTTAGAAATACCATGAAACGTGGACATTTCTTGGTCCCGGGCCGATTGGCTCATTTTTCAACAACACGTGAAATACGCAGATGATATAAGTACTTGGGATCTGAAAATTGAGTTTTCAGTTATCGACCTCATACGTTTAGAAATACCATGAAACGTATTTATTTCTTGGTCGCGGGCTGATTGGTGAATTTTTTCACGACGCGAAAAATGCCGAGCTGATATAAGTACTTGGGATCTGAAAATTGCGTTTTCTGTTATCGACGCTATACGTTTATAAATACCATGAAACGTGGAGATTTCTTGGTCCCGGGCTGATTGGACCATTTTTCAATAACACGTGAAATAGGCAGATGATAGAAGTACTTTGGATCTGAAAATTGAGTTTTCAGTTATCGACCTCATACGTTTAGAAATACCATGAAACGTGGACATTTCTTGGTCCCGGGCTGATTGGTGAATTTTTTCACGACGCGAAAAATGCCGAGCTGATATAAGTACTTCGCATCCGAATATTGAGTTTTCTGTTATCGACGCTATACGTTTATAAATACCATGAAACGTGAAGATTTCTTGGTCCCGGGCTGATTGGACCATTTTTCAACATCACGTAAAATACGCAACTGATATAAGTACTTGGGATCTGAAAATTGAGTTTTCTGTTATCGACGCTATACGTTTATAAATACCATGAAACGTGGAGGTTTCTTAGTCCCGGGCTGATTGGGGAATTTTTTCACGACGCGAAAAATGCCGAGCTGATATAAGTACTTGGGATCTGAAAATTGCGTTTTCTGTTATCGACGCTATACGTTTATAAATACCATGAAACTTGGAGATTTCTTGGTCCCGGGCTGATTGAACCATTTTTCAATAACACGTGAAATAGGCAGATGATATAAGTACTTGAGATCTGAAAATTGAGTTTTCAGTTATCGACCTCATACGTTTAGAAATACCATGAAACGTGGACATTTCTTGGTCGCGGGCTGATTGGTGAATTTTCTCACGACGCGAAAAATGCCGAGCTGATATAAGTACTTGGGATCTGAAAATTGAGTTTCCTGTTATCGAAGTTATACGTTTTGAAATACCATGAAACGTGGACATTGCTTGGTCCCGGGCCGATTGGACCATTTTTCAACAACACGTGAAATACGTAGATGATATAAGTACTTGGGATCTGAAAATTGAGTTTTCAGTTATCGACCTCATACGTTTAGAAATACCATGAAACGTGGACATTTCTTGGTCCCGGGCTGATTGGTGAAATTTTTTACGATGCGAAAAATGCCGAGCTGATATAAGTACTTGGGATCTGAAAATTGCGTTTTCTGTTATCGACGCTATACGTTTATAAATACCATGAAACGTGGAGATTTCTTGGTCCCGGGCTGATTGGACCATTTTTGAATAACACGTGAAATAGGCAGATGATATAAGTACTTGGGATCTGAAAATTGAGTTTTCAGTAATCGACCTCATACGTTTAGAAATACCATGAAACGTGGACATTTCTTGGTCCCGGGCTGATTGGTGAATTTTTTCACGACGCGAAAAATGCCGAGCTGATATAAGTACTTGGGATCCGAAAATTGAGTTTTCTGTTATCGACGCTATACGTTTATAAATACCATGAAACGTGAAGATTTCTTGGTCCCGGGCTGATTGGACCATTTTTCAACAACACGTAAAATACGCAACTGATATAAGTACTTGGGATCTGAAAATTGAGTTTTCAGTTATCGACCTCATACGTTTAGAAATACCATGAAACGTGCTTATTTCTTGGTCGCGGGCTGATTGGTGAATTTTCTCACGACGCGAAAAATGCCGAGCTGATATAAGTACTTGGGATCGGAAAATTGAGTTTCCTGTTATCGACGCTATACATTTTGAAATACCATGAAACGTGGACATTTCTTGGTCCCGGGCCGATTGGCCCATTTTTCAAAAACACGTGAAATACGCAGATGATATAAGTACTTGGGATCTGAAAATTGAGTTTTCAGTTATCGACCTCATACGTTTAGAAATACCATGAAACGTGGACATTTCTTGGTCCCGGGCTGATTGGTGAATTTTCTCACGACGCGAAAAATGCCGAGCTGATATAAGTACTTGGGATCGGAAAATTGAGTTTCCTGTTATCGACGCTATACGTTTTGAAATACCATGAAACGTGGACATTTCTTGGTCCCGGGCCGATTGGCCCATTTTTCAAAAACACGTGAAATACGCAGATGATATAAGTACTTGGGATCTGAAAATTGAGTTTTCAGTTATCGACCTCATACGTTTAGAAATACCATGAAACGTGGACATTTCTTGGTCCCGGGCTGATTGGGGAATTATTTCACGACGAGAGAAATGCCGAGCTGATATAAGTACTTGGGATCTGAAAATTGCGTTTTCTGTTATCGACGCTATACGTTTATAAATACCATGAAACTCGGAGATTTCTTGGTCCCGGGCTGATTGGACCATTTTTCAATAACACGTGAAATAGGCAGATGATATAAGTACTTGGGATCTGAAAATTGAGTTTTCAGTTATCGACCTCATACGTTTAGAAATACCATGAAACGTGGACATTTCTTGGTCCCGGGCCGATTGGCTCATTTTTCAACAACACGTGAAATACGCAGATGATATAAGTACTTGGGATCTGAAAATTGAGTTTTCAGTTATCGACCTCATACGTTTAGAAATACCATGAAACGTATTTATTTCTTGGTCGCGGGCTGATTGGTGAATTTTTTCACGACGCGAAAAATGCCGAGCTGATATAAGTACTTGGGATCTGAAAATTGCGTTTTCTGTTATCGACGCTATACGTTTATAAATACCATGAAACGTGGAGATTTCTTGGTCCCGGGCTGATTGGACCATTTTTCAATAACACGTGAAATAGGCAGATGATGGAAGTACTTGGGATCTGAAAATTGAGTTTTCAGTTATCGACCTCATACGTTTAGAAATACCATGAAACGTGGACATTTCTTGGTCCCGGGCTGATTGGACCATTTTTCAACATCACGTAAAATACGCAACTGATATAAGTACTTGGGATCTGAAAATTGAGTTTTCTGTTATCGAAGCTATACGTTTATAAATACCATGAAACGTGGAGATTTCTTAGTCCCGGGCTGATTGGGAAATTTTTTCACGACGCGAAAAATTCCGAGCTGACATAAGTACTTGGGAACTGAAAATTGAGATTTCTGTTATCGACGCTATACGTTTAGAAATACCATGAAACGTGGACATTTCTTGGTCCCGGGCTGATTGGTGAATTTTTTCACGACGCGAAAAATGCCGAGCTGATATAAGTACTTCGGATCCGAAAATTGACTTTTCTGTTATCGACGCTATACGTTTATAAATACCATGAAACGTGGAGATTTCTTAGTCCCGGGCTGATTGGGGAATTTTTTCACGACGCGAAAAATTCCGAGCTGACATAAGTACTTGGGATCTGAAAATTGAGTTTTCAGTTATCGACCTCATACGTTTAGAAATACCATGAAACGTGGACATTTCTTGGTCCCGGGCTGATTGGTGAATTTTCTCTCGACGCGAAAAATGCCAAGCTGATATAAGTACTTGGGATCGGAAAATTGAGTTTCCTGTTATCGACGCTATACGTTTTGAAATACCATGAAACGTGGACATTTCTTGGTCCCGGGCCGATTGGCTCATTTTTCAACAACACGTGAAATACGCAGATGATGTAAGTACTTGGGATCCGAAAATTGAGTTTTCAGTTATCGACCTCATACGTTTAGAAATACCATGAACCGTGGACATTTCTTGGTCCCGGGCCGATTGGCTCATTTTTCACCAACACGTGAAATACGCAGATGATATAAGTACTTGGGATCTGAAAATTGAGTTTTCAGTTATCGACCTCATACGTTTAGAAATACCATGAAACGTATTTATTTCTTGGTCGCGGGCTGATTGGTGAATTTTTTCACGACGCGAAAAATGCCGAGCTGATATAAGTACTTGGGATCTGAAAATTGCGTTTTCTGTTATCGACGCTATACGTTTATAAATACCATGAAACGTGGAGATTTCTTGGTCCCGGGCTGATTGGACCATTTTTCAATAACACGTGAAATAGGCAGATGATGGAAGTACTTGGGATCTGAAAATTGAGTTTTCAGTTATCGACCTCATACGTTTAGAAATACCACGAAACGTGGACATTTCTTGGTCCCGGGCTGATTGGTGAATTTTTTCACGACGCGAAAAATGCCGAGCTGATATAAGTACTTCGGATCCGAAAATTGACTTTTCTGTTATCGACGCTATACGTTTATAAATACCATGAAACGTGAAGATTTCTTGGTCCCGGGCTGATTGGACCATTTTTTAACATCACGTAAAATACGCAACTGATATAAGTACTTGGGATCTGAAAATTGAGTTTTCTGTTATCGACGCTATACGTTTATAAATACCATGAAACGTGGAGATTTCTTAGTCCCGGGCTGATTGGGGAATTTTTTCACGACGCGAAAAATTCCGAGCTGACATAAGTACTTGGGATTTGAAAATTGAGTTTTCAGTTATCGACCTCATACGTTTAGAAATACCATGAAACGTGGACATTTCTTGGTCCCGGGCTGATTGGTAAATTTTCTCACGACGCGAAAAATGCCGAGCTGATATAAGTATTTGGGATCGGAAAATTGAGTTTCCTGTTATCGACGCTATACGTTTTGAAATACCATGAAACGTGGACATTTCTTGGTCCCGGGCCGATTGGCTCATTATTCAACAACACGTGAAATACGCAGATGATGTAAGTACTTGGGATCTGAAAATTGAGTTTTCAGTTATCGACCTCATACGTTTAGAAATACCATGAAACGTGGACATTTCTTGGTCCCGGGCTGATTGGGGAATTATTTCACGACGCGAAAAATGCCGAGCTGATATAAGTACTTGGGATCTGAAAATTGCGTTTTCTGTTATCGACGCTATACGTTTATAAATACCATGAAACTTGGAGATTTCTTAGTCCCGGGCTGATTGGGGAATTTTTTCACGACGCGAAAAATTCCGAGCTGACATAAGTACTTGGGAACTGAAAATTGAGATTTCTGTTATCGACGCTATACGTTTAGAAATACCATGAAACGTGGACATTTCTTGGTCCCGGGCTGATTGGTGAATTTTTTCACGACGCGAAAAATGCCGAGCTGATATAAGTACTTGTGATCCGAAAATTGAGTTTTCTGTTATCGACGCTATACGTTTATAAATATCATGAAACGTGGAGATTTCTTAGTCCCGGGCTGATAGGGGAATTTTTTCACGACGCGAAAAATTCCGAGCTGACATAAGTACTTGGGATCTGAAAATTGAGTTTTCAGTTATCGACCTCATACGTTTAGAAATACCATGAAACGTGGACATTTCTTGGTCCCGGGCTGATTGGGGAATTATTTCACGACGAGAGAAATGCCGAGCTGATATAAGTACTTGGGATCTGAAAATTGCGTTTTCTGTTATCGACGCTATACGTTTATAAATACCATGAAACTCGGAGATTTCTTGGTCCCGGGCTGATTGGACCATTTTTCAATAACACCTGAAATAGGCAGATGATATAAGTACTTGGGATCTGAAAATTGAGTTTTCAGTTATCGACCTCATACGTTTAGAAATACCATGAAACGTGGACATTTCTTGGTCCCGGGCCGATTGGCTCATTTTTCAACAACACGTGAAATACGCAGATGATATAAGTACTTGGGATCTGAAAATTGAGTTTTCAGTTATCGACCTCATACGTTTAGAAATACCATGAAACGTGGACATTTCTTGGTCCCGGGCTGATTGGTGAATTTTTTCACGACGCGAAAAATGCCGAGCTGATATAAGTACTTGGGATCTGAAAATTGCGTTTTCTGTTATCGACGCTATACGTTTATAAGTACCATGAAACGTGGAGATTTCTTGGTACCTGGCTGATTGGACCATTTTTCAACTACACGTAAAATACGCAACTGATATAAGTACTTGTGATCCGAAAATTGAGTTTTCTGTTATCGACGCTATACGTTTATAAATACCATGAAACGTGGAGATTTCTTAGTCCCGGGCTGATTGGGGAATTTTTTCACGACGCGAAAAATTCCGAGCTGACATAAGTACTTGGGATCTGAAAATTGAGTTTTCAGTTATCGACCTCATACGTTTAGAAATACCATGAAACGTGGACATTTCTTGGTCCCGGGCTGATTGGTGAATTTTCTCTCGACGCGAAAAATGCCAAGCTGATATAAGTACTTGGGATCGGAAAATTGAGTTTCCTGTTATCGACGCTATACGTTTTGAAATACCATGAAACGTGGACATTTCTTGGTCCCGGGCCGATTGGCTCATTTTTCAACAACACATGAAATACGCAGATGATGTAAGTACTTGGGATCTGAAAATTGAGTTTTCAGTTATCGACCTCATACGTTTAGAAATACCATGAACCGTGGACATTTCTTGGTCCCGGGCCGATTGGCTCATTTTTCACCAACACGTGAAATACGCAGATGATATAAGTACTTGGGATCTGAAAATTGAGTTTTCAGTTATCGACCTCATACGTTTAGAAATACCATGAAACGTATTTATTTCTTGGTCCCGGGCTGATTGGTGAATTTTCTCACGACGCGAAAAATGCCGAGCTGATATAAGTACTTGGGATCCGAAAATTGAGTTTTCTGTTATCGACGCTATACGTTTTTGAATACCATGAAACGTGAAGATTTCTTGGTCCCGGGCTGATTGGACCATTTTTCAACAACACGTAAAATACGCAACAGATATAAGTACTTGGGAACTGAAAATTGAGTTTTCTGTTATCGACGCTATACGTTTAGAAATACCAGGAAACGTGGACATTTCTTGGTCCCGGGCTTATTGGTGAATTTTTTCACGACGCGAAAAATGCCGAGCTGATATAAGTACTTGTGATCCGAAAATTGAGTTTTCTGTTATCGACGCTATACGTTTATAAATACCATGAAACGTGGAAATTTCTTAGTCCCGGGCTGATTGGGGAATTTTCTCACGACGCGAAAAATTCCGAGCTGACATAAGTACTTGGGATCTGAAAATTGCGTTTTCTGTTATCGACGCTATACGTTTATAAATACCATGAAACTCGGAGATTTCTTGGTCCCGGGCTGATTGGACCATTTTTCAATAACACGTGAAATAGGCAGATGATATAAGTACTTGGGATCTGAAAATTGAGTTTTCAGTTATCGACCTCATACGTTTAGAAATACCATGAAACGTGGACATTTCTTGGTCCCGGGCCGATTGGCTCATTTTTCAACAACACGTGAAATACGCAGATGATATAAGTACTTGGGATCTGAAAATTGAGTTTTCAGTTATCGACCTCATACGTTTAGAAATACCATGAAACGTGGACATTTCTTGGTCCCGGGCTGATTGGTGAATTTTTTCACGACGCGAAAAATGCCGAGCTGATATAAGTACTTGGGATCTGAAAATTGCGTTTTCTGTTATCGACGCTATACGTTTATAAGTACCATGAAACGTGGAGATTTCTTGGTCCCGGGCTGATTGGACCATTTTTCAACTACACGTAAAATACGCAACTGATATAAGTACTTGTGATCCGAAAATTGAGTTTTCTGTTATCGACGCTATACGTTTATAAATACCATGAAACGTGGAGATTTCTTAGTCCCGGGCTGATTGGGGAATTTTTTCACGACGCGAAAAATTCCGAGCTGACATAAGTACTTGGGATCTGAAAATTGAGTTTTCAGTTATCGACCTCATACGTTTAGAAATACCATGAAACGTGGACATTTCTTGGTCCCGGGCTGATTGGTGAATTTTCTCTCGACGCGAAAAATGCCAAGCTGATATAAGTACTTGGGATCGGAAAATTGAGTTTCCTGTTATCGACGCTATACGTTTTGAAATACCATGAAACGTGGACATTTCTTGGTCCCGGGCCGATTGGCTCATTTTTCAACAACACATGAAATACGCAGATGATGTAAGTACTTGGGATCTGAAAATTGAGTTTTCAGTTATCGACCTCATACGTTTAGAAATACCATGAACCGTGGACATTTCTTGGTCCCGGGCCGATTGGCTCATTTTTCACCAACACGTGAAATACGCAGATGATATAAGTACTTGGGATCTCAAAATTGAGTTTTCAGTTATCGACCTCATACGTTTAGAAATACCATGAAACGTATTTATTTCTTGGTCCCGGGCTGATTGGTGAATTTTCTCACGACGCGAAAAATGCCGAGCTGATATAAGTACTTGGGATCCGAAAATTGAGTTTTCTGTTATCGACGCTATACGTTTTTAAATACCATGAAACGTGAAGATTTCTTGGTCCCGGGCTGATTGGACCATTTTTCAACAACACGTAAAATACGCAACAGATATAAGTACTTGGGAACTGAAAATTGAGTTTTCTGTTATCGACGCTATACGTTTAGAAATACCAGGAAACGTGGACATTTCTTGGTCCCGGGCTGATTGGGGAATTATTTCACGACGCGAAAAATGCCGAGCTGATATAAGTACTTGTGATCCGAAAATTGAGTTTTCTGTTATCGACGCTATACGTTTATAAATACCATGAAACGTGGAAATTTCTTAGTCCCGGGCTGATTGGGGAATTTTCTCACGACGCGAAAAATTCCGAGCTGACATAAGTACTTGGGAACTGAAAATTGAGTTTTCTGTTATCGACGCTATACGTTTAGAAATACCATGAAACGTGGACATTTCTTGGTCCCGGGCTGATTGGTGAATTTTTTCACGACGCGAAAAATGCCGAGCTGATATAAGTACTTGTGATACGAAAATTGAGTTTTCTGTTATCGACGCTATACGTTTATAAATACCATGAAACGTGGAGATTTCTTAGTCCCGGGCTGATTGTGGGAATTTTTTCACGACGCGAAAAATTCCGAGGTGACATAAGTACTTGGGATCTGAAAATTGAGTTTTCAGTTATCGACCTCATACGTTTAGAAATACCATGAAACGTGGACATTTCTTGGTCCCGGGCTGATTGGTGAATTTTCTGACGACGCGAAAAATGCCGAGCTGATATAAGTACTTGGGATCGGAAAATTGAGTTTCCTGTTATCGACGCTATACGTTTTGAAATACCATGAAACGTGGACATTTCTGTGTCCCGGGCCGATTGGCCCATTTTTCAACAACACGTGAAATACGCAGATGATATAAGTACTTGGGATCTGAAAATTGAGTTTTCAGTTATCGACCTCATACGTTTAGAAATACCATGAAACGTGGACATTTCTTGGTCCCGGGCTGATTGGTAAATTTTCTCACGACGCGAAAAATGCCGAGCTGATATAAGTATTTGGGATCGGAAAATTGAGTTTCCTGTTATCGACGCTATACGTTTTGAAATACCATGAAACGTGGACATTTCTTGGTCCCGGGCCGATTGGCTCATTATTCAACAACACGTGAAATACGCAGATGATGTAAGTACTTGGGATCTGAAAATTGAGTTTTCAGTTATCGACCTCATACGTTTAGAAATACCATGAAACGTGGACATTTCTTGGTCCCGGGCTGATTGGGGAATTATTTCACGACGCGAAAAATGCCGAGCTGATATAAGTACTTGGGATCTGAAAATTGCGTTTTCTGTTATCGACGCTATACGTTTATAAATACCATCAAACTTGGAGATTTCTTAGTCCCGGGCTGATTGGGGAATTTTTTCACGACGCGAAAAATTCCGAGCTGACATAAGTACTTGGGAACTGAAAATTGAGATTTCTGTTATCGACGCTATACGTTTATAAGTACCATGAAACGTGGAGATTTCTTGGTCCCGGGCTGATTGGACCATTTTTCAACTACACGTAAAATACGCAACTGATATAAGTACTTGTGATCCGAAAATTGAGTTTTCTGTTATCGACGCTATACGTTTATAAATACCATGAAACGTGGAGATTTCTTAGTCCCGGGCTGATTGGGGAATTTTTTCACGACGCGAAAAATTCCGAGCTGACATAAGTACTTGGGATCTGAAAATTGAGTTTTCAGTTATCGACCTCATACGTTTAGAAATACCATGAAACGTGGACATTTCTTGGTCCCGGGCTGATTGGTGAATTTTCTCTCGACGCGAAAAATGCCAAGCTGATATAAGTACTTGGGATCGGAAAATTGAGTTTCCTGTTATCGACGCTATACGTTTTGAAATACCATGAAACGTGGACATTTCTTGGTCCCGGGCCGATTGGCTCATTTTTCAACAACACATGAAATACGCAGATGATGTAAGTACTTGGGATCTGAAAATTGAGTTTTCAGTTATCGACCTCATACGTTTAGAAATACCATGAACCGTGGACATTTCTTGGTCCCGGGCCGATTGGCTCATTTTTCACCAACACGTGAAATACGCAGATGATATAAGTACTTGGGATCTGAAAATTGAGTTTTCAGTTATCGACCTCATACGTTTAGAAATACCATGAAACGTATTTATTTCTTGGTCCCGGGCTGATTGGTGAATTTTCTCACGACGCGAAAAATGCCGAGCTGATATAAGTACTTGGGATCCGAAAATTGAGTTTTCTGTTATCGACGCTATACGTTTTTAAATACCATGAAACGTGAAGATTTCTTGGTCCCGGGCTGATTGGACCATTTTTCAACAACACGTAAAATACGCAACAGATATAAGTACTTGGGAACTGAAAATTGAGTTTTCTGTTATCGACGCTATACGTTTAGAAATACCAGGAAACGTGGACATTTCTTGGTCCCGGGCTTATTGGTGAATTTTTTCACGACGCGAAAAATGCCGAGCTGATATAAGTACTTGTGATCCGAAAATTGAGTTTTCTGTTATCGACGCTATACGTTTATAAATACCATGAAACGTGGAAATTTCTTAGTCCCGGGCTGATTGGGGAATTTTCTCACGACGCGAAAAATTCTGAGCTGATATAAGTACTTGGGATCTGAAAATTGAGTTTCCTGTTATCGACGTTATACGTTTTGAAATACCATGAAACGTGGACATTTCTTGGTCCCGGGCCGATTGGACCATTTTTCAACAACACGTGAAATACGTAGATGATATAAGTACTTGGGATCTGAAAATTGAGTTTTCAGTTATCGACCTCATACGTTTAGAAATACCATGAAACGTGGACATTTCTTGGTCCCGGGCTGATTGGTGAATTTTTTCACGACGCGAAAAATGCCGAGCTGATATAAGTACTTGGGATCTGAAAATTGCGTTTTCTGTTATCGACGCTATACGTTTATAAGTACCATGAAACGTGGAGATTTCTTGGTCCCGGGCTGATTGGACCATTTTTCAATAACACGTGAAATAGACAGATGATAGAAGTACTTGGGATCTGAAAATTGAGTTTTCAGTTATCGACCTCATACGTTTAGAAATATCATGAAACGTGGACATTTCTTGGTCCCGGGCTGATTGGTGAATTTTTTCACGACGCGAAAAATGCCGAGCTGATATAAGTACTTGGGATCTGAAAATTGCGTTTTCTGTTATCGACTGTATACGTTTATAAATACCATGAAACGTGAAGATTTCTTGGTCCCGGGCTGATTGGACCATTTTTCAACAACACGTAAAATACGCAACTGATATAAGTACTTGGGATCTGATAATTGAGTTTTCTGTTATCGACGCTATACGTTTATAAATACCATGAAACGTGGAGATTTCTTAGTCCCGTGCTGATTGGGGAATTTTTTCACGACGCGAAAAATTTCGAGCTGACATAAGTACTTGGGAACTGAAAATTGAGTTTTCTGTTATCGACGCTATACGTTTAGAAATACCATGAAACGTGGACATTTCTTGGTCCCGGGCTGATTGGTGAATTTTTTCACGACGCGAAAAATGCCGAGCTGATATAAGTACTTGGGATCGGAAAATTGATTTTCCTGTTATCGACGCTATACGTTTTGAAATACCATGAAACGTGGACATTTCTTAGTCCCGGGCCGATTGGGTCATTTTTCAATAACACGTGAAGTACGCAGATGATATAAGTACTTGGGATCTGAAAATTGAGTTTTCAGTTATCGACCTCATACGCTTAGAAATACCATGAAACGTGGACATTTCTTGGTCCCGGGCTCATTGGGGAATTTTTTCACGACGCGAAAAATTCTGAGCTGATATAAGTACTTGGGATCTGAAAATTGAGTTTCCTGTTATCGACGTTATACGTTTTGAAATACCATGAAACGTGGACATTTCTTGGTCCCGGGACGATTGGACCATTTTTCAACAACACGTGAAATACGTAGATGATATAAGTACTTGGGATCTGAAAATTGAGTTTTCAGTTATCGACCTCATACGTTTAGAAATACCATGAAACGTGTTTATTTCTTGGTCGCGGGCTGATTGGTGAATTTTTTCACGACGCGAAAAATGCCGAGCTGATATAAGTAATTGGGATCTGAAAATTGCGTTTTCTGTTATCGACGCTATACGTTTATAAATACCATGAAACGTGGAGATTTCTTGGTCCCGGGCTGATTGGACCAGTTTTCAATAACACGTGAAATAGGCAGATGATAGAAGTACTTGGGATCTGAAAATTGAGTTTTCAGTTATCGACCTCATACGCTTAGAAATACCATGAAACGTGGACATTTCTTGGTCCCGGGCTCATTGGGGAATTTTTTCACGACGCGAAAAATTCTGAGCTGATATAAGTACTTGGGATCTGAAAATTGAGTTTCCTGTTATCGACGTTATACGTTTTGAAATACCATGAAACGTGGACATTTCTTGGTCCCGGGACGATTGGACCATTTTTCAACAACACGTGAAATACGTAGATGATATAAGTACTTGGGATCTGAAAATTGAGTTTTCAGTTATCGACCTCATACGTTTAGAAATACCATGAAACGTGTTTATTTCTTGGTCGCGGGCTGATTGGTGAATTTTTTCACGACGCGAAAAATGCCGAGCTGATATAAGTACTTGGGATCTGAAAATTGCGTTTTCTGTTATCGACGCTATACGTTTATAAGTACCATGAAACGTGGAGATTTCTTGGTCCCGGGCCGATTGGCTCATTTTTCAACAACACGTGAAATACGCAGATGATATAAGTACTTGGGATCTGAAAATTGAGTTTTCAGTTATCGACCTCATACGTTTAGAAATACCATGAAACGTGGACATTTCTTGGTCCCGGGCTGATTGGGGAATTTTTTCACGACGCGAAAAATTCTGAGCTAATATAAGTACTTGGGATCTGAAAATTGAGTTTCCTGTTATCGAAGTTATACGTTTATAAATACCATGAAACGTGAAGATTTCTTGGTCCCGGGCTGATTGGGGAATTTTTTCACGACGCGAAAAATTCCGAGCTGATATATGTACTTGGGATCTGAAAATTGCGTTTTCTGTTATCGACGCTATACGTTTTTAAATACCATGAAACGTGAAGATTTCTTGGTCCCGGGCTGATTGGACCATTTTTCAATAACACGTGAAATAGGCAGATGATATAAGTACTTGGGATCTGAAAATTGAGTTTTCAGTTATCGACCTCATACGTTTATAAATACCATGAAACGTGGAGATTTCTTAGTCCCGGGCTGATTGGGGAATTTTTTCACGACGCGAAAAGTTCCGAGCTGACATAAGTACTTGGGATCTGAAAATTGAGTTTTCAGTTATCGACCTCATACGTTTAGAAATACCATGAAACGTGGACATTTCTTGGTCCCGAGCTGATTGGGGAATTATTTCACGACGCGAGAAATGCCGAGCTGATATAAGTACTTGGGATCTGAAAATTGCGTTTTCTGTTATCGACGCTATACGTTTATAAATACCATGAAACTTGGAGATTTCTTGGTCCCGGGCTGATTGGACCATTTTTCAATAACACGTGAAATAGGCAGATGATATAAGTACTTGGGATCTGAAAATTGAGTTTTCAGTTATCGACCTCATACGTTTAGAAATACCATGAAACGTGGACATTTCTTGGTCCCGGGCCGATTGGCTCATTTTTCAACAACACGTGAAATACGCAGATGATATAAGTACTTGGGATCTGAAAATTGAGTTTTCAGTTATCGACCTCATACGTTTAGAAATACCATGAAACGTGGATATTTCTTGGTCCCGGGCTGATTGGTGAATTTTTTCACGACGCGAAAAATGCCGAGCTGATATAAGTACTTGGGATCTGAAAATTGCGTTTTCTGTTATCGACGCTATACGTTTATAAGTACCATGAAATGTGGAGATTTCTTGGTCCCGGGCTGATTGGACCATTTTTCAACAACACGTAAAATACGCAACTGATATAAGTACTTGGGATCTGAAAATTGAGTTTTCTGTTATCGACGCTATACGTTTATAAATACCATGAAACGTGGAGATTTCTTAGTCCCGGGCTGATTGGGGAATTTTTTCACGACGCGAAAAATTCCGAGCTGACATAAGTACTTGGGAACTGAAAATTGAGTTTTCTGTTATCGACGCTATACGTTTAGAAATACCATGAAACGTGGACATTTCTTGGTCCCGGGCTGATTGGTGAATTTTTTCACGACGCGAAAAATGCCGAGCTGATATAAGTACTTGTGATACGAAAATTGAGTTTTCTGTTATCGACGCTATACGTTTATAAATACCATGAAACGTGGAGATTTCTTAGTCCCGGGCTGATTGGGGAATTTTTTCACGACGCGAAAAATTCCGAGCTGACATAAGTACTTGGGAACTGAAAATTGAGTTTTCTGTTATCGACGCTATACGTTTTGAAATACCATGAAACGTGGACATTTCTTGGTCCCGGGCCGATTGGCTCATTTTTCAACAACACATGAAATACGCAGATGATGTAAGTACTTGGGATCTGAAAATTGAGTTTTCAGTTATCGACCTCATACGTTTAGAAATACCATGAACCGTGGACATTTCTTGGTCCCGGGCCGATTGGCTCATTTTTCACCAACACGTGAAATACGCAGATGATATAAGTACTTGGGATCTGAAAATTGAGTTTTCAGTTATCGACCTCATACGTTTAGAAATACCATGAAACGTATTTATTTCTTGGTCCCGGGCTGATTGGTGAATTTTCTCACGACGCGAAAAATGCCGAGCTGATATAAGTACTTGGGATCCGAAAATTGAGTTTTCTGTTATCGACGCTATACGTTTTTAAATACCATGAAACGTGAAGATTTCTTGGTCCCGGGCTGATTGGACCATTTTTCAACAACACGTAAAATACGCAACAGATATAAGTACTTGGGAACTGAAAATTGAGTTTTCTGTTATCGACGCTATACGTTTAGAAATACCAGGAAACGTGGACATTTCTTGGTCCCGGGCTTATTGGTGAATTTTTTCACGACGCGAAAAATGCCGAGCTGATATAAGTACTTGTGATCCGAAAATTGAGTTTTCTGTTATCGACGCTATACGTTTATAAATACCATGAAACGTGGAAATTTCTTAGTCCCGGGCTGATTGGGGAATTTTCTCACGACGCGAAAAATTCCGAGCTGACATAAGTACTTGGGAACTGAAAATTGAGTTTTCTGTTATCGACGCTATACGTTTAGAAATACCATGAAACGTGGACATTTCTTGGTCCCGGGCTGATTGGTGAATTTTTTCACGACGCGAAAAATGCCGAGCTGATATAAGTACTTGTGATACGAAAATTGAGTTTTCTGTTATCGACGCTATACGTTTATAAATACCATGAAACGTGGAGATTTCTTAGTCCCGGGCTGATTGTGGGAATTTTTTCACGACGCGAAAAATTCCGAGGTGACATAAGTACTTGGGATCTGAAAATTGAGTTTTCAGTTATCGACCTCATACGTTTAGAAATACCATGAAACGTGGACATTTCTTGGTCCCGGGCTGATTGGTGAATTTTTTCACGACGCGAAAAATGCCGAGCTGATATAAGTACTTGGGATCGGAAAATTGAGTTTCCTGTTATCGACGCTATACGTTTTGAAATACCATGAAACGTGGACATTTCTGTGTCCCGGGCCGATTGGCCCATTTTTCAACAACACGTGAAATACGCAGATGATATAAGTACTTGGGATCTGAAAATTGAGTTTTCAGTTATCGACCTCATACGTTTAGAAATACCATGAAACGTGGACATTTCTTGGTCCCGGGCTGATTGTGGAATTTTTTCACGACGCGAAAAATTCTGAGCTGATATAAGTACTTGGGATCTGAAAATTGAGTTTCCTGTTATCGACGTTATACGTTTTGAAATACCATGAAACGTGGACATTTCTTGGTCCCGGGCCGATTGGACCATTTTTCAACAACACGTGAAATACGTAGATGATATAAGTACTTGGGATCTGAAAATTGAGTTTTCAGTTATCGACCTCATACGTTTAGAAATACCATGAAACGTGGACATTTCTTGGTCCCGGGCTGATTGGTGAATTTTTTCACGACGCGAAAAATGCCGAGCTGATATAAGTACTTGGGATCTGAAAATTGCGTTTTCTGTTATCGACGCTATACGTTTATAAGTACCATGAAACGTGGAGATTTCTTGGTCCCGGGCTGATTGGACCATTTTTCAATAACACGTGAAATAGACAGATGATAGAAGTACTTGGGATCTGAAAATTGAGTTTTCAGTTATCGACCTCATACGTTTAGAAATATCATGAAACGTGGACATTTCTTGGTCCCGGGCTGATTGGTGAATTTTTTCACGACGCGAAAAATGCCGAGCTGATATAAGTACTTGGGATCTGAAAATTGCGTTTTCTGTTATCGACTGTATACGTTTATAAATACCATGAAACGTGAAGATTTCTTGGTCCCGGGCTGATTGGACCATTTTTCAACAACACGTAAAATACGCAACTGATATAAGTACTTGGGATCTGATAATTGAGTTTTCTGTTATCGACGCTATACGTTTATAAATACCATGAAACGTGGAGATTTCTTAGTCCCGTGCTGATTGGGGAATTTTTTCACGACGCGAAAAATTTCGAGCTGACATAAGTACTTGGGAACTGAAAATTGAGTTTTCTGTTATCGACGCTATACGTTTAGAAATACCATGAAACGTGGACATTTCTTGGTCCCGGGCTGATTGGTGAATTTTTTCACGACGCGAAAAATGCCGAGCTGATATAAGTACTTGGGATCGGAAAATTGATTTTCCTGTTATCGACGCTATACGTTTTGAAATACCATGAAACGTGGACATTTCTTAGTCCCGGGCCGATTGGGTCATTTTTCAATAACACGTGAAGTACGCAGATGATATAAGTACTTGGGATCTGAAAATTGAGTTTTCAGTTATCGACCTCATACGCTTAGAAATACCATGAAACGTGGACATTTCTTGGTCCCGGGCTCATTGGGGAATTTTTTCACGACGCGAAAAATTCTGAGCTGATATAAGTACTTGGGATCCGAAAATTGAGTTTTCTGTTATCGACGCTATACGTTTTTAAATACCATGAAACGTGAAGATTTCTTGGTCCCGGGCTGATTGGACCATTTTTCAACAACACGTAAAATACGCAACAGATATAAGTACTTGGGAACTGAAAATTGAGTTTTCTGTTATCGACGCTATACGTTTAGAAATACCAGGAAACGTGGACATTTCTTGGTCCCGGGCTTATTGGTGAATTTTTTCACGACGCGAAAAATGCCGAGCTGATATAAGTACTTGTGATCCGAAAATTGAGTTTTCTGTTATCGACGCTATACGTTTATAAATACCATGAAACGTGGAAATTTCTTAGTCCCGGGCTGATTGGGGAATTTTCTCACGACGCGAAAAATTCTGAGCTGATATAAGTACTTGGGATCTGAAAATTGAGTTTCCTGTTATCGACGTTATACGTTTTGAAATACCATGAAACGTGGACATTTCTTGGTCCCGGGCCGATTGGACCATTTTTCAACAACACGTGAAATACGTAGATGATATAAGTACTTGGGATCTGAAAATTGAGTTTTCAGTTATCGACCTCATACGTTTAGAAATACCATGAAACGTGGACATTTCTTGGTCCCGGGCTGATTGGTGAATTTTTTCACGACGCGAAAAATGCCGAGCTGATATAAGTACTTGGGATCTGAAAATTGCGTTTTCTGTTATCGACGCTATACGTTTATAAGTACCATGAAACGTGGAGATTTCTTGGTCCCGGGCTGATTGGACCATTTTTCAATAACACGTGAAATAGACAGATGATAGAAGTACTTGGGATCTGAAAATTGAGTTTTCAGTTATCGACCTCATACGTTTAGAAATATCATGAAACGTGGACATTTCTTGGTCCCGGGCTGATTGGTGAATTTTTTCACGACGCGAAAAATGCCGAGCTGATATAAGTACTTGGGATCTGAAAATTGCGTTTTCTGTTATCGACTGTATACGTTTATAAATACCATGAAACGTGAAGATTTCTTGGTCCCGGGCTGATTGGACCATTTTTCAACAACACGTAAAATACGCAACTGATATAAGTACTTGGGATCTGATAATTGAGTTTTCTGTTATCGACGCTATACGTTTATAAATACCATGAAACGTGGAGATTTCTTAGTCCCGTGCTGATTGGGGAATTTTTTCACGACGCGAAAAATTTCGAGCTGACATAAGTACTTGGGAACTGAAAATTGAGTTTTCTGTTATCGACGCTATACGTTTAGAAATACCATGAAACGTGGACATTTCTTGGTCCCGGGCTGATTGGTGAATTTTTTCACGACGCGAAAAATGCCGAGCTGATATAAGTACTTGGGATCGGAAAATTGATTTTCCTGTTATCGACGCTATACGTTTTGAAATACCATGAAACGTGGACATTTCTTAGTCCCGGGCCGATTGGGTCATTTTTCAATAACACGTGAAGTACGCAGATGATATAAGTACTTGGGATCTGAAAATTGAGTTTTCAGTTATCGACCTCATACGCTTAGAAATACCATGAAACGTGGACATTTCTTGGTCCCGGGCTCATTGGGGAATTTTTTCACGACGCGAAAAATTCTGAGCTGATATAAGTACTTGGGATCTGAAAATTGAGTTTCCTGTTATCGACGTTATACGTTTTGAAATACCATGAAACGTGGACATTTCTTGGTCCCGGGACGATTGGACCATTTTTCAACAACACGTGAAATACGTAGATGATATAAGTACTTGGGATCTGAAAATTGAGTTTTCAGTTATCGACCTCATACGTTTAGAAATACCATGAAACGTGTTTATTTCTTGGTCGCGGGCTGATTGGTGAATTTTTTCACGACGCGAAAAATGCCGAGCTGATATAAGTAATTGGGATCTGAAAATTGCGTTTTCTGTTATCGACGCTATACGTTTATAAATACCATGAAACGTGGAGATTTCTTGGTCCCGGGCTGATTGGACCAGTTTTCAATAACACGTGAAATAGGCAGATGATAGAAGTACTTGGGATCTGAAAATTGAGTTTTCAGTTATCGACCTCATACGCTTAGAAATACCATGAAACGTGGACATTTCTTGGTCCCGGGCTCATTGGGGAATTTTTTCACGACGCGAAAAATTCTGAGCTGATATAAGTACTTGGGATCTGAAAATTGAGTTTCCTGTTATCGACGTTATACGTTTTGAAATACCATGAAACGTGGACATTTCTTGGTCCCGGGACGATTGGACCATTTTTCAACAACACGTGAAATACGTAGATGATATAAGTACTTGGGATCTGAAAATTGAGTTTTCAGTTATCGACCTCATACGTTTAGAAATACCATGAAACGTGTTTATTTCTTGGTCGCGGGCTGATTGGTGAATTTTTTCACGACGCGAAAAATGCCGAGCTGATATAAGTACTTGGGATCTGAAAATTGCGTTTTCTGTTATCGACGCTATACGTTTATAAGTACCATGAAACGTGGAGATTTCTTGGTCCCGGGCCGATTGGCTCATTTTTCAACAACACGTGAAATACGCAGATGATATAAGTACTTGGGATCTGAAAATTGAGTTTTCAGTTATCGACCTCATACGTTTAGAAATACCATGAAACGTGGACATTTCTTGGTCCCGGGCTGATTGGGGAATTTTTTCACGACGCGAAAAATTCTGAGCTAATATAAGTACTTGGGATCTGAAAATTGAGTTTCCTGTTATCGAAGTTATACGTTTATAAATACCATGAAACGTGAAGATTTCTTGGTCCCGGGCTGATTGGGGAATTTTTTCACGACGCGAAAAATTCCGAGCTGATATATGTACTTGGGATCTGAAAATTGCGTTTTCTGTTATCGACGCTATACGTTTTTAAATACCATGAAACGTGAAGATTTCTTGGTCCCGGGCTGATTGGACCATTTTTCAATAACACGTGAAATAGGCAGATGATATAAGTACTTGGGATCTGAAAATTGAGTTTTCAGTTATCGACCTCATACGTTTATAAATACCATGAAACGTGGAGATTTCTTAGTCCCGGGCTGATTGGGGAATTTTTTCACGACGCGAAAAGTTCCGAGCTGACATAAGTACTTGGGATCTGAAAATTGAGTTTTCAGTTATCGACCTCATACGTTTAGAAATACCATGAAACGTGGACATTTCTTGGTCCCGAGCTGATTGGGGAATTATTTCACGACGCGAGAAATGCCGAGCTGATATAAGTACTTGGGATCTGAAAATTGCGTTTTCTGTTATCGACGCTATACGTTTATAAATACCATGAAACTTGGAGATTTCTTGGTCCCGGGCTGATTGGACCATTTTTCAATAACACGTGAAATAGGCAGATGATATAAGTACTTGGGATCTGAAAATTGAGTTTTCAGTTATCGACCTCATACGTTTAGAAATACCATGAAACGTGGACATTTCTTGGTCCCGGGCCGATTGGCTCATTTTTCAACAACACGTGAAATACGCAGATGATATAAGTACTTGGGATCTGAAAATTGAGTTTTCAGTTATCGACCTCATACGTTTAGAAATACCATGAAACGTGGATATTTCTTGGTCCCGGGCTGATTGGTGAATTTTTTCACGACGCGAAAAATGCCGAGCTGATATAAGTACTTGGGATCTGAAAATTGCGTTTTCTGTTATCGACGCTATACGTTTATAAGTACCATGAAATGTGGAGATTTCTTGGTCCCGGGCTGATTGGACCATTTTTCAACAACACGTAAAATACGCAACTGATATAAGTACTTGGGATCTGAAAATTGAGTTTTCTGTTATCGACGCTATACGTTTATAAATACCATGAAACGTGGAGATTTCTTAGTCCCGGGCTGATTGGGGAATTTTTTCACGACGCGAAAAATTCCGAGCTGACATAAGTACTTGGGAACTGAAAATTGAGTTTTCTGTTATCGACGCTATACGTTTAGAAATACCATGAAACGTGGACATTTCTTGGTCCCGGGCTGATTGGTGAATTTTTTCACGACGCGAAAAATGCCGAGCTGATATAAGTACTTGTGATACGAAAATTGAGTTTTCTGTTATCGACGCTATACGTTTATAAATACCATGAAACGTGGAGATTTCTTAGTCCCGGGCTGATTGGGGAATTTTTTCACGACGCGAAAAATTCCGAGCTGACATAAGTACTTGGGAACTGAAAATTGAGTTTTCTGTTATCGACGCTATACGTTTTGAAATACCATGAAACGTGGACATTTCTTGGTCCCGGGCCGATTGGCTCATTTTTCAACAACACATGAAATACGCAGATGATGTAAGTACTTGGGATCTGAAAATTGAGTTTTCAGTTATCGACCTCATACGTTTAGAAATACCATGAACCGTGGACATTTCTTGGTCCCGGGCCGATTGGCTCATTTTTCACCAACACGTGAAATACGCAGATGATATAAGTACTTGGGATCTGAAAATTGAGTTTTCAGTTATCGACCTCATACGTTTAGAAATACCATGAAACGTATTTATTTCTTGGTCCCGGGCTGATTGGTGAATTTTCTCACGACGCGAAAAATGCCGAGCTGATATAAGTACTTGGGATCCGAAAATTGAGTTTTCTGTTATCGACGCTATACGTTTTTAAATACCATGAAACGTGAAGATTTCTTGGTCCCGGGCTGATTGGACCATTTTTCAACAACACGTAAAATACGCAACAGATATAAGTACTTGGGAACTGAAAATTGAGTTTTCTGTTATCGACGCTATACGTTTAGAAATACCAGGAAACGTGGACATTTCTTGGTCCCGGGCTTATTGGTGAATTTTTTCACGACGCGAAAAATGCCGAGCTGATATAAGTACTTGTGATCCGAAAATTGAGTTTTCTGTTATCGACGCTATACGTTTATAAATACCATGAAACGTGGAAATTTCTTAGTCCCGGGCTGATTGGGGAATTTTCTCACGACGCGAAAAATTCCGAGCTGACATAAGTACTTGGGAACTGAAAATTGAGTTTTCTGTTATCGACGCTATACGTTTAGAAATACCATGAAACGTGGACATTTCTTGGTCCCGGGCTGATTGGTGAATTTTTTCACGACGCGAAAAATGCCGAGCTGATATAAGTACTTGTGATACGAAAATTGAGTTTTCTGTTATCGACGCTATACGTTTATAAATACCATGAAACGTGGAGATTTCTTAGTCCCGGGCTGATTGTGGGAATTTTTTCACGACGCGAAAAATTCCGAGGTGACATAAGTACTTGGGATCTGAAAATTGAGTTTTCAGTTATCGACCTCATACGTTTAGAAATACCATGAAACGTGGACATTTCTTGGTCCCGGGCTGATTGGTGAATTTTTTCACGACGCGAAAAATGCCGAGCTGATATAAGTACTTGGGATCGGAAAATTGAGTTTCCTGTTATCGACGCTATACGTTTTGAAATACCATGAAACGTGGACATTTCTGTGTCCCGGGCCGATTGGCCCATTTTTCAACAACACGTGAAATACGCAGATGATATAAGTACTTGGGATCTGAAAATTGAGTTTTCAGTTATCGACCTCATACGTTTAGAAATACCATGAAACGTGGACATTTCTTGGTCCCGGGCTGATTGTGGAATTTTTTCACGACGCGAAAAATTCTGAGCTGATATAAGTACTTGGGATCTGAAAATTGAGTTTCCTGTTATCGACGTTATACGTTTTGAAATACCATGAAACGTGGACATTTCTTGGTCCCGGGCCGATTGGACCATTTTTCAACAACACGTGAAATACGTAGATGATATAAGTACTTGGGATCTGAAAATTGAGTTTTCAGTTATCGACCTCATACGTTTAGAAATACCATGAAACGTGGACATTTCTTGGTCCCGGGCTGATTGGTGAATTTTTTCACGACGCGAAAAATGCCGAGCTGATATAAGTACTTGGGATCTGAAAATTGCGTTTTCTGTTATCGACGCTATACGTTTATAAGTACCATGAAACGTGGAGATTTCTTGGTCCCGGGCTGATTGGACCATTTTTCAATAACACGTGAAATAGACAGATGATAGAAGTACTTGGGATCTGAAAATTGAGTTTTCAGTTATCGACCTCATACGTTTAGAAATATCATGAAACGTGGACATTTCTTGGTCCCGGGCTGATTGGTGAATTTTTTCACGACGCGAAAAATGCCGAGCTGATATAAGTACTTGGGATCTGAAAATTGCGTTTTCTGTTATCGACTGTATACGTTTATAAATACCATGAAACGTGAAGATTTCTTGGTCCCGGGCTGATTGGACCATTTTTCAACAACACGTAAAATACGCAACTGATATAAGTACTTGGGATCTGATAATTGAGTTTTCTGTTATCGACGCTATACGTTTATAAATACCATGAAACGTGGAGATTTCTTAGTCCCGTGCTGATTGGGGAATTTTTTCACGACGCGAAAAATTTCGAGCTGACATAAGTACTTGGGAACTGAAAATTGAGTTTTCTGTTATCGACGCTATACGTTTAGAAATACCATGAAACGTGGACATTTCTTGGTCCCGGGCTGATTGGTGAATTTTTTCACGACGCGAAAAATGCCGAGCTGATATAAGTACTTGGGATCGGAAAATTGATTTTCCTGTTATCGACGCTATACGTTTTGAAATACCATGAAACGTGGACATTTCTTAGTCCCGGGCCGATTGGGTCATTTTTCAATAACACGTGAAGTACGCAGATGATATAAGTACTTGGGATCTGAAAATTGAGTTTTCAGTTATCGACCTCATACGCTTAGAAATACCATGAAACGTGGACATTTCTTGGTCCCGGGCTCATTGGGGAATTTTTTCACGACGCGAAAAATTCTGAGCTGATATAAGTACTTGGGATCTGAAAATTGAGTTTCCTGTTATCGACGTTATACGTTTTGAAATACCATGAAACGTGGACATTTCTTGGTCCCGGGACGATTGGACCATTTTTCAACAACACGTGAAATACGTAGATGATATAAGTACTTGGGATCTGAAAATTGAGTTTTCAGTTATCGACCTCATACGTTTAGAAATACCATGAAACGTGTTTATTTCTTGGTCGCGGGCTGATTGGTGAATTTTTTCACGACGCGAAAAATGCCGAGCTGATATAAGTAATTGGGATCTGAAAATTGCGTTTTCTGTTATCGACGCTATACGTTTATAAATACCATGAAACGTGGAGATTTCTTGGTCCCGGGCTGATTGGACCAGTTTTCAATAACACGTGAAATAGGCAGATGATAGAAGTACTTGGGATCTGAAAATTGAGTTTTCAGTTATCGACCTCATACGCTTAGAAATACCATGAAACGTGGACATTTCTTGGTCCCGGGCTCATTGGGGAATTTTTTCACGACGCGAAAAATTCTGAGCTGATATAAGTACTTGGGATCTGAAAATTGAGTTTCCTGTTATCGACGTTATACGTTTTGAAATACCATGAAACGTGGACATTTCTTGGTCCCGGGACGATTGGACCATTTTTCAACAACACGTGAAATACGTAGATGATATAAGTACTTGGGATCTGAAAATTGAGTTTTCAGTTATCGACCTCATACGTTTAGAAATACCATGAAACGTGTTTATTTCTTGGTCGCGGGCTGATTGGTGAATTTTTTCACGACGCGAAAAATGCCGAGCTGATATAAGTACTTGGGATCTGAAAATTGCGTTTTCTGTTATCGACGCTATACGTTTATAAGTACCATGAAACGTGGAGATTTCTTGGTCCCGGGCCGATTGGCTCATTTTTCAACAACACGTGAAATACGCAGATGATATAAGTACTTGGGATCTGAAAATTGAGTTTTCAGTTATCGACCTCATACGTTTAGAAATACCATGAAACGTGGACATTTCTTGGTCCCGGGCTGATTGGGGAATTTTTTCACGACGCGAAAAATTCTGAGCTAATATAAGTACTTGGGATCTGAAAATTGAGTTTCCTGTTATCGAAGTTATACGTTTATAAATACCATGAAACGTGAAGATTTCTTGGTCCCGGGCTGATTGGGGAATTTTTTCACGACGCGAAAAATTCCGAGCTGATATATGTACTTGGGATCTGAAAATTGCGTTTTCTGTTATCGACGCTATACGTTTTTAAATACCATGAAACGTGAAGATTTCTTGGTCCCGGGCTGATTGGACCATTTTTCAATAACACGTGAAATAGGCAGATGATATAAGTACTTGGGATCTGAAAATTGAGTTTTCAGTTATCGACCTCATACGTTTATAAATACCATGAAACGTGGAGATTTCTTAGTCCCGGGCTGATTGGGGAATTTTTTCACGACGCGAAAAGTTCCGAGCTGACATAAGTACTTGGGATCTGAAAATTGAGTTTTCAGTTATCGACCTCATACGTTTAGAAATACCATGAAACGTGGACATTTCTTGGTCCCGAGCTGATTGGGGAATTATTTCACGACGCGAGAAATGCCGAGCTGATATAAGTACTTGGGATCTGAAAATTGCGTTTTCTGTTATCGACGCTATACGTTTATAAATACCATGAAACTTGGAGATTTCTTGGTCCCGGGCTGATTGGACCATTTTTCAATAACACGTGAAATAGGCAGATGATATAAGTACTTGGGATCTGAAAATTGAGTTTTCAGTTATCGACCTCATACGTTTAGAAATACCATGAAACGTGGACATTTCTTGGTCCCGGGCCGATTGGCTCATTTTTCAACAACACGTGAAATACGCAGATGATATAAGTACTTGGGATCTGAAAATTGAGTTTTCAGTTATCGACCTCATACGTTTAGAAATACCATGAAACGTGGATATTTCTTGGTCCCGGGCTGATTGGTGAATTTTTTCACGACGCGAAAAATGCCGAGCTGATATAAGTACTTGGGATCTGAAAATTGCGTTTTCTGTTATCGACGCTATACGTTTATAAGTACCATGAAATGTGGAGATTTCTTGGTCCCGGGCTGATTGGACCATTTTTCAACAACACGTAAAATACGCAACTGATATAAGTACTTGGGATCTGAAAATTGAGTTTTCTGTTATCGACGCTATACGTTTATAAATACCATGAAACGTGGAGATTTCTTAGTCCCGGGCTGATTGGGGAATTTTTTCACGACGCGAAAAATTCCGAGCTGACATAAGTACTTGGGAACTGAAAATTGAGTTTTCTGTTATCGACGCTATACGTTTAGAAATACCATGAAACGTGGACATTTCTTGGTCCCGGGCTGATTGGTGAATTTTTTCACGACGCGAAAAATGCCGAGCTGATATAAGTACTTGTGATACGAAAATTGAGTTTTCTGTTATCGACGCTATACGTTTATAAATACCATGAAACGTGGAGATTTCTTAGTCCCGGGCTGATTGGGGAATTTTTTCACGACGCGAAAAATTCCGAGCTGACATAAGTACTTGGGAACTGAAAATTGAGTTTTCTGTTATCGACACTATACGTTTAGAAATACCATGAAACGTGGACATTTCTTGGTCCCGGGCTGATTAGTGAATTTTTTCACGACGCGAAAAATGCCGAGCTGATATAAGTACTTGTGATCCGAAAATTGAGTTTTCTGTTATCGACGCTATACTTTTATAAATACCATGAAACGTGGAGATTCCTTAGTCCCGGGCTGATTGGGGAATTTTTTCACGACGCGAAAAATTCCGAGCTGACATAAGTACTTGGGATCTGAAAATTGAGTTTTCAGTTATCGACCTCATACGTTTAGAAATACCATGAAACGTGGACATTTCTTGGTCCCGGGCTGATTGGTGAATTTTCTTTCGACGCGAAAAATGCCGAGCTGATATAAGTACTTGGGATCGGAAAATTGAGTTTCCTGTTATCGACGCTATACGTTTTGAAATACCATGAAACGTGGACATTTCTTGGTCCCGGGCCGATTGGCTCATTTTTCAACAACACGTGAAATACGCAGATGATGTAAGTACTTGGGATCTGAAAATTGAGTTTTCAGTTATCGACCTCATACGTTTAGAAATACCATGAAACGTGGACATTTCTTGGTCCCGGGCCGATTGGCTCATTTTTCAACAACACGTGAAATACGCAGATGATATAAGTACTTGGGATCTGAAAATTGAGTTTTCAGTTATCGACCTCATACGTTTAGAAATACCATGAAACGTATTTATTTCTTGGTCGCGGGCTGATTGGTGAATTTTTTCACGACGCGAAAAATGCCGAGCTGATATAAGTACTTGGGATCTGAAAATTGCGTTTTCTGTTATCGACGCTATACGTTTATAAATACCATGAAACGTGGAGATTTCTTGGTCCCGGGCTGATTGGACCATTTTTCAATAACACGTGAAATAGGCAGATGATAGAAGTACTTTGGATCTGAAAATTGAGTTTTCAGTTATCGACCTCATACGTTTAGAAATACCATGAAACGTGGACATTTCTTGGTCCCGGGCTGATTGGTGAATTTTTTCACGACGCGAAAAATGCCGAGCTGATATAAGTACTTCGCATCCGAATATTGAGTTTTCTGTTATCGACGCTATACGTTTATAAATACCATGAAACGTGAAGATTTCTTGGTCCCGGGCTGATTGGACCATTTTTCAACATCACGTAAAATACGCAACTGATATAAGTACTTGGGATCTGAAAATTGAGTTTTCTGTTATCGACGCTATACGTTTATAAATACCATGAAACGTGGAGGTTTCTTAGTCCCGGGCTGATTGGGGAATTTTTTCACGACGCGAAAAATGCCGAGCTGATATAAGTACTTGGGATCTGAAAATTGCGTTTTCTGTTATCGACGCTATACGTTTATAAATACCATGAAACTTGGAGATTTCTTGGTCCCGGGCTGATTGAACCATTTTTCAATAACACGTGAAATAGGCAGATGATATAAGTACTTGAGATCTGAAAATTGAGTTTTCAGTTATCGACCTCATACGTTTAGAAATACCATGAAACGTGGACATTTCTTGGTCGCGGGCTGATTGGTGAATTTTCTCACGACGCGAAAAATGCCGAGCTGATATAAGTACTTGGGATCTGAAAATTGAGTTTCCTGTTATCGAAGTTATACGTTTTGAAATACCATGAAACGTGGACATTGCTTGGTCCCGGGCCGATTGGACCATTTTTCAACAACACGTGAAATACGTAGATGATATAAGTACTTGGGATCTGAAAATTGAGTTTTCAGTTATCGACCTCATACGTTTAGAAATACCATGAAACGTGGACATTTCTTGGTCCCGGGCTGATTGGTGAAATTTTTTACGATGCGAAAAATGCCGAGCTGATATAAGTACTTGGGATCTGAAAATTGCGTTTTCTGTTATCGACGCTATACGTTTATAAATACCATGAAACGTGGAGATTTCTTGGTCCCGGGCTGATTGGACCATTTTTGAATAACACGTGAAATAGGCAGATGATATAAGTACTTGGGATCTGAAAATTGAGTTTTCAGTAATCGACCTCATACGTTTAGAAATACCATGAAACGTGGACATTTCTTGGTCCCGGGCTGATTGGTGAATTTTTTCACGACGCGAAAAATGCCGAGCTGATATAAGTACTTGGGATCCGAAAATTGAGTTTTCTGTTATCGACGCTATACGTTTATAAATACCATGAAACGTGAAGATTTCTTGGTCCCGGGCTGATTGGACCATTTTTCAACAACACGTAAAATACGCAACTGATATAAGTACTTGGGATCTGAAAATTGAGTTTTCAGTTATCGACCTCATACGTTTAGAAATACCATGAAACGTGCTTATTTCTTGGTCGCGGGCTGATTGGTGAATTTTCTCACGACGCGAAAAATGCCGAGCTGATATAAGTACTTGGGATCGGAAAATTGAGTTTCCTGTTATCGACGCTATACATTTTGAAATACCATGAAACGTGGACATTTCTTGGTCCCGGGCCGATTGGCCCATTTTTCAAAAACACGTGAAATACGCAGATGATATAAGTACTTGGGATCTGAAAATTGAGTTTTCAGTTATCGACCTCATACGTTTAGAAATACCATGAAACGTGGACATTTCTTGGTCCCGGGCTGATTGGTGAATTTTCTCACGACGCGAAAAATGCCGAGCTGATATAAGTACTTGGGATCGGAAAATTGAGTTTCCTGTTATCGACGCTATACGTTTTGAAATACCATGAAACGTGGACATTTCTTGGTCCCGGGCCGATTGGCCCATTTTTCAAAAACACGTGAAATACGCAGATGATATAAGTACTTGGGATCTGAAAATTGAGTTTTCAGTTATCGACCTCATACGTTTAGAAATACCATGAAACGTGGACATTTCTTGGTCCCGGGCTGATTGGGGAATTATTTCACGACGAGAGAAATGCCGAGCTGATATAAGTACTTGGGATCTGAAAATTGCGTTTTCTGTTATCGACGCTATACGTTTATAAATACCATGAAACTCGGAGATTTCTTGGTCCCGGGCTGATTGGACCATTTTTCAATAACACGTGAAATAGGCAGATGATATAAGTACTTGGGATCTGAAAATTGAGTTTTCAGTTATCGACCTCATACGTTTAGAAATACCATGAAACGTGGACATTTCTTGGTCCCGGGCCGATTGGCTCATTTTTCAACAACACGTGAAATACGCAGATGATATAAGTACTTGGGATCTGAAAATTGAGTTTTCAGTTATCGACCTCATACGTTTAGAAATACCATGAAACGTATTTATTTCTTGGTCGCGGGCTGATTGGTGAATTTTTTCACGACGCGAAAAATGCCGAGCTGATATAAGTACTTGGGATCTGAAAATTGCGTTTTCTGTTATCGACGCTATACGTTTATAAATACCATGAAACGTGGAGATTTCTTGGTCCCGGGCTGATTGGACCATTTTTCAATAACACGTGAAATAGGCAGATGATGGAAGTACTTGGGATCTGAAAATTGAGTTTTCAGTTATCGACCTCATACGTTTAGAAATACCATGAAACGTGGACATTTCTTGGTCCCGGGCTGATTGGACCATTTTTCAACATCACGTAAAATACGCAACTGATATAAGTACTTGGGATCTGAAAATTGAGTTTTCTGTTATCGAAGCTATACGTTTATAAATACCATGAAACGTGGAGATTTCTTAGTCCCGGGCTGATTGGGAAATTTTTTCACGACGCGAAAAATTCCGAGCTGACATAAGTACTTGGGAACTGAAAATTGAAATTTCTGTTATCGACGCTATACGTTTAGAAATACCATGAAACGTGGACATTTCTTGGTCCCGGGCTGATTGGTGAATTTTTTCACGACGCGAAAAATGCCGAGCTGATATAAGTACTTGTGATCCGAAAATTGAGTTTTCCGTTATCGATGCTATACGTTTATTAATACCATGAAACGTGGAGATTTCTTAGTCCCGGGCTGATTGGGGAATTTTTTCACGACGCGAAAAATTCCGAGCTGACATAAGTACTTGGGATTTGAAAATTGAGTTTTCAGTTATCGACGCTATACGTTTAGAAATACCATGAAACGTGGACATTTCTTGGTCCCGGGCCGATTGGCTCATTTTTCAACAACACGTGAAATACGCAGATGATGTAAGTACTTGGGATCTGAAAATTGAGTTTTCAGTTATCGACCTCATACTTTTAGAAATACCATGAAACGTGGACATTTCTTGGTCCCGGGCCGATTGGCTCATTTTTCAACAACACGTGAAATACGCAGATGATATAAGTACTTGGGATCTGAAAATTGAGTTTTCAGTTATCGACCTCATACGTTTAAAAATACCATGAAACGTATTTATTTCTTGGTCGCGGGCTGATTGGTGAATTTTTTCACGACGCGAAAAATGCCGAGCTGATATAAGTACTTGGGATCTGAAAATTGCGTTTTCTGTTATCGACGCTATACGTTTATAAATACCATGAAACGTGGAGATTTCTTGGTCCCGGGCTGATTGGACCATTTTTCAATAACACGTGAAATAGGCAGATGATAGAAGTACTTTGGATCTGAAAATTGAGTTTTCAGTTATCGACCTCATACGTTTAGAAATACCATGAAACGTGGACATTTCTTGGTCCCGGGCTGATTGGTGAATTTTTTCACGACGCGAAAAATGCCGAGCTGATATAAGTACTTCGCATCCGAATATTGAGTTTTCTGTTATCGACGCTATACGTTTATAAATACCATGAAACGTGAAGATTTCTTGGTCCCGGGCTGATTGGACCATTTTTCAACATCACGTAAAATACGCAACTGATATAAGTACTTGGGATCTGAAAATTGAGTTTTCTGTTATCGACGCTATACGTTTATAAATACCATGAAACGTGGAGGTTTCTTAGTCCCGGGCTGATTGGGGAATTTTTTCACGACGCGAAAAATGCCGAGCTGATATAAGTACTTGGGATCTGAAAATTGCGTTTTCTGTTATCGACGCTATACGTTTATAAATACCATGAAACTTGGAGATTTCTTGGTCCCGGGCTGATTGAACCATTTTTCAATAACACGTGAAATAGGCAGATGATATAAGTACTTGAGATCTGAAAATTGAGTTTTCAGTTATCGACCTCATACGTTTAGAAATACCATGAAACGTGGACATTTCTTGGTCGCGGGCTGATTGGTGAATTTTCTCACGACGCGAAAAATGCCGAGCTGATATAAGTACTTGGGATCTGAAAATTGAGTTTCCTGTTATCGAAGTTATACGTTTTGAAATACCATGAAACGTGGACATTGCTTGGTCCCGGGCCGATTGGACCATTTTTCAACAACACGTGAAATACGTAGATGATATAAGTACTTGGGATCTGAAAATTGAGTTTTCAGTTATCGACCTCATACGTTTAGAAATACCATGAAACGTGGACATTTCTTGGTCCCGGGCTGATTGGTGAAATTTTTTACGATGCGAAAAATGCCGAGCTGATATAAGTACTTGGGATCTGAAAATTGCGTTTTCTGTTATCGACGCTATACGTTTATAAATACCATGAAACGTGGAGATTTCTTGGTCCCGGGCTGATTGGACCATTTTTGAATAACACGTGAAATAGGCAGATGATATAAGTACTTGGGATCTGAAAATTGAGTTTTCAGTAATCGACCTCATACGTTTAGAAATACCATGAAACGTGGACATTTCTTGGTCCCGGGCTGATTGGTGAATTTTTTCACGACGCGAAAAATGCCGAGCTGATATAAGTACTTGGGATCCGAAAATTGAGTTTTCTGTTATCGACGCTATACGTTTATAAATACCATGAAACGTGAAGATTTCTTGGTCCCGGGCTGATTGGACCATTTTTCAACAACACGTAAAATACGCAACTGATATAAGTACTTGGGATCTGAAAATTGAGTTTTCAGTTATCGACCTCATACGTTTAGAAATACCATGAAACGTGCTTATTTCTTGGTCGCGGGCTGATTGGTGAATTTTCTCACGACGCGAAAAATGCCGAGCTGATATAAGTACTTGGGATCGGAAAATTGAGTTTCCTGTTATCGACGCTATACATTTTGAAATACCATGAAACGTGGACATTTCTTGGTCCCGGGCCGATTGGCCCATTTTTCAAAAACACGTGAAATACGCAGATGATATAAGTACTTGGGATCTGAAAATTGAGTTTTCAGTTATCGACCTCATACGTTTAGAAATACCATGAAACGTGGACATTTCTTGGTCCCGGGCTGATTGGTGAATTTTCTCACGACGCGAAAAATGCCGAGCTGATATAAGTACTTGGGATCGGAAAATTGAGTTTCCTGTTATCGACGCTATACGTTTTGAAATACCATGAAACGTGGACATTTCTTGGTCCCGGGCCGATTGGCCCATTTTTCAAAAACACGTGAAATACGCAGATGATATAAGTACTTGGGATCTGAAAATTGAGTTTTCAGTTATCGACCTCATACGTTTAGAAATACCATGAAACGTGGACATTTCTTGGTCCCGGGCTGATTGGGGAATTATTTCACGACGAGAGAAATGCCGAGCTGATATAAGTACTTGGGATCTGAAAATTGCGTTTTCTGTTATCGACGCTATACGTTTATAAATACCATGAAACTCGGAGATTTCTTGGTCCCGGGCTGATTGGACCATTTTTCAATAACACGTGAAATAGGCAGATGATATAAGTACTTGGGATCTGAAAATTGAGTTTTCAGTTATCGACCTCATACGTTTAGAAATACCATGAAACGTGGACATTTCTTGGTCCCGGGCCGATTGGCTCATTTTTCAACAACACGTGAAATACGCAGATGATATAAGTACTTGGGATCTGAAAATTGAGTTTTCAGTTATCGACCTCATACGTTTAGAAATACCATGAAACGTATTTATTTCTTGGTCGCGGGCTGATTGGTGAATTTTTTCACGACGCGAAAAATGCCGAGCTGATATAAGTACTTGGGATCTGAAAATTGCGTTTTCTGTTATCGACGCTATACGTTTATAAATACCATGAAACGTGGAGATTTCTTGGTCCCGGGCTGATTGGACCATTTTTCAATAACACGTGAAATAGGCAGATGATGGAAGTACTTGGGATCTGAAAATTGAGTTTTCAGTTATCGACCTCATACGTTTAGAAATACCATGAAACGTGGACATTTCTTGGTCCCGGGCTGATTGGACCATTTTTCAACATCACGTAAAATACGCAACTGATATAAGTACTTGGGATCTGAAAATTGAGTTTTCTGTTATCGAAGCTATACGTTTATAAATACCATGAAACGTGGAGATTTCTTAGTCCCGGGCTGATTGGGAAATTTTTTCACGACGCGAAAAATTCCGAGCTGACATAAGTACTTGGGAACTGAAAATTGAGATTTCTGTTATCGACGCTATACGTTTAGAAATACCATGAAACGTGGACATTTCTTGGTCCCGGGCTGATTGGTGAATTTTTTCACGACGCGAAAAATGCCGAGCTGATATAAGTACTTGTGATCCGAAAATTGAGTTTTCCGTTATCGATGCTATACGTTTATTAATACCATGAAACGTGGAGATTTCTTAGTCCCGGGCTGATTGGGGAATTTTTTCACGACGCGAAAAATTCCGAGCTGACATAAGTACTTGGGATTTGAAAATTGAGTTTTCAGTTATCGACGCTATACGTTTAGAAATACCATGAAACGTGGACATTTCTTGGTCCCGGGCCGATTGGCTCATTTTTCAACAACACGTGAAATACGCAGATGATGTAAGTACTTGGGATCTGAAAATTGAGTTTTCAGTTATCGACCTCATACTTTTAGAAATACCATGAAACGTGGACATTTCTTGGTCCCGGGCCGATTGGCTCATTTTTCAACAACACGTGAAATACGCAGATGATATAAGTACTTGGGATCTGAAAATTGAGTTTTCAGTTATCGACCTCATACGTTTAAAAATACCATGAAACGTATTTATTTCTTGGTCGCGGGCTGATTGGTGAATTTTTTCACGACGCGAAAAATGCCGAGCTGATATAAGTACTTGGGATCTGAAAATTGCGTTTTCTGTTATCGACGCTATACGTTTATAAATACCATGAAACGTGGAGATTTCTTGGTCCCGGGCTGATTGGACCATTTTTCAATAACACGTGAAATAGGCAGATGATGGAAGTACTTGGGATCTGAAAATTGAGTTTTCAGTTATCGACCTCATACGTTTAGAAATACCATGAAACGTGGACATTTCTTGGTCCCGGGCTGATTGGACCATTTTTCAACATCACGTAAAATACGCAACTGATATAAGTACTTGGGATCTGAAAATTGAGTTTTCTGTTATCGAAGCTATACGTTTATAAATACCATGAAACGTGGAGATTTCTTAGTCCCGGGCTGATTGGGAAATTTTTTCACGACGCGAAAAATTCCGAGCTGACATAAGTACTTGGGATCTGAAAATTGAGTTTTCAGTTATCGACCTCATACGTTTAGAAATACCATGAAACGTGGACATTTCTTGGTCCCGGGCTGATTGGTGAATTTTCTCTCGACGCGAAAAATGCCAAGCTGATATAAGTACTTGGGATCGGAAAATTGAGTTTCCTGTTATCGACGCTATACGTTTTGAAATACCATGAAACGTGGACATTTCTTGGTCCCGGGCCGATTGGCTCATTTTTCAACAACACATGAAATACGCAGATGATGTAAGTACTTGGGATCTGAAAATTGAGTTTTCAGTTATCGACCTCATACGTTTAGAAATACCATGAACCGTGGACATTTCTTGGTCCCGGGCCGATTGGCTCATTTTTCACCAACACGTGAAATACGCAGATGATATAAGTACTTGGGATCTCAAAATTGAGTTTTCAGTTATCGACCTCATACGTTTAGAAATACCATGAAACGTATTTATTTCTTGGTCCCGGGCTGATTGGTGAATTTTCTCACGACGCGAAAAATGCCGAGCTGATATAAGTACTTGGGATCCGAAAATTGAGTTTTCTGTTATCGACGCTATACGTTTTTAAATACCATGAAACGTGAAGATTTCTTGGTCCCGGGCTGATTGGACCATTTTTCAACAACACGTAAAATACGCAACAGATATAAGTACTTGGGAACTGAAAATTGAGTTTTCTGTTATCGACGCTATACGTTTAGAAATACCAGGAAACGTGGACATTTCTTGGTCCCGGGCTGATTGGGGAATTATTTCACGACGCGAAAAATGCCGAGCTGATATAAGTACTTGTGATCCGAAAATTGAGTTTTCTGTTATCGACGCTATACGTTTATAAATACCATGAAACGTGGAAATTTCTTAGTCCCGGGCTGATTGGGGAATTTTCTCACGACGCGAAAAATTCCGAGCTGACATAAGTACTTGGGAACTGAAAATTGAGTTTTCTGTTATCGACGCTATACGTTTAGAAATACCATGAAACGTGGACATTTCTTGGTCCCGGGCTGATTGGTGAATTTTTTCACGACGCGAAAAATGCCGAGCTGATATAAGTACTTGTGATACGAAAATTGAGTTTTCTGTTATCGACGCTATACGTTTATAAATACCATGAAACGTGGAGATTTCTTAGTCCCGGGCTGATTGTGGGAATTTTTTCACGACGCGAAAAATTCCGAGGTGACATAAGTACTTGGGATCTGAAAATTGAGTTTTCAGTTATCGACCTCATACGTTTAGAAATACCATGAAACGTGGACATTTCTTGGTCCCGGGCTGATTGGTGAATTTTCTGACGACGCGAAAAATGCCGAGCTGATATAAGTACTTGGGATCGGAAAATTGAGTTTCCTGTTATCGACGCTATACGTTTTGAAATACCATGAAACGTGGACATTTCTGTGTCCCGGGCCGATTGGCCCATTTTTCAACAACACGTGAAATACGCAGATGATATAAGTACTTGGGATCTGAAAATTGAGTTTTCAGTTATCGACCTCATACGTTTAGAAATACCATGAAACGTGGACATTTCTTGGTCCCGGGCTGATTGGTAAATTTTCTCACGACGCGAAAAATGCCGAGCTGATATAAGTATTTGGGATCGGAAAATTGAGTTTCCTGTTATCGACGCTATACGTTTTGAAATACCATGAAACGTGGACATTTCTTGGTCCCGGGCCGATTGGCTCATTATTCAACAACACGTGAAATACGCAGATGATGTAAGTACTTGGGATCTGAAAATTGAGTTTTCAGTTATCGACCTCATACGTTTAGAAATACCATGAAACGTGGACATTTCTTGGTCCCGGGCTGATTGGGGAATTATTTCACGACGCGAAAAATGCCGAGCTGATATAAGTACTTGGGATCTGAAAATTGCGTTTTCTGTTATCGACGCTATACGTTTATAAATACCATCAAACTTGGAGATTTCTTAGTCCCGGGCTGATTGGGGAATTTTTTCACGACGCGAAAAATTCCGAGCTGACATAAGTACTTGGGAACTGAAAATTGAGATTTCTGTTATCGACGCTATACGTTTAGAAATACCATGAAACGTGGACATTTCTTGGTCCCGGGCTGATTGGTGAATTTTTTCACGACGCGAAAAATGCCGAGCTGATATAAGTACTTGTGATCCGAAAATTGAGTTTTCTGTTATCGACGCTATACGTTTATAAATACCATGAAACGTGGAGATTTCTTAGTCCCGGGCTGATAGGGGAATTTTTTCACGACGCGAAAAATTCCGAGCTGACATAAGTACTTGGGATCTGAAAATTGAGTTTTCAGTTATCGACCTCATACGTTTAGAAATACCATGAAACGTGGACATTTCTTGGTCCCGGGCTGATTGGGGAATTATTTCACGACGAGAGAAATGCCGAGCTGATATAAGTACTTGGGATCTGAAAATTGCGTTTTCTGTTATCGACGCTATACGTTTATAAATACCATGAAACTCGGAGATTTCTTGGTCCCGGGCTGATTGGACCATTTTTCAATAACACGTGAAATAGGCAGATGATATAAGTACTTGGGATCTGAAAATTGGGTTTTCAGTTATCGACCTCATACGTTTAGAAATACCATGAAACGTGGACATTTCTTGGTCCCGGGCCGATTGGCTCATTTTTCAACAACACGTGAAATACGCAGATGATATAAGTACTTGGGATCTGAAAATTGAGTTTTCAGTTATCGACCTCATACGTTTAGAAATACCATGAAACGTGGACATTTCTTGGTCCCGGGCTCATTGGTGAATTTTTTCACGACGCGAAAAATGCCGAGCTGATATAAGTACTTGGGATCTGAAAATTGCGTTTTCTGTTATCGACGCTATACGTTTATAAGTACCATGAAACGTGGAGATTTCTTGGTCCCGGGCTGATTGGACCATTTTTCAACTACACGTAAAATACGCAACTGATATAAGTACTTGTGATCCGAAAATTGAGTTTTCTGTTATCGACGCTATACGTTTATAAATACCATGAAACGTGGAGATTTCTTAGTCCCGGGCTGATTGGGGAATTTTTTCACGACGCGAAAAATTCCGAGCTGACATAAGTACTTGGGATCTGAAAATTGAGTTTTCAGTTATCGACCTCATACGTTTAGAAATACCATGAAACGTGGACATTTCTTGGTCCCGGGCTGATTGGTGAATTTTCTCTCGACGCGAAAAATGCCAAGCTGATATAAGTACTTGGGATCGGAAAATTGAGTTTCCTGTTATCGACGCTATACGTTTTGAAATACCATGAAACGTGGACATTTCTTGGTCCCGGGCTGATTGGTGAATTTTTTCACGACGCGAAAAATGCCGAGCTGATATAAGTACTTGTGATACGAAAATTGAGTTTTCTGTTATCGACGCTATACGTTTATAAATACCATGAAACGTGGAGATTTCTTAGTCCCGGGCTGATTGTGGGAATTTTTTCACGACGCGAAAAATTCCGAGGTGACATAAGTACTTGGGATCTGAAAATTGAGTTTTCAGTTATCGACCTCATACGTTTAGAAATACCATGAAACGTGGACATTTCTTGGTCCCGGGCTGATTGGTGAATTTTTTCACGACGCGAAAAATGCCGAGCTGATATAAGTACTTGGGATCTGAAAATTGCGTTTTCTGTTATCGACGCTATACGTTTATAAGTACCATGAAATGTGGAGATTTCTTGGTCCCGGGCTGATTGGACCATTTTTCAACAACACGTAAAATACGCAACTGATATAAGTACTTGGGATCTGAAAATTGAGTTTTCTGTTATCGACGCTATACGTTTATAAATACCATGAAACGTGGAGATTTCTTAGTCCCGGGCTGATTGGGGAATTTTTTCACGACGCGAAAAATTCCGAGCTGACATAAGTACTTGGGAACTGAAAATTGAGTTTTCTGTTATCGACGCTATACGTTTAGAAATACCATGAAACGTGGACATTTCTTGGTCCCGGGCTGATTGGTGAATTTTTTCACGACGCGAAAAATGCCGAGCTGATATAAGTACTTGTGATACGAAAATTGAGTTTTCTGTTATCGACGCTATACGTTTATAAATACCATGAAACGTGGAGATTTCTTAGTCCCGGGCTGATTGGGGAATTTTTTCACGACGCGAAAAATTCCGAGCTGACATAAGTACTTGGGAACTGAAAATTGAGTTTTCTGTTATCGACACTATACGTTTAGAAATACCATGAAACGTGGACATTTCTTGGTCCCGGGCTGATTAGTGAATTTTTTCACGACGCGAAAAATGCCGAGCTGATATAAGTACTTGTGATCCGAAAATTGAGTTTTCTGTTATCGACGCTATACTTTTATAAATACCATGAAACGTGGAGATTCCTTAGTCCCGGGCTGATTGGGGAATTTTTTCACGACGCGAAAAATTCCGAGCTGACATAAGTACTTGGGATCTGAAAATTGAGTTTTCAGTTATCGACCTCATACGTTTAGAAATACCATGAAACGTGGACATTTCTTGGTCCCGGGCTGATTGGTGAATTTTCTTTCGACGCGAAAAATGCCGAGCTGATATAAGTACTTGGGATCGGAAAATTGAGTTTCCTGTTATCGACGCTATACGTTTTGAAATACCATGAAACGTGGACATTTCTTGGTCCCGGGCCGATTGGCTCATTTTTCAACAACACGTGAAATACGCAGATGATGTAAGTACTTGGGATCTGAAAATTGAGTTTTCAGTTATCGACCTCATACGTTTAGAAATACCATGAAACGTGGACATTTCTTGGTCCCGGGCCGATTGGCTCATTTTTCAACAACACGTGAAATACGCAGATGATATAAGTACTTGGGATCTGAAAATTGAGTTTTCAGTTATCGACCTCATACGTTTAGAAATACCATGAAACGTATTTATTTCTTGGTCGCGGGCTGATTGGTGAATTTTTTCACGACGCGAAAAATGCCGAGCTGATATAAGTACTTGGGATCTGAAAATTGCGTTTTCTGTTATCGACGCTATACGTTTATAAATACCATGAAACGTGGAGATTTCTTGGTCCCGGGCTGATTGGACCATTTTTCAATAACACGTGAAATAGGCAGATGATAGAAGTACTTTGGATCTGAAAATTGAGTTTTCAGTTATCGACCTCATACGTTTAGAAATACCATGAAACGTGGACATTTCTTGGTCCCGGGCTGATTGGTGAATTTTTTCACGACGCGAAAAATGCCGAGCTGATATAAGTACTTCGCATCCGAATATTGAGTTTTCTGTTATCGACGCTATACGTTTATAAATACCATGAAACGTGAAGATTTCTTGGTCCCGGGCTGATTGGACCATTTTTCAACATCACGTAAAATACGCAACTGATATAAGTACTTGGGATCTGAAAATTGAGTTTTCTGTTATCGACGCTATACGTTTATAAATACCATGAAACGTGGAGGTTTCTTAGTCCCGGGCTGATTGGGGAATTTTTTCACGACGCGAAAAATGCCGAGCTGATATAAGTACTTGGGATCTGAAAATTGCGTTTTCTGTTATCGACGCTATACGTTTATAAATACCATGAAACTTGGAGATTTCTTGGTCCCGGGCTGATTGAACCATTTTTCAATAACACGTGAAATAGGCAGATGATATAAGTACTTGAGATCTGAAAATTGAGTTTTCAGTTATCGACCTCATACGTTTAGAAATACCATGAAACGTGGACATTTCTTGGTCGCGGGCTGATTGGTGAATTTTCTCACGACGCGAAAAATGCCGAGCTGATATAAGTACTTGGGATCTGAAAATTGAGTTTCCTGTTATCGAAGTTATACGTTTTGAAATACCATGAAACGTGGACATTGCTTGGTCCCGGGCCGATTGGACCATTTTTCAACAACACGTGAAATACGTAGATGATATAAGTACTTGGGATCTGAAAATTGAGTTTTCAGTTATCGACCTCATACGTTTAGAAATACCATGAAACGTGGACATTTCTTGGTCCCGGGCTGATTGGTGAAATTTTTTACGATGCGAAAAATGCCGAGCTGATATAAGTACTTGGGATCTGAAAATTGCGTTTTCTGTTATCGACGCTATACGTTTATAAATACCATGAAACGTGGAGATTTCTTGGTCCCGGGCTGATTGGACCATTTTTGAATAACACGTGAAATAGGCAGATGATATAAGTACTTGGGATCTGAAAATTGAGTTTTCAGTAATCGACCTCATACGTTTAGAAATACCATGAAACGTGGACATTTCTTGGTCCCGGGCTGATTGGTGAATTTTTTCACGACGCGAAAAATGCCGAGCTGATATAAGTACTTGGGATCCGAAAATTGAGTTTTCTGTTATCGACGCTATACGTTTATAAATACCATGAAACGTGAAGATTTCTTGGTCCCGGGCTGATTGGACCATTTTTCAACAACACGTAAAATACGCAACTGATATAAGTACTTGGGATCTGAAAATTGAGTTTTCAGTTATCGACCTCATACGTTTAGAAATACCATGAAACGTGCTTATTTCTTGGTCGCGGGCTGATTGGTGAATTTTCTCACGACGCGAAAAATGCCGAGCTGATATAAGTACTTGGGATCGGAAAATTGAGTTTCCTGTTATCGACGCTATACATTTTGAAATACCATGAAACGTGGACATTTCTTGGTCCCGGGCCGATTGGCCCATTTTTCAAAAACACGTGAAATACGCAGATGATATAAGTACTTGGGATCTGAAAATTGAGTTTTCAGTTATCGACCTCATACGTTTAGAAATACCATGAAACGTGGACATTTCTTGGTCCCGGGCTGATTGGTGAATTTTCTCACGACGCGAAAAATGCCGAGCTGATATAAGTACTTGGGATCGGAAAATTGAGTTTCCTGTTATCGACGCTATACGTTTTGAAATACCATGAAACGTGGACATTTCTTGGTCCCGGGCCGATTGGCTCATTTTTCAACAACACGTGAAATACGCAGATGATATAAGTACTTGGGATCTGAAAATTGAGTTTTCAGTTATCGACCTCATACGTTTAGAAATACCATGAAACGTATTTATTTCTTGGTCGCGGGCTGATTGGTGAATTTTTTCACGACGCGAAAAATGCCGAGCTGATATAAGTACTTGGGATCTGAAAATTGCGTTTTCTGTTATCGACGCTATACGTTTATAAATACCATGAAACGTGGAGATTTCTTGGTCCCGGGCTGATTGGACCATTTTTCAATAACACGTGAAATAGGCAGATGATGGAAGTACTTGGGATCTGAAAATTGAGTTTTCAGTTATCGACCTCATACGTTTAGAAATACCATGAAACGTGGACATTTCTTGGTCCCGGGCTGATTGGACCATTTTTCAACATCACGTAAAATACGCAACTGATATAAGTACTTGGGATCTGAAAATTGAGTTTTCTGTTATCGAAGCTATACGTTTATAAATACCATGAAACGTGGAGATTTCTTAGTCCCGGGCTGATTGGGAAATTTTTTCACGACGCGAAAAATTCCGAGCTGACATAAGTACTTGGGAACTGAAAATTGAGATTTCTGTTATCGACGCTATACGTTTAGAAATACCATGAAACGTGGACATTTCTTGGTCCCGGGCTGATTGGTGAATTTTTTCACGACGCGAAAAATGCCGAGCTGATATAAGTACTTGTGATCCGAAAATTGAGTTTTCCGTTATCGATGCTATACGTTTATTAATACCATGAAACGTGGAGATTTCTTAGTCCCGGGCTGATTGGGGAATTTTTTCACGACGCGAAAAATTCCGAGCTGACATAAGTACTTGGGATTTGAAAATTGAGTTTTCAGTTATCGACGCTATACGTTTAGAAATACCATGAAACGTGGACATTTCTTGGTCCCGGGCCGATTGGCTCATTTTTCAACAACACGTGAAATACGCAGATGATGTAAGTACTTGGGATCTGAAAATTGAGTTTTCAGTTATCGACCTCATACTTTTAGAAATACCATGAAACGTGGACATTTCTTGGTCCCGGGCCGATTGGCTCATTTTTCAACAACACGTGAAATACGCAGATGATATAAGTACTTGGGATCTGAAAATTGAGTTTTCAGTTATCGACCTCATACGTTTAAAAATACCATGAAACGTATTTATTTCTTGGTCGCGGGCTGATTGGTGAATTTTTTCACGACGCGAAAAATGCCGAGCTGATATAAGTACTTGGGATCTGAAAATTGCGTTTTCTGTTATCGACGCTATACGTTTATAAATACCATGAAACGTGGAGATTTCTTGGTCCCGGGCTGATTGGACCATTTTTCAATAACACGTGAAATAGGCAGATGATGGAAGTACTTGGGATCTGAAAATTGAGTTTTCAGTTATCGACCTCATACGTTTAGAAATACCATGAAACGTGGACATTTCTTGGTCCCGGGCTGATTGGACCATTTTTCAACATCACGTAAAATACGCAACTGATATAAGTACTTGGGATCTGAAAATTGAGTTTTCTGTTATCGAAGCTATACGTTTATAAATACCATGAAACGTGGAGATTTCTTAGTCCCGGGCTGATTGGGAAATTTTTTCACGACGCGAAAAATTCCGAGCTGACATAAGTACTTGGGAACTGAAAATTGAGATTTCTGTTATCGACGCTATACGTTTAGAAATACCATGAAACGAGGACATTTCTTGGTCCCGGGCTGATTGGTGAATTTTTTCACGACGCGAAAAATGCCGAGCTGATATAAGTACTTGTGATCCGAAAATTGAGTTTTCCGTTATCGATGCTATACGTTTATTAATACCATGAAACGTGGAGATTTCTTAGTCCCGGGCTGATTGGGGAATTTTTTCACGACGCGAAAAATTCCGAGCTGACATAAGTACTTGGGATTTGAAAATTGAGTTTTCAGTTATCGACCTCATACGTTTAGAAATACCATGAAACGTGGACATTTCTTGGTCCCGGGCTGATTGGTAAATTTTCTCACGACGCGAAAAATGCCGAGCTGATATAAGTATTTGGGATCGGAAAATTGAGTTTCCTGTTATCGACGCTATACGTTTTGAAATACCATGAAACGTGGACATTTCTTGGTCCCGGGCCGATTGGCTCATTATTCAACAACACGTGAAATACGCATATGATGTAAGTACTTGGGATCTGAAAATTGAGTTTTCAGTTATCGACCTCATACGTTTAGAAATACCATGAAACGTGGACATTTCTTGGTCCCGGGCTGATTGGGGAATTATTTCACGACGCGAAAAATGCCGAGCTGATATAAGTACTTGGGATCTGAAAATTGCGTTTTCGGTTATCGACGCTATACGTTTATAAATACCATGAAACTTGGAGATTTCTTAGTCCCGGGCTGATTGGGGAATTTTTTCACGACGCGAAAAATTCCGAGCTGACATAAGTACTTGGGAACTGAAAATTGAGATTTCTGTTATCGACGCTATACGTTTAGAAATACCATGAAACGTGGACATTTCTTGGTCCCGGGCTGATTGGTGAATTTTTTCACGACGCGAAAAATGCCGAGCTGATATAAGTACTTGTGATCCGAAAATTGAGTTTTCTGTTATCGACGCTATACGTTTATAAATACCATGAAACGTGGAGATTTCTTAGTCCCGGGCTGATAGGGGAATTTTTTCACGACGCGAAAAATTCCGAGCTGACATAAGTACTTGGGATCTGAAAATTAAGTTTTCAGTTATCGACCTCATACGTTTAGAAATACCATGAAACGTGGACATTTCTTGGTCCCGGGCTGATTGGGGAATTATTTCACGACGAGAGAAATGCCGAGCTGATATAAGTACTTGGGATCTGAAAATTGCGTTTTCTGTTATCGACGCTATACGTTTATAAATACCATGAAACTCGGAGATTTCTTGGTCCCGGGCTGATTGGACCATTTTTCAATAACACGTGAAATAGGCAGATGATATAAGTACTTGGGATCTGAAAATTGAGTTTTCAGTTATCGACCTCATACGTTTAGAAATACCATGAAACGTTGACATTTCTTGGTCCCGGGCCGATTGGCTCATTTTTCAACAACACGTGAAATACGCAGATGATATAAGTACTTGGGATCTGAAAATTGAGTTTTCAGTTATCGACCTCATACGTTTAGAAATACCATGAAACGTGGACATTTCTTGGTCCCGGGCTGATTGGTGAATTTTTTCACGACGCGAAAAATGCCGAGCTGATATAAGTACTTGGGATCTGAAAATTGCGTTTTCTGTTATCGACGCTATACGTTTATAAGTACCATGAAACGTGGAGATTTCTTGGTCCCGGGCTGATTGGACCATTTTTCAACTACACGTAAAATACGCAACTGATATAAGTACTTGTGATCCGAAAATTGAGTTTTCTGTTATCGACGCTATACGTTTATAAATACCATGAAACGTGGAGATTTCTTAGTCCCGGGCTGATTGGGGAATTTTTTCACGACGCGAAAAATTCCGAGCTGACATAAGTACTTGGGATCTGAAAATTGAGTTTTCAGTTATCGACCTCATACGTTTAGAAATACCATGAAACGTGGACATTTCTTGGTCCCGGGCTGATTGGTGAATTTTCTCTCGACGCGAAAAATGCCAAGCTGATATAAGTACTTGGGATCGGAAAATTGAGTTTCCTGTTATCGACGCTATACGTTTTGAAATACCATGAAACGTGGACATTTCTTGGTCCCGGGCCGATTGGCTCATTTTTCAACAACACGTGAAATACGCAGATGATGTAAGTACTTGGGATCTGAAAATTGAGTTTTCAGTTATCGACCTCATACGTTTAGAAATACCATGAACCGTGGACATTTCTTGGTCCCGGGCCGATTGGCTCATTTTTCACCAACACGTGAAATACGCAGATGATATAAGTACTTGGGATCTGAAAATTGAGTTTTCAGTTATCGACCTCATACGTTTAGAAATACCATGAAACGTATTTATTTCTTGGTCGCGGGCTGATTGGTGAATTTTTTCACGACGCGAAAAATGCCGAGCTGATATAAGTACTTGGGATCTGAAAATTGCGTTTTCTGTTATCGACGCTATACGTTTATAAATACCATGAAACGTGGAGATTTCTTGGTCCCGGGCTGATTGGACCATTTTTCAATAACACGTGAAATAGGCAGATGATGGAAGTACTTGGGATCTGAAAATTGAGTTTTCAGTTATCGACCTCATACGTTTAGAAATACCACGAAACGTGGACATTTCTTGGTCCCGGGCTGATTGGTGAATTTTTTCACGACGCGAAAAATGCCGAGCTGATATAAGTACTTCGGATCCGAAAATTGACTTTTCTGTTATCGACGCTATACGTTTATAAATACCATGAAACGTGAAGATTTCTTGGTCCCGGGCTGATTGGACCATTTTTCAACATCACGTAAAATACGCAACTGATATAAGTACTTGGGATCTGAAAATTGAGTTTTCTGTTATCGACGCTATACGTTTATAAATACCATGAAACGTGGAGATTTCTTAGTCCCGGGCTGATTGGGGAATTTTTTCACGACGCGAAAAATTCCGAGCTGACATAAGTACTTGGGAACTGAAAATTGAGATTTCTGTTATCGACGCTATACGTTTAGAAATACCATGAAACGTGGACATTTCTTGGCCCCGGGCTGATTGGTGAATTTTTTCACGACGCGAAAAATGCCGAGCTGATATAAGTACTTGTGATCCGAAAATTGAGTTTTCCGTTATCGATGCTATACGTTTATTAATACCATGAAACGTGGAGATTTCTTAGTCCCGGGCTGATTGGGGAATTTTTTCACGACGCGAAAAATTCCGAGCTGACATAAGTACTTGGGATTTGAAAATTGAGTTTTCAGTTATCGACCTCATACGTTTAGAAATACCATGAAACGTGGACATTTCTTGGTCCCGGGCTGATTGGTAAATTTTCTCACGACGCGAAAAATGCCGAGCTGATATAAGTATTTGGGATCGGAAAATTGAGTTTCCTGTTATCGACGCTATACGTTTTGAAATACCATGAAACGTGGACATTTCTTGGTCCCGGGCCGATTGGCTCATTATTCAACAACACGTGAAATACGCAGATGATGTAAGTACTTGGGATCTGAAAATTGAGTTTTCAGTTATCGACCTCATACGTATAGAAATACCATGAAACGTGGACATTTCTTGGTCCCGGGCTGATTGGGGAATTATTTCACGACGCGAAAAATGCCGAGCTGATATAAGTACTTGGGATCTGAAAATTGAGTTTTCAGTTATCGACCTCATACGTTTAGAAATACCATGAAACGTGGACATTTCTTGGTCCCGGGCTGATTGGTAAATTTTCTCACGACGCGAAAAATGCCGAGCTGATATAAGTACTTGGGATCTGAAAATTGCGTTTTCGGTTATCGACGCTATACGTTTATAAATACCATGAAACTTGGAGATTTCTTAGTCCCGGGCTGATTGGGGAATTTTTTCACGACGCGAAAAATTCCGAGCTGACATAAGTACTTGGGAACTGAAAATTGAGATTTCTGTTATCGACGCTATACGTTTAGAAATACCATGAAACGTGGACATTTCTTGGTCCCGGGCTGATTGGTGAATTTTTTCACGACGCGAAAAATGCCGAGCTGATATAAGTACTTGTGATCCGAAAATTGAGTTTTCTGTTATCGACGCTATACGTTTATAAATACCATGAAACGTGGAGATTTCTTAGTCCCGGGCTGATAGGGGAATTTTTTCACGACGCGAAAAATTCCGAGCTGACATAAGTACTTGGGATCTGAAAATTAAGTTTTCAGTTATCGACCTCATACGTTTAGAAATACCATGAAACGTGGACATTTCTTGGTCCCGGGCTGATTGGGGAATTATTTCACGACGAGAGAAATGCCGAGCTGATATAAGTACTTGGGATCTGAAAATTGCGTTTTCTGTTATCGACGCTATACGTTTATAAATACCATGAAACTCGGAGATTTCTTGGTCCCGGGCTGATTGGACCATTTTTCAATAACACGTGAAATAGGCAGATGATATAAGTACTTGGGATCTGAAAATTGAGTTTTCAGTTATCGACCTCATACGTTTAGAAATACCATGAAACGTTGACATTTCTTGGTCCCGGGCCGATTGGCTCATTTTTCAACAACACGTGAAATACGCAGATGATATAAGTACTTGGGATCTGAAAATTGAGTTTTCAGTTATCGACCTCATACGTTTAGAAATACCATGAAACGTGGACATTTCTTGGTCCCGGGCTGATTGGTGAATTTTTTCACGACGCGAAAAATGCCGAGCTGATATAAGTACTTGGGATCTGAAAATTGCGTTTTCTGTTATCGACGCTATACGTTTATAAGTACCATGAAACGTGGAGATTTCTTGGTCCCGGGCTGATTGGACCATTTTTCAACTACACGTAAAATACGCAACTGATATAAGTACTTGTGATCCGAAAATTGAGTTTTCTGTTATCGACGCTATACGTTTATAAATACCATGAAACGTGGAGATTTCTTAGTCCCGGGCTGATTGGGGAATTTTTTCACGACGCGAAAAATTCCGAGCTGACATAAGTACTTGGGATCTGAAAATTGAGTTTTCAGTTATCGACCTCATACGTTTAGAAATACCATGAAACGTGGACATTTCTTGGTCCCGGGCTGATTGGTGAATTTTCTCTCGACGCGAAAAATGCCAAGCTGATATAAGTACTTGGGATCGGAAAATTGAGTTTCCTGTTATCGACGCTATACGTTTTGAAATACCATGAAACGTGGACATTTCTTGGTCCCGGGCCGATTGGCTCATTTTTCAACAACACGTGAAATACGCAGATGATGTAAGTACTTGGGATCTGAAAATTGAGTTTTCAGTTATCGACCTCATACGTTTAGAAATACCATGAACCGTGGACATTTCTTGGTCCCGGGCCGATTGGCTCATTTTTCACCAACACGTGAAATACGCAGATGATATAAGTACTTGGGATCTGAAAATTGAGTTTTCAGTTATCGACCTCATACGTTTAGAAATACCATGAAACGTATTTATTTCTTGGTCGCGGGCTGATTGGTGAATTTTTTCACGACGCGAAAAATGCCGAGCTGATATAAGTACTTGGGATCTGAAAATTGCGTTTTCTGTTATCGACGCTATACGTTTATAAATACCATGAAACGTGGAGATTTCTTGGTCCCGGGCTGATTGGACCATTTTTCAATAACACGTGAAATAGGCAGATGATGGAAGTACTTGGGATCTGAAAATTGAGTTTTCAGTTATCGACCTCATACGTTTAGAAATACCACGAAACGTGGACATTTCTTGGTCCCGGGCTGATTGGTGAATTTTTTCACGACGCGAAAAATGCCGAGCTGATATAAGTACTTCGGATCCGAAAATTGACTTTTCTGTTATCGACGCTATACGTTTATAAATACCATGAAACGTGAAGATTTCTTGGTCCCGGGCTGATTGGACCATTTTTCAACATCACGTAAAATACGCAACTGATATAAGTACTTGGGATCTGAAAATTGAGTTTTCTGTTATCGACGCTATACGTTTATAAATACCATGAAACGTGGAGATTTCTTAGTCCCGGGCTGATTGGGGAATTTTTTCACGACGCGAAAAATTCCGAGCTGACATAAGTACTTGGGAACTGAAAATTGAGATTTCTGTTATCGACGCTATACGTTTAGAAATACCATGAAACGTGGACATTTCTTGGCCCCGGGCTGATTGGTGAATTTTTTCACGACGCGAAAAATGCCGAGCTGATATAAGTACTTGTGATCCGAAAATTGAGTTTTCCGTTATCGATGCTATACGTTTATTAATACCATGAAACGTGGAGATTTCTTAGTCCCGGGCTGATTGGGGAATTTTTTCACGACGCGAAAAATTCCGAGCTGACATAAGTACTTGGGATTTGAAAATTGAGTTTTCAGTTATCGACCTCATACGTTTAGAAATACCATGAAACGTGGACATTTCTTGGTCCCGGGCTGATTGGTAAATTTTCTCACGACGCGAAAAATGCCGAGCTGATATAAGTATTTGGGATCGGAAAATTGAGTTTCCTGTTATCGACGCTATACGTTTTGAAATACCATGAAACGTGGACATTTCTTGGTCCCGGGCCGATTGGCTCATTATTCAACAACACGTGAAATACGCAGATGATGTAAGTACTTGGGATCTGAAAATTGAGTTTTCAGTTATCGACCTCATACGTATAGAAATACCATGAAACGTGGACATTTCTTGGTCCCGGGCTGATTGGGGAATTATTTCACGACGCGAAAAATGCCGAGCTGATATAAGTACTTGGGATCTGAAAATTGCGTTTTCTGTTATCGACGCTATACGTTTATAAATACCATGAAACTTGGAGATTTCTTAGTCCCGGGCTGATTGGGGAATTTTTTCACGACGCGAAAAATTCCGAGCTGACATAAGTACTTGGGAACTGAAAATTGAGATTTCTGTTATCGACGCTATACGTTTAGAAATACCATGAAACGTGGACATTTCTTGGTCCCGGGCTGATTGGTGAATTTTTTCACGACGCGAAAAATGCCGAGCTGATATAAGTACTTGTGATCCGAAAATTGAGTTTTCTGTTATCGACGCTATACGTTTATAAATACCATGAAACGTGGAGATTTCTTAGTCCCGGGCTGATAGGGGAATTTTTTCACGACGCGAAAAATTCCGAGCTGACATAAGTACTTGGGATCTGAAAATTGAGTTTTCAGTTATCGACCTCATACGTTTAGAAATACCATGAAACGTGGACATTTCTTGGTCCCGGGCTGATTGGGGAATTATTTCACGACGAGAGAAATGCCGAGCTGATATAAGTACTTGGGATCTGAAAATTGCGTTTTCTGTTATCGACGCTATACGTTTATAAATACCATGAAACTCGGAGATTTCTTGGTCCCGGGCTGATTGGACCATTTTTCAATAACACGTGAAATAGGCAGATGATATAAGTACTTGGGATCTGAAAATTGAGTTTTCAGTTATCGACCTCATACGTTTAGAAATACCATGAAACGTGGACATTTCTTGGTCCCGGGCTGATTGGTAAATTTTCTCACGACGCGAAAAATGCCGAGCTGATATAAGTATTTGGGATCGGAAAATTGAGTTTCCTGTTATCGACGCTATACGTTTTGAAATACCATGAAACGTGGACATTTCTTGGTCCCGGGCCGATTGGCTCATTATTCAACAACACGTGAAATACGCAGATGATGTAAGTACTTGGGATCTGAAAATTGAGTTTTCAGTTATCGACCTCATACGTATAGAAATACCATGAAACGTGGACATTTCTTGGTCCCGGGCTGATTGGGGAATTATTTCACGACGCGAAAAATGCCGAGCTGATATAAGTACTTGGGATCTGAAAATTGCGTTTTCTGTTATCGACGCTATACGTTTATAAATACCATGAAACTTGGAGATTTCTTAGTCCCGGGCTGATTGGGGAATTTTTTCACGACGCGAAAAATTCCGAGCTGACATAAGTACTTGGGAACTGAAAATTGAGATTTCTGTTATCGACGCTATACGTTTAGAAATACCATGAAACGTGGACATTTCTTGGTCCCGGGCTGATTGGTGAATTTTTTCACGACGCGAAAAATGCCGAGCTGATATAAGTACTTGTGATCCGAAAATTGAGTTTTCTGTTATCGACGCTATACGTTTATAAATACCATGAAACGTGGAGATTTCTTAGTCCCGGGCTGATAGGGGAATTTTTTCACGACGCGAAAAATTCCGAGCTGACATAAGTACTTGGGATCTGAAAATTGAGTTTTCAGTTATCGACCTCATACGTTTAGAAATACCATGAAACGTGGACATTTCTTGGTCCCGGGCTGATTGGGGAATTATTTCACGACGAGAGAAATGCCGAGCTGATATAAGTACTTGGGATCTGAAAATTGCGTTTTCTGTTATCGACGCTATACGTTTATAAATACCATGAAACTCGGAGATTTCTTGGTCCCGGGCTGATTGGACCATTTTTCAATAACACGTGAAATAGGCAGATGATATAAGTACTTGGGATCTGAAAATTGAGTTTTCAGTTATCGACCTCATACGTTTAGAAATACCATGAAACGTGGACATTTCTTGGTCCCGGGCTGATTGGTGAATTTTCTCTCGACGCGAAAAATGCCAAGCTGATATAAGTACTTGGGATCGGAAAATTGAGTTTCCTGTTATCGACGCTATACGTTTTGAAATACCATGAAACGTGGACATTTCTTGGTCCCGGGCCGATTGGCTCATTTTTCAACAACACATGAAATACGCAGATGATGTAAGTACTTGGGATCTGAAAATTGAGTTTTCAGTTATCGACCTCATACGTTTAGAAATACCATGAACCGTGGACATTTCTTGGTCCCGGGCCGATTGGCTCATTTTTCACCAACACGTGAAATACGCAGATGATATAAGTACTTGGGATCTGAAAATTGAGTTTTCAGTTATCGACCTCATACGTTTAGAAATACCATGAAACGTATTTATTTCTTGGTCGCGGGCTGATTGGTGAATTTTTTCACGACGCGAAAAATGCCGAGCTGATATAAGTACTTGGGATCTGAAAATTGCGTTTTCTGTTATCGACGCTATACGTTTATAAATACCATGAAACGTGGAGATTTCTTGGTCCCGGGCTGATTGGACCATTTTTCAATAACACGTGAAATAGGCAGATGATGGAAGTACTTGGGATCTGAAAATTGAGTTTTCAGTTATCGACCTCATACGTTTAGAAATACCACGAAACGTGGACATTTCTTGGTCCCGGGCTGATTGGTGAATTTTTTCACGACGCGAAAAATGCCGAGCTGATATAAGTACTTCGGATCCGAAAATTGAGTTTTCTGTTATCGACGCTATACGTTTATAAATACCATGAAACGTGAAGATTTCTTGGTCCCGGGCTGATTGGACCATTTTTCAACATCACGTAAAATACGCAACTGATATAAGTACTTGGGATCTGAAAATTGAGTTTTCTGTTATCGACGCTATACGTTTAGAAATACCATGAAACGTGGACATTTCTTGGTCCCGGGCTGATTGGGGAATTTTTTCACGACGCGAAAAATTCTGAGCTGATATAAGTACTTGGGATCTGAAAATTGAGTTTCCTGTTATCGACGTTATACGTTTTGAAATACCATGAAACGTGGACATTTCTTGGTCCCGGGCCGATTGGACCATTTTTCAACAACACGTGAAATACGTAGATGATATAAGTACTTGGGATCTGAAAATTGAGTTTTCAGTTATCGACCTCATACGTTTAGAAATACCATGAAACGTGGACATTTCTTGGTCCCGGGCTGATTGGGGAATTATTTCACGACGAGAGAAATGCCGAGCTGATATAAGTACTTGGGATCTGAAAATTGCGTTTTCTGTTATCGACGCTATACGTTTATAAATACCATGAAACTCGGAGATTTCTTGGTCCCGGGCTGATTGGACCATTTTTCAATAACACGTGAAATAGGCAGATGATATAAGTACTTGGGATCTGAAAATTGAGTTTTCAGTTATCGACCTCATACGTTTAGAAATACCATGAAACGTGGACATTTCTTGGTCCCGGGCCGATTGGCTCATTTTTCAACAACACGTGAAATACGCAGATGATATAAGTACTTGGGATCTGAAAATTGAGTTTTCAGTTATCGACCTCATACGTTTAGAAATACCATGAAACGTGGACATTTCTTGGTCCCGGGCTGATTGGTGAATTTTTTCACGACGCGAAAAATGCCGAGCTGATATAAGTACTTGGGATCTGAAAATTGCGTTTTCTGTTATCGACGCTATACGTTTATAAGTACCATGAAACGTGGAGATTTCTTGGTCCCGGGCTGATTGGACCATTTTTCAACTACACGTAAAATACGCAACTGATATAAGTACTTGTGATCCGAAAATTGAGTTTTCTGTTATCGACGCTATACGTTTATAAATACCATGAAACGTGGAGATTTCTTAGTCCCGGGCTGATTGGGGAATTTTTTCACGACGCGAAAAATTCCGAGCTGACATAAGTACTTGGGATCTGAAAATTGAGTTTTCAGTTATCGACCTCATACGTTTAGAAATACCATGAAACGTGGACATTTCTTGGTCCCGGGCTGATTGGTGAATTTTCTCTCGACGCGAAAAATGCCAAGCTGATATAAGTACTTGGGATCGGAAAATTGAGTTTCCTGTTATCGACGCTATACGTTTTGAAATACCATGAAACGTGGACATTTCTTGGTCCCGGGCCGATTGGCTCATTTTTCAACAACACATGAAATACGCAGATGATGTAAGTACTTGGGATCTGAAAATTGAGTTTTCAGTTATCGACCTCATACGTTTAGAAATACCATGAACCGTGGACATTTCTTGGTCCCGGGCCGATTGGCTCATTTTTCACCAACACGTGAAATACGCAGATGATATAAGTACTTGGGATCTGAAAATTGAGTTTTCAGTTATCGACCTCATACGTTTAGAAATACCATGAAACGTATTTATTTCTTGGTCGCGGGCTGATTGGTGAATTTTTTCACGACGCGAAAAATGCCGAGCTGATATAAGTACTTGGGATCTGAAAATTGCGTTTTCTGTTATCGACGCTATACGTTTATAAATACCATGAAACGTGGAGATTTCTTGGTCCCGGGCTGATTGGACCATTTTTCAATAACACGTGAAATAGGCAGATGATGGAAGTACTTGGGATCTGAAAATTGAGTTTTCAGTTATCGACCTCATACGTTTAGAAATACCACGAAACGTGGACATTTCTTGGTCCCGGGCTGATTGGTGAATTTTTTCACGACGCGAAAAATGCCGAGCTGATATAAGTACTTCGGATCCGAAAATTGAGTTTTCTGTTATCGACGCTATACGTTTATAAATACCATGAAACGTGAAGATTTCTTGGTCCCGGGCTGATTGGACCATTTTTCAACATCACGTAAAATACGCAACTGATATAAGTACTTGGGATCTGAAAATTGAGTTTTCTGTTATCGACGCTATACGTTTAGAAATACCATGAAACGTGGACATTTCTTGGTCCCGGGCTGATTGGGGAATTTTTTCACGACGCGAAAAATTCTGAGCTGATATAAGTACTTGGGATCTGAAAATTGAGTTTCCTGTTATCGACGTTATACGTTTTGAAATACCATGAAACGTGGACATTTCTTGGTCCCGGGCCGATTGGACCATTTTTCAACAACACGTGAAATACGTAGATGATATAAGTACTTGGGATCTGAAAATTGAGTTTTCAGTTATCGACCTCATACGTTTAGAAATACCATGAAACGTGGACATTTCTTGGTCCCGGGCTGATTGGGGAATTTTTTCACGACGCGAAAAATTTCGAGCTGACATAAGTACTTGGGAACTGAAAATTGAGTTTTCTGTTATCGACGCTATACGTTTAGAAATACCATGAAACGTGGACATTTCTTGGTCCCGGGCTGATTGGTGAATTTTTTCACGACGCGAAAAATGCCGAGCTGATATAAGTACTTGGGATCGGAAAATTGATTTTCCTGTTATCGACGCTATACGTTTTGAAATACCATGAAACGTGGACATTTCTTAGTCCCGGGCCGATTGGGTCATTTTTCAATAACAAGTGAAGTACGCAGATGATATAAGTACTTGGGATCTGAAAATTGAGTTTTCAGTTATCGACCTCATACGCTTAGAAATACCATGAAACGTGGACATTTCTTGGTCCCGGGCTCATTGGGGAATTTTTTCACGACGCGAAAAATTCTGAGCTGATATAAGTACTTGGGATCTGAAAATTGAGTTTCCTGTTATCGACGTTATACGTTTTGAAATACCATGAAACGTGGACATTTCTTGGTCCCGGGACGATTGGACCATTTTTCAACAACACGTGAAATACGTAGATGATATAAGTACTTGGGATCTGAAAATTGAGTTTTCAGTTATCGACCTCATACGTTTAGAAATACCATGAAACGTGTTTATTTCTTGGTCGCGGGCTGATTGGTGAATTTTTTCACGACGCGAAAAATGCCGAGCTGATATAAGTAATTGGGATCTGAAAATTGCGTTTTCTGTTATCGACGCTATACGTTTATAAATACCATGAAACGTGGAGATTTCTTGGTCCCGGGCTGATTGGACCATTTTTCAATAACACGTGAAATAGGCAGATGATATAAGTACTTGGGATCTGAAAATTGAGTTTTCAGTTATCGACCTCATACGTTTAGAAATACCATGAAACGTGGACATTTCTTGGTCCCGGGCAGATTGGTGAATTTTCTCACGACGCGAAAAATGCCGAGCTGATATAAGTACTTGGGATCGGAAAATTGAGTTTCCTGTTATCGACGCTATACGTTTTGAAATACCATGAAACGTGGACATTTCTTAGTCCCGGGCCGATTGGGTCATTTTTCAATAACACGTGAAATACGCAGATGATATAAGTACTTGGGATCTGAAAATTGAGTTTTCAGTTATCGACCTCATACGTTTTGAAATACCATGAAACGTGGACATTTCTTGGTCCCGGGCCGATTGGCCCATTTTTCAAAAACACGTGAAATACGCAGATGATATAAGTACTTGGGATCTGAAAATTGAGTTTTCAGTTATCGACCTCATACGTTTAGAAATACCATGAAACGTGGACATTTCTTGGTCCCGGGCTGATTGGGGAATTATTTCACGACGAGAGAAATGCCGAGCTGATATAAGTACTTGGGATCTGAAAATTGCGTTTTCTGTTATCGACGCTATACGTTTATAAATACCATGAAACTCGGAGATTTCTTGGTCCCGGGCTGATTGGACCATTTTTCAATAACACGTGAAATAGGCAGATGATATAAGTACTTGGGATCTGAAAATTGAGTTTTCAGTTATCGACCTCATACGTTTAGAAATACCATGAAACGTGGACATTTCTTGGTCCCGGGCCGATTGGCTCATTTTTCAACAACACGTGAAATACGCAGATGATATAAGTACTTGGGATCTGAAAATTGAGTTTTCAGTTATCGACCTCATACGTTTAGAAATACCATGAAACGTATTTATTTCTTGGTCGCGGGCTGATTGGTGAATTTTTTCACGACGCGAAAAATGCCGAGCTGATATAAGTACTTGGGATCTGAAAATTGCGTTTTCTGTTATCGACGCTATACGTTTATAAATACCATCAAACGTGGAGATTTCTTGGTCCCGGGCTGATTGGACCATTTTTCAATAACACGTGAAATAGGCAGATGATAGAAGTACTTTGGATCTGAAAATTGAGTTTTCAGTTATCGACCTCATACGTTTAGAAATACCATGAAACGTGGACATTTCTTGGTCCCGGGCTGATTGGTGAATTTTTTCACGACGCGAAAAATGCCGAGCTGATATAAGTACTTCGCATCCGAATATTGAGTTTTCTGTTATCGACGCTATACGTTTATAAATACCATGAAACGTGAAGATTTCTTGGTCCCGGGCTGATTGGACCATTTTTCAACATCACGTAAAATACGCAACTGATATAAGTACTTGGGATCTGAAAATTGAGTTTTCTGTTATCGACGCTATACGTTTATAAATACCATGAAACGTGGAGATTTCTTAGTCCCGGGCTGATTGGGGAATTTTTTCACGACGCGAAAAATGCCGAGCTGATATAAGTACTTGGGATCTGAAAATTGCGTTTTCTGTTATCGACGCTATACGTTTATAAATACCATGAAACTTGGAGATTTCTTGGTCCCGGGCTGATTGAACCATTTTTCAATAACACGTGAAATAGGCAGATGATATAAGTACTTGAGATCTGAAAATTGAGTTTTCAGTTATCGACCTCATACGTTTAGAAATACCATGAAACGTGGACATTTCTTGGTCGCGGGCTGATTGGTGAATTTTCTCACGACGCGAAAAATGCCGAGCTGATATAAGTACTTGGGATCTGAAAATTGAGTTTCCTGTTATCGAAGTTATACGTTTTGAGATACCATGAAACGTGGACATTGCTTGGTCCCGGGCCGATTGGACCATTTTTCAACAACACGTGAAATACGTAGATGATATAAGTACTTGGGATCTGAAAATTGAGTTTTCAGTTATCGACCTCATACGTTTAGAAATACCATGAAACGTGGACATTTCTTGGTCCCGGGCTGATTGGTGAAATTTTTTACGATGCGAAAAATGCCGAGCTGATATAAGTACTTGGGATCTGAAAATTGCGTTTTCTGTTATCGACGCTATACGTTTATAAATACCATGAAACGTGGAGATTTCTTGGTCCCGGGCTGATTGGACCATTTTTGAATAACACGTGAAATAGGCAGATGATATAAGTACTTGGGATCTGAAAATTGAGTTTTCAGTAATCGACCTCATACGTTTAGAAATACCATGAAACGTGGACATTTCTTGGTCCCGGGCTGATTGGTGAATTTTTTCACGACGCGAAAAATGCCGAGCTGATATAAGTACTTGGGATCCGAAAATTGAGTTTTCTGTTATCGACGCTATACGTTTATAAATACCATGAAACGTGAAGATTTCTTGGTCCCGGGCTGATTGGACCATTTTTCAACAACACGTAAAATACGCAACTGATATAAGTACTTGGGATCTGAAAATTGAGTTTTCAGTTATCGACCTCATACGTTTAGAAATACCATGAAACGTGCTTATTTCTTGGTCGCGGGCTGATTGGTGAATTTTCTCACGACGCGAAAAATGCCGAGCTGATATAAGTACTTGGGATCGGAAAATTGAGTTTCCTGTTATCGACGCTATACATTTTGAAATACCATGAAACGTGGACATTTCTTGGTCCCGGGCCGATTGGCCCATTTTTCAAAAACACGTGAAATACGCAGATGATATAAGTACTTGGGATCTGAAAATTGAGTTTTCAGTTATCGACCTCATACGTTTAGAAATACCATGAAACGTGGACATTTCTTGGTCCCGGGCTGATTGGTGAATTTTCTCACGACGCGAAAAATGCCGAGCTGATATAAGTACTTGGGATCGGAAAATTGAGTTTCCTGTTATCGACGCTATACGTTTTGAAATACCATGAAACGTGGACATTTCTTGGTCCCGGGCCGATTGGCCCATTTTTCAAAAACACGTGAAATACGCAGATGATATAAGTACTTGGGATCTGAAAATTGAGTTTTCAGTTATCGACCTCATACGTTTAGAAATACCATGAAACGTGGACATTTCTTGGTCCCGGGCTGATTGGGGAATTATTTCACGACGAGAGAAATGCCGAGCTGATATAAGTACTTGGGATCTGAAAATTGCGTTTTCTGTTATCGACGCTATACGTTTATAAATACCATGAAACTCGGAGATTTCTTGGTCCCGGGCTGATTGGACCATTTTTCAATAACACGTGAAATAGGCAGATGATATAAGTACTTGGGATCTGAAAATTGAGTTTTCAGTTATCGACCTCATACGTTTAGAAATACCATGAAACGTGGACATTTCTTGGTCCCGGGCCGATTGGCTCATTTTTCAACAACACGTGAAATACGCAGATGATATAAGTACTTGGGATCTGAAAATTGAGTTTTCAGTTATCGACCTCATACGTTTAGAAATACCATGAAACGTATTTATTTCTTGGTCGCGGGCTGATTGGTGAATTTTTTCACGACGCGAAAAATGCCGAGCTGATATAAGTACTTGGGATCTGAAAATTGCGTTTTCTGTTATCGACGCTATACGTTTATAAATACCATGAAACGTGGAGATTTCTTGGTCCCGGGCTGATTGGACCATTTTTCAATAACACGTGAAATAGGCAGATGATGGAAGTACTTGGGATCTGAAAATTGAGTTTTCAGTTATCGACCTCATACGTTTAGAAATACCATGAAACGTGGACATTTCTTGGTCCCGGGCTGATTGGACCATTTTTCAACATCACGTAAAATACGCAACTGATATAAGTACTTGGGATCTGAAAATTGAGTTTTCTGTTATCGAAGCTATACGTTTATAAATACCATGAAACGTGGAGATTTCTTAGTCCCGGGCTGATTGGGAAATTTTTTCACGACGCGAAAAATTCCGAGCTGACATAAGTACTTGGGAACTGAAAATTGAGATTTCTGTTATCGACGCTATACGTTTAGAAATACCATGAAACGTGGACATTTCTTGGTCCCGGGCTGATTGGTGAATTTTTTCACGACGCGAAAAATGCCGAGCTGATATAAGTACTTGTGATCCGAAAATTGAGTTTTCCGTTATCGATGCTATACGTTTATTAATACCATGAAACGTGGAGATTTCTTAGTCCCGGGCTGATTGGGGAATTTTTTCACGACGCGAAAAATTCCGAGCTGACATAAGTACTTGGGATTTGAAAATTGAGTTTGCAGTTATCGACGCTATACGTTTAGAAATACCATGAAACGTGGACATTTCTTGGTCCCGGGCCGATTGGCTCATTTTTCAACAACACGTGAAATACGCAGATGATGTAAGTACTTGGGATCTGAAAATTGAGTTTTCAGTTATCGACCTCATACTTTTAGAAATACCATGAAACGTGGACATTTCTTGGTCCCGGGCCGATTGGCTCATTTTTCAACAACACGTGAAATACGCAGATGATATAAGTACTTGGGATCTGAAAATTGAGTTTTCAGTTATCGACCTCATACGTTTAAAAATACCATGAAACGTATTTATTTCTTGGTCGCGGGCTGATTGGTGAATTTTTTCACGACGCGAAAAATGCCGAGCTGATATAAGTACTTGGGATCTGAAAATTGCGTTTTCTGTTATCGACGCTATACGTTTATAAATACCATGAAACGTAGAGATTTCTTGGTCCCGGGCTGATTGGACCATTTTTCAATAACACGTGAAATAGGCAGATGATGGAAGTACTTGGGATCTGAAAATTGAGTTTTCAGTTATCGACCTCATACGTTTAGAAATACCATGAAACGTGGACATTTCTTGGTCCCGGGCTGATTGGACCATTTTTCAACATCACGTAAAATACGCAACTGATATAAGTACTTGGGATCTGAAAATTGAGTTTTCTGTTATCGAAGCTATACGTTTATAAATACCATGAAACGTGGAGATTTCTTAGTCCCGGGCTGATTGGGGAATTTTTTCACGACGCGAAAAATTCCGAGCTGACATAAGTACTTGGGAACTGAAAATTGAGATTTCTGTTATCGACGCTATACGTTTAGAAATACCATGAAACGTGGACATTTCTTGGCCCCGGGCTGATTGGTGAATTTTTTCACGACGCGAAAAATGCCGAGCTGATATAAGTACTTGTGATCCGAAAATTGAGTTTTCCGTTATCGATGCTATACGTTTATTAATACCATGAAACGTGGAGATTTCTTAGTCCCGGGCTGATTGGGGAATTTTTTCACGACGCGAAAAATTCCGAGCTGACATAAGTACTTGGGATTTGAAAATTGAGTTTTCAGTTATCGACCTCATACGTTTAGAAATACCATGAAACGTGGACATTTCTTGGTCCCGGGCTGATTGGTAAATTTTCTCACGACGCGAAAAATGCCGAGCTGATATAAGTATTTGGGATCGGAAAATTGAGTTTCCTGTTATCGACGCTATACGTTTTGAAATACCATGAAACGTGGACATTTCTTGGTCCCGGGCCGATTGGCTCATTATTCAACAACACGTGAAATACGCAGATGATGTAAGTACTTGGGATCTGAAAATTGAGTTTTCAGTTATCGACCTCATACGTATAGAAATACCATGAAACGTGGACATTTCTTGGTCCCGGGCTGATTGGGGAATTATTTCACGACGCGAAAAATGCCGAGCTGATATAAGTACTTGGGATCTGAAAATTGCGTTTTCTGTTATCGACGCTATACGTTTATAAATACCATGAAACTTGGAGATTTCTTAGTCCCGGGCTGATTGGGGAATTTTTTCACGACGCGAAAAATTCCGAGCTGACATAAGTACTTGGGAACTGAAAATTGAGATTTCTGTTATCGACGCTATACGTTTAGAAATACCATGAAACGTGGACATTTCTTGGTCCCGGGCTGATTGGTGAATTTTTTCACGACGCGAAAAATGCCGAGCTGATATAAGTACTTGTGATCCGAAAATTGAGTTTTCTGTTATCGACGCTATACGTTTATAAATACCATGAAACGTGGAGATTTCTTAGTCCCGGGCTGATAGGGGAATTTTTTCACGACGCGAAAAATTCCGAGCTGACATAAGTACTTGGGATCTGAAAATTGAGTTTTCAGTTATCGACCTCATACGTTTAGAAATACCATGAAACGTGGACATTTCTTGGTCCCGGGCTGATTGGGGAATTATTTCACGACGAGAGAAATGCCGAGCTGATATAAGTACTTGGGATCTGAAAATTGCGTTTTCTGTTATCGACGCTATACGTTTATAAATACCATGAAACTCGGAGATTTCTTGGTCCCGGGCTGATTGGACCATTTTTCAATAACACGTGAAATAGGCAGATGATATAAGTACTTGGGATCTGAAAATTGAGTTTTCAGTTATCGACCTCATACGTTTAGAAATACCATGAAACGTGGACATTTCTTGGTCCCGGGCCGATTGGCTCATTTTTCAACAACACGTGAAATACGCAGATGATATAAGTACTTGGGATCTGAAAATTGAGTTTTCAGTTATCGACCTCATACGTTTAGAAATACCATGAAACGTGGACATTTCTTGGTCCCGGGCTGATTGGTGAATTTTTTCACGACGCGAAAAATGCCGAGCTGATATAAGTACTTGGGATCTGAAAATTGCGTTTTCTGTTATCGACGCTATACGTTTATAAGTACCATGAAACGTGGAGATTTCTTGGTCCCGGGCTGATTGGACCATTTTTCAACTACACGTAAAATACGCAACTGATATAAGTACTTGTGATCCGAAAATTGAGTTTTCTGTTATCGACGCTATACGTTTATAAATACCATGAAACGTGGAGATTTCTTAGTCCCGGGCTGATTGGGGAATTTTTTCACGACGCGAAAAATTCCGAGCTGACATAAGTACTTGGGATCTGAAAATTGAGTTTTCAGTTATCGACCTCATACGTTTAGAAATACCATGAAACGTGGACATTTCTTGGTCCCGGGCTGATTGGTGAATTTTCTCTCGACGCGAAAAATGCCAAGCTGATATAAGTACTTGGGATCGGAAAATTGAGTTTCCTGTTATCGACGCTATACGTTTTGAAATACCATGAAACGTGGACATTTCTTGGTCCCGGGCCGATTGGCTCATTTTTCAACAACACATGAAATACGCAGATGATATAAGTACTTGGGATCTGAAAATTGAGTTTTCAGTTATCGACCTCATACGTTTAGAAATACCATGAACCGTGGACATTTCTTGGTCCCGGGCCGATTGGCTCATTTTTCACCAACACGTGAAATACGCAGATGATATAAGTACTTGGGATCTGAAAATTGAGTTTTCAGTTATCGACCTCATACGTTTAGAAATACCATGAAACGTATTTATTTCTTGGTCGCGGGCTGATTGGTGAATTTTTTCACGACGCGAAAAATGCCGAGCTGATATAAGTACTTGGGATCTGAAAATTGCGTTTTCTGTTATCGACGCTATACGTTTATAAATACCATGAAACGTGGAGATTTCTTGGTCCCGGGCTGATTGGACCATTTTTCAATAACACGTGAAATAGGCAGATGATGGAAGTACTTGGGATCTGAAAATTGAGTTTTCAGTTATCGACCTCATACGTTTAGAAATACCACGAAACGTGGACATTTCTTGGTCCCGGGCTGATTGGTGAATTTTTTCACGACGCGAAAAATGCCGAGCTGATATAAGTACTTCGGATCCGAAAATTGAGTTTTCTGTTATCGACGCTATACGTTTATAAATACCATGAAACGTGAAGATTTCTTGGTCCCGGGCTGATTGGACCATTTTTCAACATCACGTAAAATACGCAACTGATATAAGTACTTGGGATCTGAAAATTGAGTTTTCTGTTATCGACGCTATACGTTTAGAAATACCATGAAACGTGGACATTTCTTGGTCCCGGGCTGATTGGGGAATTTTTTCACGACGCGAAAAATTCTGAGCTGATATAAGTACTTGGGATCTGAAAATTGAGTTTCCTGTTATCGACGTTATACGTTTTGAAATACCATGAAACGTGGACATTTCTTGGTCCCGGGCCGATTGGACCATTTTTCAACAACACGTGAAATACGTAGATGATATAAGTACTTGGGATCTGAAAATTGAGTTTTCAGTTATCGACCTCATACGTTTAGAAATACCATGAAACGTGGACATTTCTTGGTCCCGGGCTGATTGGGGAATTTTTTCACGACGCGAAAAATTTCGAGCTGACATAAGTACTTGGGAACTGAAAATTGAGTTTTCTGTTATCGACGCTATACGTTTAGAAATACCATGAAACGTGGACATTTCTTGGTCCCGGGCTGATTGGTGAATTTTTTCACGACGCGAAAAATGCCGAGCTGATATAAGTACTTGGGATCGGAAAATTGATTTTCCTGTTATCGACGCTATACGTTTTGAAATACCATGAAACGTGGACATTTCTTAGTCCCGGGCCGATTGGGTCATTTTTCAATAACAAGTGAAGTACGCAGATGATATAAGTACTTGGGATCTGAAAATTGAGTTTTCAGTTATCGACCTCATACGCTTAGAAATACCATGAAACGTGGACATTTCTTGGTCCCGGGCTCATTGGGGAATTTTTTCACGACGCGAAAAATTCTGAGCTGATATAAGTACTTGGGATCTGAAAATTGAGTTTCCTGTTATCGACGTTATACGTTTTGAAATACCATGAAACGTGGACATTTCTTGGTCCCGGGACGATTGGACCATTTTTCAACAACACGTGAAATACGTAGATGATATAAGTACTTGGGATCTGAAAATTGAGTTTTCAGTTATCGACCTCATACGTTTAGAAATACCATGAAACGTGTTTATTTCTTGGTCGCGGGCTGATTGGTGAATTTTTTCACGACGCGAAAAATGCCGAGCTGATATAAGTAATTGGGATCTGAAAATTGCGTTTTCTGTTATCGACGCTATACGTTTATAAATACCATGAAACGTGGAGATTTCTTGGTCCCGGGCTGATTGGACCATTTTTCAATAACACGTGAAATAGGCAGATGATATAAGTACTTGGGATCTGAAAAGTGAGTTTTCAGTTATCGACCTCATACGTTTAGAAATACCATGAAACGTGGACATTTCTTGGTCCCGGGCAGATTGGTGAATTTTCTCACGACGCGAAAAATGCCGAGCTGATATAAGTACTTGGGATCGGAAAATTGAGTTTCCTGTTATCGACGCTATACGTTTTGAAATACCATGAAACGTGGACATTTCTTAGTCCCGGGCCGATTGGGTCATTTTTCAATAACACGTGAAATACGCAGATGATATAAGTACTTGGGATCTGAAAATTGAGTTTTCAGTTATCGACCTCATACGTTTTGAAATACCATGAAACGTGGACATTTCTTGGTCCCGGGCCGATTGGCCCATTTTTCAAAAACACGTGAAATACGCAGATGATATAAGTACTTGGGATCTGAAAATTGAGTTTTCAGTTATCGACCTCATACGTTTAGAAATACCATGAAACGTGGACATTTCTTGGTCCCGGGCTGATTGGGGAATTATTTCACGACGAGAGAAATGCCGAGCTGATATAAGTACTTGGGATCTGAAAATTGCGTTTTCTGTTATCGACGCTATACGTTTATAAATACCATGAAACTCGGAGATTTCTTGGTCCCGGGCTGATTGGACCATTTTTCAATAACACGTGAAATAGGCAGATGATATAAGTACTTGGGATCTGAAAATTGAGTTTTCAGTTATCGACCTCATACGTTTAGAAATACCATGAAACGTGGACATTTCTTGGTCCCGGGCCGATTGGCTCATTTTTCAACAACACGTGAAATACGCAGATGATATAAGTACTTGGGATCTGAAAATTGAGTTTTCAGTTATCGACCTCATACGTTTAGAAATACCATGAAACGTATTTATTTCTTGGTCGCGGGCTGATTGGTGAATTTTTTCACGACGCGAAAAATGCCGAGCTGATATAAGTACTTGGGATCTGAAAATTGCGTTTTCTGTTATCGACGCTATACGTTTATAAATACCATGAAACGTGGAGATTTCTTGGTCCCGGGCTGATTGGACCATTTTTCAATAACACGTGAAATAGGCAGATGATAGAAGTACTTTGGATCTGAAAATTGAGTTTTCAGTTATCGACCTCATACGTTTAGAAATACCATGAAACGTGGACATTTCTTGGTCCCGGGCTGATTGGTGAATTTTTTCACGACGCGAAAAATGCCGAGCTGATATAAGTACTTCGCATCCGAATATTGAGTTTTCTGTTATCGACGCTATACGTTTATAAATACCATGAAACGTGAAGATTTCTTGGTCCCGGGCTGATTGGACCATTTTTCAACATCACGTAAAATACGCAACTGATATAAGTACTTGGGATCTGAAAATTGAGTTTTCTGTTATCGACGCTATACGTTTATAAATACCATGAAACGTGGAGATTTCTTAGTCCCGGGCTGATTGGGGAATTTTTTCACGACGCGAAAAATGCCGAGCTGATATAAGTACTTGGGATCTGAAAATTGCGTTTTCTGTTATCGACGCTATACGTTTATAAATACCATGAAACTTGGAGATTTCTTGGTCCCGGGCTGATTGAACCATTTTTCAATAACACGTGAAATAGGCAGATGATATAAGTACTTGAGATCTGAAAATTGAGTTTTCAGTTATCGACCTCATACGTTTAGAAATACCATGAAACGTGGACATTTCTTGGTCGCGGGCTGATTGGTGAATTTTCTCACGACGCGAAAAATGCCGAGCTGATATAAGTACTTGGGATCTGAAAATTGAGTTTCCTGTTATCGAAGTTATACGTTTTGAAATACCATGAAACGTGGACATTGCTTGGTCCCGGGCCGATTGGACCATTTTTCAACAACACGTGAAATACGTAGATGATATAAGTACTTGGGATCTGAAAATTGAGTTTTCAGTTATCGACCTCATACGTTTAGAAATACCATGAAACGTGGACATTTCTTGGTCCCGGGCTGATTGGTGAAATTTTTTACGATGCGAAAAATGCCGAGCTGATATAAGTACTTGGGATCTGAAAATTGCGTTTTCTGTTATCGACGCTATACGTTTATAAATACCATGAAACGTGGAGATTTCTTGGTCCCGGGCTGATTGGACCATTTTTGAATAACACGTGAAATAGGCAGATGATATAAGTACTTGGGATCTGAAAATTGAGTTTTCAGTAATCGACCTCATACGTTTAGAAATACCATGAAACGTGGACATTTCTTGGTCCCGGGCTGATTGGTGAATTTTTTCACGACGCGAAAAATGCCGAGCTGATATAAGTACTTGGGATCCGAAAATTGAGTTTTCTGTTATCGACGCTATACGTTTATAAATACCATGAAACGTGAAGATTTCTTGGTCCCGGGCTGATTGGACCATTTTTCAACAACACGTAAAATACGCAACTGATATAAGTACTTGGGATCTGAAAATTGAGTTTTCAGTTATCGACCTCATACGTTTAGAAATACCATGAAACGTGCTTATTTCTTGGTCGCGGGCTGATTGGTGAATTTTCTCACGACGCGAAAAATGCCGAGCTGATATAAGTACTTGGGATCGGAAAATTGAGTTTCCTGTTATCGACGCTATACATTTTGAAATACCATGAAACGTGGACATTTCTTGGTCCCGGGCCGATTGGCCCATTTTTCAAAAACACGTGAAATACGCAGATGATATAAGTACTTGGGATCTGAAAATTGAGTTTTCAGTTATCGACCTCATACGTTTAGAAATACCATGAAACGTGGACATTTCTTGGTCCCGGGCTGATTGGTGAATTTTCTCACGACGCGAAAAATGCCGAGCTGATATAAGTACTTGGGATCGGAAAATTGAGTTTCCTGTTATCGACGCTATACGTTTTGAAATACCATGAAACGTGGACATTTCTTGGTCCCGGGCCGATTGGCCCATTTTTCAAAAACACGTGAAATACGCAGATGATATAAGTACTTGGGATCTGAAAATTGAGTTTTCAGTTATCGACCTCATACGTTTAGAAATACCATGAAACGTGGACATTTCTTGGTCCCGGGCTGATTGGGGAATTATTTCACGACGAGAGAAATGCCGAGCTGATATAAGTACTTGGGATCTGAAAATTGCGTTTTCTGTTATCGACGCTATACGTTTATAAATACCATGAAACTCGGAGATTTCTTGGTCCCGGGCTGATTGGACCATTTTTCAATAACACGTGAAATAGGCAGATGATATAAGTACTTGGGATCTGAAAATTGAGTTTTCAGTTATCGACCTCATACGTTTAGAAATACCATGAAACGTGGACATTTCTTGGTCCCGGGCCGATTGGCTCATTTTTCAACAACACGTGAAATACGCAGATGATATAAGTACTTGGGATCTGAAAATTGAGTTTTCAGTTATCGACCTCATACGTTTAGAAATACCATGAAACGTATTTATTTCTTGGTCGCGGGCTGATTGGTGAATTTTTTCACGACGCGAAAAATGCCGAGCTGATATAAGTACTTGGGATCTGAAAATTGCGTTTTCTGTTATCGACGCTATACGTTTATAAATACCATGAAACGTGGAGATTTCTTGGTCCCGGGCTGATTGGACCATTTTTCAATAACACGTGAAATAGGCAGATGATGGAAGTACTTGGGATCTGAAAATTGAGTTTTCAGTTATCGACCTCATACGTTTAGAAATACCATGAAACGTGGACATTTCTTGGTCCCGGGCTGATTGGACCATTTTTCAACATCACGTAAAATACGCAACTGATATAAGTACTTGGGATCTGAAAATTGAGTTTTCTGTTATCGAAGCTATACGTTTATAAATACCATGAAACGTGGAGATTTCTTAGTCCCGGGCTGATTGGGAAATTTTTTCACGACGCGAAAAATTCCGAGCTGACATAAGTACTTGGGAACTGAAAATTGAGATTTCTGTTATCGACGCTATACGTTTAGAAATACCATGAAACGTGGACATTTCTTGGTCCCGGGCTGATTGGTGAATTTTTTCACGACGCGAAAAATGCCGAGCTGATATAAGTACTTGTGATCCGAAAATTGAGTTTTCCGTTATCGATGCTATACGTTTTGAAATACCATGAAACGTGGACATTTCTTGGTCCCGGGCCGATTGGCTCATTATTCAACAACACGTGAAATACGCATATGATGTAAGTACTTGGGATCTGAAAATTGAGTTTTCAGTTATCGACCTCATACGTTTAGAAATACCATGAAACGTGGACATTTCTTGGTCCCGGGCTGATTGGGGAATTATTTCACGACGCGAAAAATGCCGAGCTGATATAAGTACTTGGGATCTGAAAATTGCGTTTTCTGTTATCGACGCTATACGTTTATAAATACCATGAAACTTGGAGATTTCTTAGTCCCGGGCTGATTGGGGAATTTTTTCACGACGCGAAAAATTCCGAGCTGACATAAGTACTTGGGAACTGAAAATTGAGATTTCTGTTATCGACGCTATACGTTTAGAAATACCATGAAACGTGGACATTTCTTGGTCCCGGGCTGATTGGTGAATTTTTTCACGACGCGAAAAATGCCGAGCTGATATAAGTACTTGTGATCCGAAAATTGAGTTTTCTGTTATCGACGCTATACGTTTATAAATACCATGAAACGTGGAGATTTCTTAGTCCCGGGCTGATAGGGGAATTTTTTCACGACGCGAAAAATTCCGAGCTGACATAAGTACTTGGGATCTGAAAATTGAGTTTTCAGTTATCGACCTCATACGTTTAGAAATACCATGAAACGTGGACATTTCTTGGTCCCGGGCTGATTGGGGAATTATTTCACGACGAGAGAAATGCCGAGCTGATATAAGTACTTGGGATCTGAAAATTGCGTTTTCTGTTATCGACGCTATACGTTTATAAATACCATGAAACTCGGAGATTTCTTGGTCCCGGGCTGATTGGACCATTTTTCAATAACACGTGAAATAGGCAGATGATATAAGTACTTGGGATCTGAAAATTGAGTTTTCAGTTATCGACCTCATACGTTTAGAAATACCATGAAACGTTGACATTTCTTGGTCCCGGGCCGATTGGCTCATTTTTCAACAACACGTGAAATACGCAGATGATATAAGTACTTGGGATCTGAAAATTGAGTTTTCAGTTATCGACCTCATACGTTTAGAAATACCATGAAACGTGGACATTTCTTGGTCCCGGGCTGATTGGTGAATTTTTTCACGACGCGAAAAATGCCGAGCTGATATAAGTACTTGGGATCTGAAAATTGCGTTTTCTGTTATCGACGCTATACGTTTATAAGTACCATGAAACGTGGAGATTTCTTGGTCCCGGGCTGATTGGACCATTTTTCAACTACACGTAAAATACGCAACTGATATAAGTACTTGTGATCCGAAAATTGAGTTTTCTGTTATCGACGCTATACGTTTATAAATACCATGAAACGTGGAGATTTCTTAGTCCCGGGCTGATTGGGGAATTTTTTCACGACGCGAAAAATTCCGAGCTGACATAAGTACTTGGGATCTGAAAATTGAGTTTTCAGTTATCGACCTCATACGTTTAGAAATACCATGAAACGTGGACATTTCTTGGTCCCGGGCTGATTGGTGAATTTTCTCTCGACGCGAAAAATGCCAAGCTGATATAAGTACTTGGGATCGGAAAATTGAGTTTCCTGTTATCGACGCTATACGTTTTGAAATACCATGAAACGTGGACATTTCTTGGTCCCGGGTTGATTGGCTCATTTTTCAACAACACGTGAAATACGCAGATGATGTAAGTACTTGGGATCTGAAAATTGAGTTTTCAGTTATCGACCTCATACGTTTAGAAATACCATGAACCGTGGACATTTCTTGGTCCCGGGCCGATTGGCTCATTTTTCACCAACACGTGAAATACGCAGATGATATAAGTACTTGGGATCTGAAAATTGAGTTTTCAGTTATCGACCTCATACGTTTAGAAATACCATGAAACGTATTTATTTCTTGGTCGCGGGCTGATTGGTGAATTTTTTCACGACGCGAAAAATGCCGAGCTGATATAAGTACTTGGGATCTGAAAATTGCGTTTTCTGTTATCGACGCTATACGTTTATAAATACCATGAAACGTGGAGATTTCTTGGTCCCGGGCTGATTGGACCATTTTTCAATAACACGTGAAATAGGCAGATGATGGAAGTACTTGGGATCTGAAAATTGAGTTTTCAGTTATCGACCTCATACGTTTAGAAATACCACGAAACGTGGACATTTCTTGGTCCCGGGCTGATTGGTGAATTTTTTCACGACGCGAAAAATGCCGAGCTGATAAAAGTACTTCGGATCCGAAAATTGACTTTTCTGTTATCGACGCTATACGTTTATAAATACCATGAAACGTGAAGATTTCTTGGTCCCGGGCTGATTGGACCATTTTTCAACATCACGTAAAATACGCAACTGATATAAGTACTTGGGATCTGAAAATTGAGTTTTCTGTTATCGACGCTATACGTTTATAAATACCATGAAACGTGGAGATTTCTTAGTCCCGGGCTGATTGGGGAATTTTTTCACGACGCGAAAAATTCCGAGCTGACATAAGTACTTGGGAACTGAAAATTGAGATTTCTGTTATCGACGCTATACGTTTAGAAATACCATGAAACGTGGACATTTCTTGGCCCCGGGCTGATTGGTGAATTTTTTCACGACGCGAAAAATGCCGAGCTGATATAAGTACTTGTGATCCGAAAATTGAGTTTTCCGTTATCGATGCTATACGTTTATTAATACCATGAAACGTGGAGATTTCTTAGTCCCGGGCTGATTGGGGAATTTTTTCACGACGCGAAAAATTCCGAGCTGACATAAGTACTTGGGATTTGAAAATTGAGTTTTCAGTTATCGACCTCATACGTTTAGAAATACCATGAAACGTGGACATTTCTTGGTCCCGGGCTGATTGGTAAATTTTCTCACGACGCGAAAAATGCCGAGCTGATATAAGTATTTGGGATCGGAAAATTGAGTTTCCTGTTATCGACGCTATACGTTTTGAAATACCATGAAACGTGGACATTTCTTGGTCCCGGGCCGATTGGCTCATTATTCAACAACACGTGAAATACGCAGATGATGTAAGTACTTGGGATTTGAAAATTGAGTTTTCAGTTATCGACCTCATACGTATAGAAATACCATGAAACGTGGACATTTCTTGGTCCCGGGCTGATTGGGGAATTATTTCACGACGCGAAAAATGCCGAGCTGATATAAGTACTTGGGATCTGAAAATTGCGTTTTCTGTTATCGACGCTATACGTTTATAAATACCATGAAACTTGGAGATTTCTTAGTCCCGGGCTGATTGGGGAATTTTTTCACGACGCGAAAAATTCCGAGCTGACATAAGTACTTGGGAAATGAAAATTGAGATTTCTGTTATCGACGCTATACGTTTAGAAATACCATGAAACGTGGACATTTCTTGGTCCCGGGCTGATTGGTGAATTTTTTCACGACGCGAAAAATGCCGAGCTGATATAAGTACTTGGGATCTGAAAATTGCGTTTTCTGTTATCGACGCTATACGTTTATAAATACCATGAAACTCGGAGATTTCTTGGTCCCGGGCTGATTGGACCATTTTTCAATAACACGTGAAATAGGCAGATGATATAAGTACTTGGGATCTGAAAATTGAGTTTTCAGTTATCGACCTCATACGTTTAGAAATACCATGAAACGTGGACATTTCTTGGTCCCGGGCCGATTGGCTCATTTTTCAACAACACGTGAAATACGCAGATGATATAAGTACTTGGGATCTGAAAATTGAGTTTTCAGTTATCGACCTCATACGTTTAGAAATACCATGAAACGTGGACATTTCTTGGTCCCGGGCTGATTGCTGAATTTTTTCACGACGCGAAAAATGCCGAGCTGATATAAGTACTTGGGATCTGAAAATTGCGTTTTCTGTTATCGACGCTATACGTTTATAAGTACCATGAAACGTGGAGATTTCTTGGTCCCGGGCTGATTGGACCATTTTTCAACTACACGTAAAATACGCAACTGATATAAGTACTTGTGATCCGAAAATTGAGTTTTCTGTTATCGACGCTATACGTTTATAAATACCATGAAACGTGGAGATTTCTTAGTCCCGGGCTGATTGGGGAATTTTTTCACGACGCGAAAAATTCCGAGCTGACATAAGTACTTGGGATCTGAAAATTGAGTTTTCAGTTATCGACCTCATACGTTTAGAAATACCATGAAACGTGGACATTTCTTGGTCCCGGGCTGATTGGTGAATTTTCTCTCGACGCGAAAAATGCCAAGCTGATATAAGTACTTGGGATCGGAAAATTGAGTTTCCTGTTATCGACGCTATACGTTTTGAAATACCATGAAACGTGGACATTTCTTGGTCCCGGGCCGATTGGCTCATTTTTCAACAACACATGAAATACGCAGATGATGTAAGTACTTGGGATCTGAAAATTGAGTTTTCAGTTATCGACCTCATACGTTTAGAAATACCATGAACCGTGGACATTTCTTGGTCCCGGGCCGATTGGCTCATTTTTCACCAACACGTGAAATACGCAGATGATATAAGTACTTGGGATCTGAAAATTGAGTTTTCAGTTATCGACCTCATACGTTTAGAAATACCATGAAACGTATTTATTTCTTGGTCGCGGGCTGATTGGTGAATTTTTTCACGACGCGAAAAATGCCGAGCTGATATAAGTACTTGGGATCTGAAAATTGCGTTTTCTGTTATCGACGCTATACGTTTATAAATACCATGAAACGTGGAGATTTCTTGGTCCCGGGCTGATTGGACCATTTTTCAATAACACGTGAAATAGGCAGATGATGGAAGTACTTGGGATCTGAAAATTGAGTTTTCAGTTATCGACCTCATACGTTTAGAAATACCACGAAACGTGGACATTTCTTGGTCCCGGGCTGATTGGTGAATTTTTTCACGACGCGAAAAATGCCGAGCTGATATAAGTACTTCGGATCCGAAAATTGAGTTTTCTGTTATCGACGCTATACGTTTATAAATACCATGAAACGTGAAGATTTCTTGGTCCCGGGCTGATTGGACCATTTTTCAACATCACGTAAAATACGCAACTGATATAAGTACTTGGGATCTGAAAATTGAGTTTTCTGTTATCGACGCTATACGTTTATAAATACCATGAAACGTGGAGATTTCTTAGTCCCGGGCTGATTGGGGAATTTTTTCACGACGCGAAAAATTCCGAGCTGACATAAGTACTTGGGAACTGAAAATTGAGATTTCTGTTATCGACGCTATACGTTTAGAAATACCATGAAACGTGGACATTTCTTGGTCCCGGGCTGATTGGTGAATTTTTTCACGACGCGAAAAATGCCGAGCTGATATAAGTACTTGTGATCCGAAAATTGAGTTTTCCGTTATCGATGCTATACGTTTATTAATACCATGAAACGTGGAGATTTCTTAGTCCCGGGCTGATTGGACCATTTTTTAATAACACGTGAAATAGGCAGATGATATAAGTACTTGGGATCTGAAAATTGAGTTTTCAGTAATCGACCTCATACGTTTAGAAATACCATGAAACGTGGACATTTCTTGGTCCCGGGCTGATTGGGGAATTTTTTCACGACGCGAAAAATTCCGAGCTGACATAAGTACTTGGGATTTGAAAATTGAGTTTTCAGTTATCGACCTCATACGTTTAGAAATACCATGAAACGTGGACATTTCTTGGTCCCGGGCTGATTGGTGAATTTTCTCACGACGCGAAAAATGCCGAGCTGATATAAGTACTTGGGATCGGAAAATTGAGTTTCCTGTTATCGACGCTATACGTTTTGAAATACCATGAAACGTGGACATTTCTTGGTCCCGGGCCGATTGGCTCATTTTTCAACAACACGTGAAATACGCAGATGATGTAAGTACTTGGGATCTGAAAATTGAGTTTTCAGTTATCGACCTCATACGTTTAGAAATACCCTGAAACGTGGACATTTCTTGGTCCCGGGCTGATTGGGGAATTATTTCACGACGCGAAAAATGCCGAGCTGATATAAGTACTTGGGATCTGAAAATTGCGTTTTCTGTTATCGACGCTATACGTTTATAAATACCATGAAACGTGGAGATTTCTTGGTCCCGGGCTGATTGGACCATTTTTCAATAACACGTGAAATAGGTAGATGATATAAGTACTTGGGATCTGAAAATTGAGTTTTCAGTTATCGACCTCATACGTTTAGAAATATCATGAAACGTGGACATTTCTTGGTCCCGGGCTGATTGGTGAATTTTTTCACGACGCGAAAAATGCCGAGCTGATATATGTACTTGGGATCTGAAAATTGCGTTTTCTGTTATCGACGCTATACGTTTTTAAATACCATGAAACGTGAAGATTTCTTGGTCCCGGGCTGATTGGACCATTTTTCAACAACACGTAAAATACGCAACAGATATAAGTACTTGAGATCTGAAAATTGAGTTTTCTGTTATCGACGCTATACGTTTATAAATACCATGAAACGTGGAGATTTCTTAGTCCCGGGCTGATTGGGGAATTTTTTCACGACGCGAAAAATTCCGAGCTGACATAAGTACTTGTGATCCGAAAATTGAGTTTTCTGTTATCGACGCTATACGTTTATAAATACCATGAAACGTGGAGATTACTTAGTCCCGGGCTGATTGGGGAATTTTTTCACGACGCGAAAAATTCCGAGCTGACATAAGTAATTGGGAACTGAAAATTGAGATTTCTGTTATCGACGCTATACGTTTAGAAATACCATGAAACGTGGACATTTCTTGGCCCCGGGCTGATTGGTGAATTTTTTCACGACGCGAAAAATGCCGAGCTGATATAAGTACTTGTGATCCGAAAATTGAGTTTTCCGTTATCGATGCTATACGTTTATTAATACCATGAAACGTGGAGATTTCTTAGTCCCGGGCTGATTGGGGAATTTTTTCACGACGCGAAAAATTCCGAGCTGACATAAGTACTTGGGATTTGAAAATTGAGTTTTCAGTTATCGACCTCATACGTTTAGAAATACCATGAAACGTGGACATTTCTTGGTCCCGGGCTGATTGGTAAATTTTCTCACGACGCGAAAAATGCCGAGCTGATATAAGTATTTGGGATCGGAAAATTGAGTTTCCTGTTATCGACGCTATACGTTTTGAAATACCATGAAACGTGGACATTTCTTGGTCCCGGGCCGATTGGCTCATTATTCAACAACACGTGAAATACGCAGATGATGTAAGTACTTGGGATTTGAAAATTGAGTTTTCAGTTATCGACCTCATACGTATAGAAATACCATGAAACGTGGACATTTCTTGGTCCCGGGCTGATTGGGGAATTATTTCACGACGCGAAAAATGCCGAGCTGATATAAGTACTTGGGATCTGAAAATTGCGTTTTCTGTTATCGACGCTATACGTTTATAAATACCATGAAACTTGGAGATTTCTTAGTCCCGGGCTGATTGGGGAATTTTTTCACGACGCGAAAAATTCCGAGCTGACATAAGTACTTGGGAAATGAAAATTGAGATTTCTGTTATCGACGCTATACGTTTAGAAATACCATGAAACGTGGACATTTCTTGGTCCCGGGCTGATTGGTGAATTTTTTCACGACGCGAAAAATGCCGAGCTGATATAAGTACTTGTGATCCGAAAATTGAGTTTTCTGTTATCGACGCTATACGTTTATAAATACCATGAAACGTGGAGATTTCTTAGTCCCGGGCTGATAGGGGAATTTTTTCACGACGCGAAAAATTCCGAGCTGACATAAGTACTTGGGATCTGAAAATTGAGTTTTCAGTTATCGACCTCATACGTTTAGAAATACCATGAAACGTGGACATTTCTTGATCCCGGGCTGATTGGGGAATTATTTCACGACGAGAGAAATGCCGAGCTGATATAAGTACTTGGGATCTGAAAATTGCGTTTTCTGTTATCGACGCTATACGTTTATAAATACCATGAAACTCGGAGATTTCTTGGTCCCGGGCTGATTGGACCATTTTTCAATAACACGTGAAATAGGCAGATGATATAAGTACTTGGGATCTGAAAATTGAGTTTTCAGTTATCGACCTCATACGTTTAGAAATACCATGAAACGTGGACATTTCTTGGTCCCGGGCCGATTGGCTCATTTTTCAACAACACGTGAAATACGCAGATGATATAAGTACTTGGGATCTGAAAATTGAGTTTTCAGTTATCGACCTCATACGTTTAGAAATACCATGAAACGTGGACATTTCTTGGTCCCGGGCTGATTGCTGAATTTTTTCACGACGCGAAAAATGCCGAGCTGATATAAGTACTTGGGATCTGAAAATTGCGTTTTCTGTTATCGACGCTATACGTTTATAAGTACCATGAAACGTGGAGATTTCTTGGTCCCGGGCTGATTGGACCATTTTTCAACTACACGTAAAATACGCAACTGATATAAGTACTTGTGATCCGAAAATTGAGTTTTCTGTTATCGACGCTATACGTTTATAAATACCATGAAACGTGGAGATTTCTTAGTCCCGGGCTGATTGGGGAATTTTTTCACGACGCGAAAAATTCCGAGCTGACATAAGTACTTGGGATCTGAAAATTGAGTTTTCAGTTATCGACCTCATACGTTTAGAAATACCATGAAACGTGGACGATTCTTGGTCCCGGGCTGATTGGTGAATTTTCTCTCGACGCGAAAAATGCCAAGCTGATATAAGTACTTGGGATCGGAAAATTGAGTTTCCTGTTATCGACGCTATACGTTTTGAAATACCATGAAACGTGGACATTTCTTGGTCCCGGGCCGATTGGCTCATTTTTCAACAACACATGAAATACGCAGATGATGTAAGTACTTGGGATCTGAAAATTGAGTTTTCAGTTATCGACCTCATACGTTTAGAAATACCATGAACCGTGGACATTTCTTGGTCCCGGGCCGATTGGCTCATTTTTCACCAACACGTGAAATACGCAGATGATATAAGTACTTGGGATCTGAAAATTGAGTTTTCAGTTATCGACCTCATACGTTTAGAAATACCATGAAACGTATTTATTTCTTGGTCGCGGGCTGATTGGTGAATTTTTTCACGACGCGAAAAATGCCGAGCTGATATAAGTACTTGGGATCTGAAAATTGCGTTTTCTGTTATCGACGCTATACGTTTATAAATACCATGAAACGTGGAGATTTCTTGGTCCCGGGCTGATTGGACCATTTTTCAATAACACGTGAAATAGGCAGATGATGGAAGTACTTGGGATCTGAAAATTGAGTTTTCAGTTATCGACCTCATACGTTTATAAATACCATGAAACGTGGAGATTTCTTAGTCCCGGGCTGATTGGGGAATTTTTTCACGACGCGAAAAATTCCGAGCTGACATAAGTACTTGGGAACTGAAAATTGAGATTTCTGTTATCGACGCTATACGTTTAGAAATACCATGAAACGTGGACATTTCTTGGTCCCGGGCTGATTGGTGAATTTTTTCACGACGCGAAAAATGCCGAGCTGATATAAGTACTTGTGATCCGAAAATTGAGTTTTCCGTTATCGATGCTATACGTTTATTAATACCATGAAACGTGGAGATTTCTTAGTCCCGGGCTGATTGGACCATTTTTTAATAACACGTGAAATAGGCAGATGATATAAGTACTTGGGATCTGAAAATTGAGTTTTCAGTAATCGACCTCATACGTTTAGAAATACCATGAAACGTGGACATTTCTTGGTCCCGGGCTGATTGGGGAATTTTTTCACGACGCGAAAAATTCCGAGCTGACATAAGTACTTGGGATTTGAAAATTGAGTTTTCAGTTATCGACCTCATACGTTTAGAAATACCATGAAACGTGGACATTTCTTGGTCCCGGGCTGATTGGTGAATTTTCTCACGACGCGAAAAATGCCGAGCTGATATAAGTACTTGGGATCGGAAAATTGAGTTTCCTGTTATCGACGCTATACGTTTTGAAATACCATGAAACGTGGACATTTCTTGGTCCCGGGCCGATTGGCTCATTTTTCAACAACACGTGAAATACGCAGATGATGTAAGTACTTGGGATCTGAAAATTGAGTTTTCAGTTATCGACCTCATACGTTTAGAAATACCCTGAAACGTGGACATTTCTTGGTCCCGGGCTGATTGGGGAATTATTTCACGACGCGAAAAATGCCGAGCTGATATAAGTACTTGGGATCTGAAAATTGCGTTTTCTGTTATCGACGCTATACGTTTATAAATACCATGAAACGTGGAGATTTCTTGGTCCCGGGCTGATTGGACCATTTTTCAATAACACGTGAAATAGGTAGATGATATAAGTACTTGGGATCTGAAAATTGAGTTTTCAGTTATCGACCTCATACGTTTAGAAATATCATGAAACGTGGACATTTCTTGGTCCCGGGCTGATTGGTGAATTTTTTCACGACGCGAAAAATGCCGAGCTGATATATGTACTTGGGATCTGAAAATTGCGTTTTCTGTTATCGACGCTATACGTTTTTAAATACCATGAAACGTGAAGATTTCTTGGTCCCGGGCTGATTGGACCATTTTTCAACAACACGTAAAATACGCAACAGATATAAGTACTTGAGATCTGAAAATTGAGTTTTCTGTTATCGACGCTATACGTTTATAAATACCATGAAACGTGGAGATTTCTTAGTCCCGGGCTGATTGGGGAATTTTTTCACGACGCGAAAAATTCCGAGCTGACATAAGTACTTGGGAACTGAAAATTGAGTTTTCTGTTATCGACGCTATACGTTTAGAAATACCAGGAAATGTGGACATTTCTTGGTCCCGGGCTTATTGGTGAATTTTTTCACGACGCGAAAAATGCCGAGCTGATATAAGTACTTGTGATCCGAAAATTGAGTTTTCTGTTATCGACGCTATACGTTTATAAATACCATGAAACGTGGAAATTTCTTAGTCCCGGGCTGATTGGGGAATTTTCTCACGACGCGAAAAATTCCGAGCTGACATAAGTACTTGGGAACTGAAAATTGAGTTTTCTGTTATCGACGCTATACGTTTAGAAATACCATGAAACGTGGACATTTCTTGGTCCCGGGCTGATTGGTGAATTTTTTCACGACGCGAAAAATGCCGAGCTGATATAAGTACTTGTGATACGAAAATTGAGTTTTCTGTTATCGACGCTATACGTTTATAAATACCATGAAACGTGGAGATTTCTTAGTCCCGGGCTGATTGTGGGAATTTTTTCACGACGCGAAAAATTCCGAGGTGACATAAGTACTTGGGATCTGAAAATTGAGTTTTCAGTTATCGACCTCATACGTTTAGAAATACCATGAAACGTGGACATTTCTTGGTCCCGGGCTGATTGGTGAATTTTCTCACGACGCGAAAAATGCCGAGCTGATATAAGTACTTGGGATCGGAAAATTGAGTTTCCTGTTATCGACGCTATACGTTTTGAAATACCATGAAACGTGGACATTTCTGGGTCCCGGGCCGATTGGCCCATTTTTCAACAACACGTGAAATACGCAGATGATATAAGTACTTGGGATCTGAAAATTGAGTTTTCAGTTATCGACCTCATACGTTTAGAAATACCATGAAACGTGGACATTTCTTGGTCCCGGGCTGATTGGGGAATTTTTTCACGACGCGAAAAATTCTGAGCTGATATAAGTACTTGGGATCTGAAAATTGAGTTTCCTGTTATCGACGTTATACGTTTTGAAATACCATGAAACGTGGACATTTCTTGGTCCCGGGCCGATTGGACCATTTTTCAACAACACGTGAAATACGTAGATGATATAAGTACTTGGGATCTGAAAATTGAGTTTTCAGTTATCGACCTCATACGTTTAGAAATACCATGAAACGTGGACATTTCTTGGTCCCGGGCTGATTGGTGAATTTTTTCACGACGCGAAAAATGCCGAGCTGATATAAGTACTTGGGATCTGAAAATTGCGTTTTCTGTTATCGACGCTATACGTTTATAAATACCATGAAACGTGGAGATTTCTTGGTCCCGGGCTGATTGGACCATTTTTCAATAACACGTGAAATAGGCAGATGATGGAAGTACTTGGGATCTGAAAATTGAGTTTTCAGTTATCGACCTCATACGTTTAGAAATACCACGAAACGTGGACATTTCTTGGTCCCGGGCTGATTGGGGAATTATTTCACGACGCGAAAAATGCCGAGCTGATATAAGTACTTGGGATCTGAAAATTGCGTTTTCTGTTATCGACGCTATACGTTTATAAATACCATGAAACGTGGAGATTTCTTGGTCCCGGGCTGATTGGACCATTTTTCAATAACACGTGAAATAGGTAGATGATATAAGTACTTGGGATCTGAAAATTGAGTTTTCAGTTATCGACCTCATACGTTTAGAAATATCATGAAACGTGGACATTTCTTGGTCCCGGGCTGATTGGTGAATTTTTTCACGACGCGAAAAATGCCGAGCTGATATATGTACTTGGGATCTGAAAATTGCGTTTTCTGTTATCGACGCTATACGTTTTTAAATACCATGAAACGTGAAGATTTCTTGGTCCCGGGCTGATTGGACCATTTTTCAACAACACGTAAAATACGCAACAGATATAAGTACTTGGGATCTGAAAATTGAGTTTTCTGTTATCGACGCTATACGTTTATAAATACCATGAAACGTGGAGATTTCTTAGTCCCGGGCTGATTGGGGAATTTTTTCACGACGCGAAAAATTCCGAGCTGACATAAGTACTTGGGAACTGAAAATTGAGTTTTCTGTTATCGACGCTATACGTTTAGAAATACCAGGAAACGTGGACATTTCTTGGTCCCGGGCTTATTGGTGAATTTTTTCACGACGCGAAAAATGCCGAGCTGATATAAGTACTTGTGATCCGAAAATTGAGTTTTCTGTTATCGACGCTATACGTTTATAAATACCATGAAACGTGGAAATTTCTTAGTCCCGGGCTGATTGGGGAATTTTCTCACGACGCGAAAAATTCCGAGCTGACATAAGTACTTGGGAACTGAAAATTGAGTTTTCTGTTATCGACGCTATACGTTTAGAAATACCATGAAACGTGGACATTTCTTGGTCCCGGGCTGATTGGTGAATTTTTTCACGACGCGAAAAATGCCGAGCTGATATAAGTACTTGTGATACGAAAATTGAGTTTTCTGTTATCGACGCTATACGTTTATAAATACCATGAAACGTGGAGATTTCTTAGTCCCGGGCTGATTGTGGGAATTTTTTCACGACGCGAAAAATTCTGAGCTGATATAAGTACTTGGGATCTGAAAATTGAGTTTCCTGTTATCGACGTTATACGTTTTGAAATACCATGAAACGTGGACATTTCTTGGTCCCGGGCCGATTGGACCATTTTTCAACAACACGTGAAATACGTAGATGATATAAGTACTTGGGATCTGAAAATTGAGTTTTCAGTTATCGACCTCATACGTTTAGAAATACCATGAAACGTGGACATTTCTTGGTCCCGGGCTGATTGGTGAATTTTTTCACGACGCGAAAAATGCCGAGCTGATATAAGTACTTGGGATCTGAAAGTTGCGTTTTCTGTTATCGACGCTATACGTTTATAAGTACCATGAAACGTGGAGATTTCTTGGTCCCGGGCTGATTGGACCATTTTTCAATAACACGTGAAATAGACAGATGATAGAAGTACTTGGGATCTGAAAATTGAGTTTTCAGTTATCGACCTCATACGTTTAGAAATATCATGAAACGTGGACATTTCTTGGTCCCGGGCTGATTGGTGAATTTTTTCACGACGCGAAAAATGCCGAGCTGATATAAGTACTTGGGATCTGAAAATTGCGTTTTCTGTTATCGACTGTATACGTTTATAAATACCATGAAACGTGAAGATTTCTTGGTCCCGGGCTGATTGGACCATTTTTCAACAACACGTAAAATACGCAACTGATATAAGTACTTGGGATCTGATAATTGAGTTTTCTGTTATCGACGCTATACGTTTATAAATACCATGAAACGTGGAGATTTCTTAGTCCCGTGCTGATTGGGGAATTTTTTCACGACGCGAAAAATTTCGAGCTGACATAAGTACTTGGGAACTGAAAATTGAGTTTTCTGTTATCGACGCTATACGTTTAGAAATACCATGAAACGTGTTTATTTCTTGGTCGCGGGCTGATTGGTGAATTTTTTCACGACGCGAAAAATGCCGAGCTGATATAAGTAATTGGGATCTGAAAATTGCGTTTTCTGTTATCGACGCTATACGTTTATAAATACCATGAAACGTGGAGATTTCTTGGTCCCGGGCTGATTGGACCAGTTTTCAATAACACGTGAAATAGGCAGATGATAGAAGTACTTGGGATCTGAAAATTGAGTTTTCAGTTATCGACCTCATACGTTTAGAAATACCATGAAACGTGGACATTTCTTGGTCCCGGGCTGATTGGTGAATTTTTTCACGACGCGAAAAATGCCGAGCTGATATAAGTACTTGGGATCGGAAAATTGATTTTCCTGTTATCGACGCTATACGTTTTGAAATACCATGAAACGTGGACATTTCTTAGTCCCGGGCCGATTGGGTCATTTTTCAATAACACGTGAAGTACGCAGATGATATAAGTACTTGGGATCTGAAAATTGAGTTTTCAGTTATCGACCTCATACGCTTAGAAATACCATGAAACGTGGACATTTCTTGGTCCCGGGCTCATTGGGGAATTTTTTCACGACGCGAAAAATTCTGAGCTGATATAAGTACTTGGGATCTGAAAATTGAGTTTCCTGTTATCGACGTTATACGTTTTGAAATACCATGAAACGTGGACATTTCTTGGTCCCGGGACGATTGGACCATTTTTCAACAACACGTGAAATACGTAGATGATATAAGTACTTGGGATCTGAAAATTGAGTTTTCAGTTATCGACCTCATACGTTTAGAAATACCATGAAACGTGTTTATTTCTTGGTCGCGGGCTGATTGGTGAATTTTTTCACGACGCGAAAAATGCCGAGCTGATATAAGTAATTGGGATCTGAAAATTGCGTTTTCTGTTATCGACGCTATACGTTTATAAATACCATGAAACGTGGAGATTTCTTGGTCCCGGGCTGATTGGACCAGTTTTCAATAACACGTGAAATAGGCAGATGATAGAAGTACTTGGGATCTGAAAATTGAGTTTTCAGTTATCGACCTCATACGCTTAGAAATACCATGAAACGTGGACATTTCTTGGTCCCGGGCTCATTGGGGAATTTTTTCACGACGCGAAAAATTCTGAGCTGATATAAGTACTTGGGATCTGAAAATTGAGTTTCCTGTTATCGACGTTATACGTTTTGAAATACCATGAAACGTGGACATTTCTTGGTCCCGGGACGATTGGACCATTTTTCAACAACACGTGAAATACGTAGATGATATAAGTACTTGGGATCTGAAAATTGAGTTTTCAGTTATCGACCTCATACGTTTAGAAATACCATGAAACGTGTTTATTTCTTGGTCGCGGGCTGATTGGTGAATTTTTTCACGACGCGAAAAATGCCGAGCTGATATAAGTACTTGGGATCTGAAAATTGCGTTTTCTGTTATCGACGCTATACGTTTATAAGTACCATGAAACGTGGAGATTTCTTGGTCCCGGGCCGATTGGCTCATTTTTCAACAACACGTGAAATACGCAGATGATATAAGTACTTGGGATCTGAAAATTGAGTTTTCAGTTATCGACCTCATACGTTTAGAAATACCATGAAACGTGGACATTTCTTGGTCCCGGGCTGATTGGGGAATTTTTTCACGACGCGAAAAATTCTGAGCTAATATAAGTACTTGGGATCTGAAAATTGAGTTTCCTGTTATCGAAGTTATACGTTTATAAATACCATGAAACGTGAAGATTTCTTGGTCCCGGGCTGATTGGGGAATTTTTTCACGACGCGAAAAATTCCGAGCTGATATATGTACTTGGGATCTGAAAATTGCGTTTTCTGTTATCGACGCTATACGTTTTTAAATACCATGAAACGTGAAGATTTCTTGGTCCCGGGCTGATTGGACCATTTTTCAATAACACGTGAAATAGGCAGATGATATAAGTACTTGGGATCTGAAAATTGAGTTTTCAGTTATCGACCTCATACGTTTATAAATACCATGAAACGTGGAGATTTCTTAGTCCCGGGCTGATTGGGGAATTTTTTCACGACGCGAAAAGTTCCGAGCTGACATAAGTACTTGGGATCTGAAAATTGAGTTTTCAGTTATCGACCTCATACGTTTAGAAATACCATGAAACGTGGACATTTCTTGGTCCCGAGCTGATTGGGGAATTATTTCACGACGCGAGAAATGCCGAGCTGATATAAGTACTTGGGATCTGAAAATTGCGTTTTCTGTTATCGACGCTATACGTTTATAAATACCATGAAACTTGGAGATTTCTTGGTCCCGGGCTGATTGGACCATTTTTCAATAACACGTGAAATAGGCAGATGATATAAGTACTTGGGATCTGAAAATTGAGTTTTCAGTTATCGACCTCATACGTTTAGAAATACCATGAAACGTGGACATTTCTTGGTCCCGGGCCGATTGGCTCATTTTTCAACAACACGTGAAATACGCAGATGATATAAGTACTTGGGATCTGAAAATTGAGTTTTCAGTTATCGACCTCATACGTTTAGAAATACCATGAAACGTGGATATTTCTTGGTCCCGGGCTGATTGGTGAATTTTTTCACGACGCGAAAAATGCCGAGCTGATATAAGTACTTGGGATCTGAAAATTGCGTTTTCTGTTATCGACGCTATACGTTTATAAGTACCATGAAATGTGGAGATTTCTTGGTCCCGGGCTGATTGGACCATTTTTCAACAACACGTAAAATACGCAACTGATATAAGTACTTGGGATCTGAAAATTGAGTTTTCTGTTATCGACGCTATACGTTTATAAATACCATGAAACGTGGAGATTTCTTAGTCCCGGGCTGATTGGGGAATTTTTTCACGACGCGAAAAATTCCGAGCTGACATAAGTACTTGGGAACTGAAAATTGAGTTTTCTGTTATCGACGCTATACGTTTAGAAATACCATGAAACGTGGACATTTCTTGGTCCCGGGCTGATTGGTGAATTTTTTCACGACGCGAAAAATGCCGAGCTGATATAAGTACTTGTGATACGAAAATTGAGTTTTCTGTTATCGACGCTATACGTTTATAAATACCATGAAACGTGGAGATTTCTTAGTCCCGGGCTGATTGGGGAATTTTTTCACGACGCGAAAAATTCCGAGCTGACATAAGTACTTGGGAACTGAAAATTGAGTTTTCTGTTATCGACACTATACGTTTAGAAATACCATGAAACGTGGACATTTCTTGGTCCCGGGCTGATTAGTGAATTTTTTCACGACGCGAAAAATGCCGAGCTGATATAAGTACTTGTGATCCGAAAATTGAGTTTTCTGTTATCGACGCTATACTTTTATAAATACCATGAAACGTGGAGATTCCTTAGTCCCGGGCTGATTGGGGAATTTTTTCACGACGCGAAAAATTCCGAGCTGACATAAGTACTTGGGATCTGAAAATTGAGTTTTCAGTTATCGACCTCATACGTTTAGAAATACCATGAAACGTGGACATTTCTTGGTCCCGGGCTGATTGGTGAATTTTCTTTCGACGCGAAAAATGCCGAGCTGATATAAGTACTTGGGATCGGAAAATTGAGTTTCCTGTTATCGACGCTATACGTTTTGAAATACCATGAAACGTGGACATTTCTTGGTCCCGGGCCGATTGGCTCATTTTTCAACAACACGTGAAATACGCAGATGATGTAAGTACTTGGGATCTGAAAATTGAGTTTTCAGTTATCGACCTCATACGTTTAGAAATACCATGAAACGTGGACATTTCTTGGTCCCGGGCCGATTGGCTCATTTTTCAACAACACGTGAAATACGCAGATGATATAAGTACTTGGGATCTGAAAATTGAGTTTTCAGTTATCGACCTCATACGTTTAGAAATACCATGAAACGTATTTATTTCTTGGTCGCGGGCTGATTGGTGAATTTTTTCACGACGCGAAAAATGCCGAGCTGATATAAGTACTTGGGATCTGAAAATTGCGTTTTCTGTTATCGACGCTATACGTTTATAAATACCATGAAACGTGGAGATTTCTTGGTCCCGGGCTGATTGGACCATTTTTCAATAACACGTGAAATAGGCAGATGATAGAAGTACTTTGGATCTGAAAATTGAGTTTTCAGTTATCGACCTCATACGTTTAGAAATACCATGAAACGTGGACATTTCTTGGTCCCGGGCTGATTGGTGAATTTTTTCACGACGCGAAAAATGCCGAGCTGATATAAGTACTTCGCATCCGAATATTGAGTTTTCTGTTATCGACGCTATACGTTTATAAATACCATGAAACGTGAAGATTTCTTGGTCCCGGGCTGATTGGACCATTTTTCAACATCACGTAAAATACGCAACTGATATAAGTACTTGGGATCTGAAAATTGAGTTTTCTGTTATCGACGCTATACGTTTATAAATACCATGAAACGTGGAGGTTTCTTAGTCCCGGGCTGATTGGGGAATTTTTTCACGACGCGAAAAATGCCGAGCTGATATAAGTACTTGGGATCTGAAAATTGCGTTTTCTGTTATCGACGCTATACGTTTATAAATACCATGAAACTTGGAGATTTCTTGGTCCCGGGCTGATTGAACCATTTTTCAATAACACGTGAAATAGGCAGATGATATAAGTACTTGAGATCTGAAAATTGAGTTTTCAGTTATCGACCTCATACGTTTAGAAATACCATGAAACGTGGACATTTCTTGGTCGCGGGCTGATTGGTGAATTTTCTCACGACGCGAAAAATGCCGAGCTGATATAAGTACTTGGGATCTGAAAATTGAGTTTCCTGTTATCGAAGTTATACGTTTTGAAATACCATGAAACGTGGACATTGCTTGGTCCCGGGCCGATTGGACCATTTTTCAACAACACGTGAAATACGTAGATGATATAAGTACTTGGGATCTGAAAATTGAGTTTTCAGTTATCGACCTCATACGTTTAGAAATACCATGAAACGTGGACATTTCTTGGTCCCGGGCTGATTGGTGAAATTTTTTACGATGCGAAAAATGCCGAGCTGATATAAGTACTTGGGATCTGAAAATTGCGTTTTCTGTTATCGACGCTATACGTTTATAAATACCATGAAACGTGGAGATTTCTTGGTCCCGGGCTGATTGGACCATTTTTGAATAACACGTGAAATAGGCAGATGATATAAGTACTTGGGATCTGAAAATTGAGTTTTCAGTAATCGACCTCATACGTTTAGAAATACCATGAAACGTGGACATTTCTTGGTCCCGGGCTGATTGGTGAATTTTTTCACGACGCGAAAAATGCCGAGCTGATATAAGTACTTGGGATCCGAAAATTGAGTTTTCTGTTATCGACGCTATACGTTTATAAATACCATGAAACGTGAAGATTTCTTGGTCCCGGGCTGATTGGACCATTTTTCAACAACACGTAAAATACGCAACTGATATAAGTACTTGGGATCTGAAAATTGAGTTTTCAGTTATCGACCTCATACGTTTAGAAATACCATGAAACGTGCTTATTTCTTGGTCGCGGGCTGATTGGTGAATTTTCTCACGACGCGAAAAATGCCGAGCTGATATAAGTACTTGGGATCGGAAAATTGAGTTTCCTGTTATCGACGCTATACATTTTGAAATACCATGAAACGTGGACATTTCTTGGTCCCGGGCCGATTGGCCCATTTTTCAAAAACACGTGAAATACGCAGATGATATAAGTACTTGGGATCTGAAAATTGAGTTTTCAGTTATCGACCTCATACGTTTAGAAATACCATGAAACGTGGACATTTCTTGGTCCCGGGCTGATTGGTGAATTTTCTCACGACGCGAAAAATGCCGAGCTGATATAAGTACTTGGGATCGGAAAATTGAGTTTCCTGTTATCGACGCTATACGTTTTGAAATACCATGAAACGTGGACATTTCTTGGTCCCGGGCCGATTGGCCCATTTTTCAAAAACACGTGAAATACGCAGATGATATAAGTACTTGGGATCTGAAAATTGAGTTTTCAGTTATCGACCTCATACGTTTAGAAATACCATGAAACGTGGACATTTCTTGGTCCCGGGCTGATTGGGGAATTATTTCACGACGAGAGAAATGCCGAGCTGATATAAGTACTTGGGATCTGAAAATTGCGTTTTCTGTTATCGACGCTATACGTTTATAAATACCATGAAACTCGGAGATTTCTTGGTCCCGGGCTGATTGGACCATTTTTCAATAACACGTGAAATAGGCAGATGATATAAGTACTTGGGATCTGAAAATTGAGTTTTCAGTTATCGACCTCATACGTTTAGAAATACCATGAAACGTGGACATTTCTTGGTCCCGGGCCGATTGGCTCATTTTTCAACAACACGTGAAATACGCAGATGATATAAGTACTTGGGATCTGAAAATTGAGTTTTCAGTTATCGACCTCATACGTTTAGAAATACCATGAAACGTATTTATTTCTTGGTCGCGGGCTGATTGGTGAATTTTTTCACGACGCGAAAAATGCCGAGCTGATATAAGTACTTGGGATCTGAAAATTGCGTTTTCTGTTATCGACGCTATACGTTTATAAATACCATGAAACGTGGAGATTTCTTGGTCCCGGGCTGATTGGACCATTTTTCAATAACACGTGAAATAGGCAGATGATGGAAGTACTTGGGATCTGAAAATTGAGTTTTCAGTTATCGACCTCATACGTTTAGAAATACCATGAAACGTGGACATTTCTTGGTCCCGGGCTGATTGGACCATTTTTCAACATCACGTAAAATACGCAACTGATATAAGTACTTGGGATCTGAAAATTGAGTTTTCTGTTATCGAAGCTATACGTTTATAAATACCATGAAACGTGGAGATTTCTTAGTCCCGGGCTGATTGGGAAATTTTTTCACGACGCGAAAAATTCCGAGCTGACATAAGTACTTGGGAACTGAAAATTGAGATTTCTGTTATCGACGCTATACGTTTAGAAATACCATGAAACGTGGACATTTCTTGGTCCCGGGCTGATTGGTGAATTTTTTCACGACGCGAAAAATGCCGAGCTGATATAAGTACTTGTGATCCGAAAATTGAGTTTTCCGTTATCGATGCTATACGTTTATTAATACCATGAAACGTGGAGATTTCTTAGTCCCGGGCTGATTGGGGAATTTTTTCACGACGCGAAAAATTCCGAGCTGACATAAGTACTTGGGATTTGAAAATTGAGTTTTCAGTTATCGACGCTATACGTTTAGAAATACCATGAAACGTGGACATTTCTTGGTCCCGGGCCGATTGGCTCATTTTTCAACAACACGTGAAATACGCAGATGATGTAAGTACTTGGGATCTGAAAATTGAGTTTTCAGTTATCGACCTCATACTTTTAGAAATACCATGAAACGTGGACATTTCTTGGTCCCGGGCCGATTGGCTCATTTTTCAACAACACGTGAAATACGCAGATGATATAAGTACTTGGGATCTGAAAATTGAGTTTTCAGTTATCGACCTCATACGTTTAAAAATACCATGAAACGTATTTATTTCTTGGTCGCGGGCTGATTGGTGAATTTTTTCACGACGCGAAAAATGCCGAGCTGATATAAGTACTTGGGATCTGAAAATTGCGTTTTCTGTTATCGACGCTATACGTTTATAAATACCATGAAACGTGGAGATTTCTTGGTCCCGGGCTGATTGGACCATTTTTCAATAACACGTGAAATAGGCAGATGATGGAAGTACTTGGGATCTGAAAATTGAGTTTTCAGTTATCGACCTCATACGTTTAGAAATACCATGAAACGTGGACATTTCTTGGTCCCGGGCTGATTGGACCATTTTTCAACATCACGTAAAATACGCAACTGATATAAGTACTTGGGATCTGAAAATTGAGTTTTCTGTTATCGAAGCTATACGTTTATAAATACCATGAAACGTGGAGATTTCTTAGTCCCGGGCTGATTGGGAAATTTTTTCACGACGCGAAAAATTCCGAGCTGACATAAGTACTTGGGATCTGAAAATTGAGTTTTCAGTTATCGACCTCATACGTTTAGAAATACCATGAAACGTGGACATTTCTTGGTCCCGGGCTGATTGGTGAATTTTCTCTCGACGCGAAAAATGCCAAGCTGATATAAGTACTTGGGATCGGAAAATTGAGTTTCCTGTTATCGACGCTATACGTTTTGAAATACCATGAAACGTGGACATTTCTTGGTCCCGGGCCGATTGGCTCATTTTTCAACAACACATGAAATACGCAGATGATGTAAGTACTTGGGATCTGAAAATTGAGTTTTCAGTTATCGACCTCATACGTTTAGAAATACCATGAACCGTGGACATTTCTTGGTCCCGGGCCGATTGGCTCATTTTTCACCAACACGTGAAATACGCAGATGATATAAGTACTTGGGATCTCAAAATTGAGTTTTCAGTTATCGACCTCATACGTTTAGAAATACCATGAAACGTATTTATTTCTTGGTCCCGGGCTGATTGGTGAATTTTCTCACGACGCGAAAAATGCCGAGCTGATATAAGTACTTGGGATCCGAAAATTGAGTTTTCTGTTATCGACGCTATACGTTTTTAAATACCATGAAACGTGAAGATTTCTTGGTCCCGGGCTGATTGGACCATTTTTCAACAACACGTAAAATACGCAACAGATATAAGTACTTGGGAACTGAAAATTGAGTTTTCTGTTATCGACGCTATACGTTTAGAAATACCAGGAAACGTGGACATTTCTTGGTCCCGGGCTGATTGGGGAATTATTTCACGACGCGAAAAATGCCGAGCTGATATAAGTACTTGTGATCCGAAAATTGAGTTTTCTGTTATCGACGCTATACGTTTATAAATACCATGAAACGTGGAAATTTCTTAGTCCCGGGCTGATTGGGGAATTTTCTCACGACGCGAAAAATTCCGAGCTGACATAAGTACTTGGGAACTGAAAATTGAGTTTTCTGTTATCGACGCTATACGTTTAGAAATACCATGAAACGTGGACATTTCTTGGTCCCGGGCTGATTGGTGAATTTTTTCACGACGCGAAAAATGCCGAGCTGATATAAGTACTTGTGATACGAAAATTGAGTTTTCTGTTATCGACGCTATACGTTTATAAATACCATGAAACGTGGAGATTTCTTAGTCCCGGGCTGATTGTGGGAATTTTTTCACGACGCGAAAAATTCCGAGGTGACATAAGTACTTGGGATCTGAAAATTGAGTTTTCAGTTATCGACCTCATACGTTTAGAAATACCATGAAACGTGGACATTTCTTGGTCCCGGGCTGATTGGTGAATTTTCTGACGACGCGAAAAATGCCGAGCTGATATAAGTACTTGGGATCGGAAAATTGAGTTTCCTGTTATCGACGCTATACGTTTTGAAATACCATGAAACGTGGACATTTCTGTGTCCCGGGCCGATTGGCCCATTTTTCAACAACACGTGAAATACGCAGATGATATAAGTACTTGGGATCTGAAAATTGAGTTTTCAGTTATCGACCTCATACGTTTAGAAATACCATGAAACGTGGACATTTCTTGGTCCCGGGCTGATTGGTAAATTTTCTCACGACGCGAAAAATGCCGAGCTGATATAAGTATTTGGGATCGGAAAATTGAGTTTCCTGTTATCGACGCTATACGTTTTGAAATACCATGAAACGTGGACATTTCTTGGTCCCGGGCCGATTGGCTCATTATTCAACAACACGTGAAATACGCAGATGATGTAAGTACTTGGGATCTGAAAATTGAGTTTTCAGTTATCGACCTCATACGTTTAGAAATACCATGAAACGTGGACATTTCTTGGTCCCGGGCTGATTGGGGAATTATTTCACGACGCGAAAAATGCCGAGCTGATATAAGTACTTGGGATCTGAAAATTGCGTTTTCTGTTATCGACGCTATACGTTTATAAATACCATCAAACTTGGAGATTTCTTAGTCCCGGGCTGATTGGGGAATTTTTTCACGACGCGAAAAATTCCGAGCTGACATAAGTACTTGGGAACTGAAAATTGAGATTTCTGTTATCGACGCTATACGTTTAGAAATACCATGAAACGTGGACATTTCTTGGTCCCGGGCTGATTGGTGAATTTTTTCACGACGCGAAAAATGCCGAGCTGATATAAGTACTTGTGATCCGAAAATTGAGTTTTCTGTTATCGACGCTATACGTTTATAAATACCATGAAACGTGGAGATTTCTTAGTCCCGGGCTGATAGGGGAATTTTTTCACGACGCGAAAAATTCCGAGCTGACATAAGTACTTGGGATCTGAAAATTGAGTTTTCAGTTATCGACCTCATACGTTTAGAAATACCATGAAACGTGGACATTTCTTGGTCCCGGGCTGATTGGGGAATTATTTCACGACGAGAGAAATGCCGAGCTGATATAAGTACTTGGGATCTGAAAATTGCGTTTTCTGTTATCGACGCTATACGTTTATAAATACCATGAAACTCGGAGATTTCTTGGTCCCGGGCTGATTGGACCATTTTTCAATAACACGTGAAATAGGCAGATGATATAAGTACTTGGGATCTGAAAATTGGGTTTTCAGTTATCGACCTCATACGTTTAGAAATACCATGAAACGTGGACATTTCTTGGTCCCGGGCCGATTGGCTCATTTTTCAACAACACGTGAAATACGCAGATGATATAAGTACTTGGGATCTGAAAATTGAGTTTTCAGTTATCGACCTCATACGTTTAGAAATACCATGAAACGTGGACATTTCTTGGTCCCGGGCTCATTGGTGAATTTTTTCACGACGCGAAAAATGCCGAGCTGATATAAGTACTTGGGATCTGAAAATTGCGTTTTCTGTTATCGACGCTATACGTTTATAAGTACCATGAAACGTGGAGATTTCTTGGTCCCGGGCTGATTGGACCATTTTTCAACTACACGTAAAATACGCAACTGATATAAGTACTTGTGATCCGAAAATTGAGTTTTCTGTTATCGACGCTATACGTTTATAAATACCATGAAACGTGGAGATTTCTTAGTCCCGGGCTGATTGGGGAATTTTTTCACGACGCGAAAAATTCCGAGCTGACATAAGTACTTGGGATCTGAAAATTGAGTTTTCAGTTATCGACCTCATACGTTTAGAAATACCATGAAACGTGGACATTTCTTGGTCCCGGGCTGATTGGTGAATTTTCTCTCGACGCGAAAAATGCCAAGCTGATATAAGTACTTGGGATCGGAAAATTGAGTTTCCTGTTATCGACGCTATACGTTTTGAAATACCATGAAACGTGGACATTTCTTGGTCCCGGGCTGATTGGTGAATTTTTTCACGACGCGAAAAATGCCGAGCTGATATAAGTACTTGTGATACGAAAATTGAGTTTTCTGTTATCGACGCTATACGTTTATAAATACCATGAAACGTGGAGATTTCTTAGTCCCGGGCTGATTGTGGGAATTTTTTCACGACGCGAAAAATTCCGAGGTGACATAAGTACTTGGGATCTGAAAATTGAGTTTTCAGTTATCGACCTCATACGTTTAGAAATACCATGAAACGTGGACATTTCTTGGTCCCGGGCTGATTGGTGAATTTTTTCACGACGCGAAAAATGCCGAGCTGATATAAGTACTTGGGATCTGAAAATTGCGTTTTCTGTTATCGACGCTATACGTTTATAAGTACCATGAAATGTGGAGATTTCTTGGTCCCGGGCTGATTGGACCATTTTTCAACAACACGTAAAATACGCAACTGATATAAGTACTTGGGATCTGAAAATTGAGTTTTCTGTTATCGACGCTATACGTTTATAAATACCATGAAACGTGGAGATTTCTTAGTCCCGGGCTGATTGGGGAATTTTTTCACGACGCGAAAAATTCCGAGCTGACATAAGTACTTGGGAACTGAAAATTGAGTTTTCTGTTATCGACGCTATACGTTTAGAAATACCATGAAACGTGGACATTTCTTGGTCCCGGGCTGATTGGTGAATTTTTTCACGACGCGAAAAATGCCGAGCTGATATAAGTACTTGTGATACGAAAATTGAGTTTTCTGTTATCGACGCTATACGTTTATAAATACCATGAAACGTGGAGATTTCTTAGTCCCGGGCTGATTGGGGAATTTTTTCACGACGCGAAAAATTCCGAGCTGACATAAGTACTTGGGAACTGAAAATTGAGTTTTCTGTTATCGACACTATACGTTTAGAAATACCATGAAACGTGGACATTTCTTGGTCCCGGGCTGATTAGTGAATTTTTTCACGACGCGAAAAATGCCGAGCTGATATAAGTACTTGTGATCCGAAAATTGAGTTTTCTGTTATCGACGCTATACTTTTATAAATACCATGAAACGTGGAGATTCCTTAGTCCCGGGCTGATTGGGGAATTTTTTCACGACGCGAAAAATTCCGAGCTGACATAAGTACTTGGGATCTGAAAATTGAGTTTTCAGTTATCGACCTCATACGTTTAGAAATACCATGAAACGTGGACATTTCTTGGTCCCGGGCTGATTGGTGAATTTTCTTTCGACGCGAAAAATGCCGAGCTGATATAAGTACTTGGGATCGGAAAATTGAGTTTCCTGTTATCGACGCTATACGTTTTGAAATACCATGAAACGTGGACATTTCTTGGTCCCGGGCCGATTGGCTCATTTTTCAACAACACGTGAAATACGCAGATGATGTAAGTACTTGGGATCTGAAAATTGAGTTTTCAGTTATCGACCTCATACGTTTAGAAATACCATGAAACGTGGACATTTCTTGGTCCCGGGCCGATTGGCTCATTTTTCAACAACACGTGAAATACGCAGATGATATAAGTACTTGGGATCTGAAAATTGAGTTTTCAGTTATCGACCTCATACGTTTAGAAATACCATGAAACGTATTTATTTCTTGGTCGCGGGCTGATTGGTGAATTTTTTCACGACGCGAAAAATGCCGAGCTGATATAAGTACTTGGGATCTGAAAATTGCGTTTTCTGTTATCGACGCTATACGTTTATAAATACCATGAAACGTGGAGATTTCTTGGTCCCGGGCTGATTGGACCATTTTTCAATAACACGTGAAATAGGCAGATGATAGAAGTACTTTGGATCTGAAAATTGAGTTTTCAGTTATCGACCTCATACGTTTAGAAATACCATGAAACGTGGACATTTCTTGGTCCCGGGCTGATTGGTGAATTTTTTCACGACGCGAAAAATGCCGAGCTGATATAAGTACTTCGCATCCGAATATTGAGTTTTCTGTTATCGACGCTATACGTTTATAAATACCATGAAACGTGAAGATTTCTTGGTCCCGGGCTGATTGGACCATTTTTCAACATCACGTAAAATACGCAACTGATATAAGTACTTGGGATCTGAAAATTGAGTTTTCTGTTATCGACGCTATACGTTTATAAATACCATGAAACGTGGAGGTTTCTTAGTCCCGGGCTGATTGGGGAATTTTTTCACGACGCGAAAAATGCCGAGCTGATATAAGTACTTGGGATCTGAAAATTGCGTTTTCTGTTATCGACGCTATACGTTTATAAATACCATGAAACTTGGAGATTTCTTGGTCCCGGGCTGATTGAACCATTTTTCAATAACACGTGAAATAGGCAGATGATATAAGTACTTGAGATCTGAAAATTGAGTTTTCAGTTATCGACCTCATACGTTTAGAAATACCATGAAACGTGGACATTTCTTGGTCGCGGGCTGATTGGTGAATTTTCTCACGACGCGAAAAATGCCGAGCTGATATAAGTACTTGGGATCTGAAAATTGAGTTTCCTGTTATCGAAGTTATACGTTTTGAAATACCATGAAACGTGGACATTGCTTGGTCCCGGGCCGATTGGACCATTTTTCAACAACACGTGAAATACGTAGATGATATAAGTACTTGGGATCTGAAAATTGAGTTTTCAGTTATCGACCTCATACGTTTAGAAATACCATGAAACGTGGACATTTCTTGGTCCCGGGCTGATTGGTGAAATTTTTTACGATGCGAAAAATGCCGAGCTGATATAAGTACTTGGGATCTGAAAATTGCGTTTTCTGTTATCGACGCTATACGTTTATAAATACCATGAAACGTGGAGATTTCTTGGTCCCGGGCTGATTGGACCATTTTTGAATAACACGTGAAATAGGCAGATGATATAAGTACTTGGGATCTGAAAATTGAGTTTTCAGTAATCGACCTCATACGTTTAGAAATACCATGAAACGTGGACATTTCTTGGTCCCGGGCTGATTGGTGAATTTTTTCACGACGCGAAAAATGCCGAGCTGATATAAGTACTTGGGATCCGAAAATTGAGTTTTCTGTTATCGACGCTATACGTTTATAAATACCATGAAACGTGAAGATTTCTTGGTCCCGGGCTGATTGGACCATTTTTCAACAACACGTAAAATACGCAACTGATATAAGTACTTGGGATCTGAAAATTGAGTTTTCAGTTATCGACCTCATACGTTTAGAAATACCATGAAACGTGCTTATTTCTTGGTCGCGGGCTGATTGGTGAATTTTCTCACGACGCGAAAAATGCCGAGCTGATATAAGTACTTGGGATCGGAAAATTGAGTTTCCTGTTATCGACGCTATACGTTTTGAAATACCATGAAACGTGGACATTTCTTGGTCCCGGGCCGATTGGCTCATTATTCAACAACACGTGAAATACGCATATGATGTAAGTACTTGGGATCTGAAAATTGAGTTTTCAGTTATCGACCTCATACGTTTAGAAATACCATGAAACGTGGACATTTCTTGGTCCCGGGCTGATTGGGGAATTATTTCACGACGCGAAAAATGCCGAGCTGATATAAGTACTTGGGATCTGAAAATTGCGTTTTCGGTTATCGACGCTATACGTTTATAAATACCATGAAACTTGGAGATTTCTTAGTCCCGGGCTGATTGGGGAATTTTTTCACGACGCGAAAAATTCCGAGCTGACATAAGTACTTGGGAACTGAAAATTGAGATTTCTGTTATCGACGCTATACGTTTAGAAATACCATGAAACGTGGACATTTCTTGGTCCCGGGCTGATTGGTGAATTTTTTCACGACGCGAAAAATGCCGAGCTGATATAAGTACTTGTGATCCGAAAATTGAGTTTTCTGTTATCGACGCTATACGTTTATAAATACCATGAAACGTGGAGATTTCTTAGTCCCGGGCTGATAGGGGAATTTTTTCACGACGCGAAAAATTCCGAGCTGACATAAGTACTTGGGATCTGAAAATTAAGTTTTCAGTTATCGACCTCATACGTTTAGAAATACCATGAAACGTGGACATTTCTTGGTCCCGGGCTGATTGGGGAATTATTTCACGACGAGAGAAATGCCGAGCTGATATAAGTACTTGGGATCTGAAAATTGCGTTTTCTGTTATCGACGCTATACGTTTATAAATACCATGAAACTCGGAGATTTCTTGGTCCCGGGCTGATTGGACCATTTTTCAATAACACGTGAAATAGGCAGATGATATAAGTACTTGGGATCTGAAAATTGAGTTTTCAGTTATCGACCTCATACGTTTAGAAATACCATGAAACGTTGACATTTCTTGGTCCCGGGCCGATTGGCTCATTTTTCAACAACACGTGAAATACGCAGATGATATAAGTACTTGGGATCTGAAAATTGAGTTTTCAGTTATCGACCTCATACGTTTAGAAATACCATGAAACGTGGACATTTCTTGGTCCCGGGCTGATTGGTGAATTTTTTCACGACGCGAAAAATGCCGAGCTGATATAAGTACTTGGGATCTGAAAATTGCGTTTTCTGTTATCGACGCTATACGTTTATAAGTACCATGAAACGTGGAGATTTCTTGGTCCCGGGCTGATTGGACCATTTTTCAACTACACGTAAAATACGCAACTGATATAAGTACTTGTGATCCGAAAATTGAGTTTTCTGTTATCGACGCTATACGTTTATAAATACCATGAAACGTGGAGATTTCTTAGTCCCGGGCTGATTGGGGAATTTTTTCACGACGCGAAAAATTCCGAGCTGACATAAGTACTTGGGATCTGAAAATTGAGTTTTCAGTTATCGACCTCATACGTTTAGAAATACCATGAAACGTGGACATTTCTTGGTCCCGGGCTGATTGGTGAATTTTCTCTCGACGCGAAAAATGCCAAGCTGATATAAGTACTTGGGATCGGAAAATTGAGTTTCCTGTTATCGACGCTATACGTTTTGAAATACCATGAAACGTGGACATTTCTTGGTCCCGGGCCGATTGGCTCATTTTTCAACAACACGTGAAATACGCAGATGATGTAAGTACTTGGGATCTGAAAATTGAGTTTTCAGTTATCGACCTCATACGTTTAGAAATACCATGAACCGTGGACATTTCTTGGTCCCGGGCCGATTGGCTCATTTTTCACCAACACGTGAAATACGCAGATGATATAAGTACTTGGGATCTGAAAATTGAGTTTTCAGTTATCGACCTCATACGTTTAGAAATACCATGAAACGTATTTATTTCTTGGTCGCGGGCTGATTGGTGAATTTTTTCACGACGCGAAAAATGCCGAGCTGATATAAGTACTTGGGATCTGAAAATTGCGTTTTCTGTTATCGACGCTATACGTTTATAAATACCATGAAACGTGGAGATTTCTTGGTCCCGGGCTGATTGGACCATTTTTCAATAACACGTGAAATAGGCAGATGATGGAAGTACTTGGGATCTGAAAATTGAGTTTTCAGTTATCGACCTCATACGTTTAGAAATACCACGAAACGTGGACATTTCTTGGTCCCGGGCTGATTGGTGAATTTTTTCACGACGCGAAAAATGCCGAGCTGATATAAGTACTTCGGATCCGAAAATTGACTTTTCTGTTATCGACGCTATACGTTTATAAATACCATGAAACGTGAAGATTTCTTGGTCCCGGGCTGATTGGACCATTTTTCAACATCACGTAAAATACGCAACTGATATAAGTACTTGGGATCTGAAAATTGAGTTTTCTGTTATCGACGCTATACGTTTAGAAATACCATGAAACGTATTTATTTCTTGGTCGCGGGCTGATTGGTGAATTTTTTCACGACGCGAAAAATTCCGAGCTGACATAAGTACTTGGGAACTGAAAATTGAGATTTCTGTTATCGACGCTATACGTTTAGAAATACCATGAAACGTGGACATTTCTTGGCCCCGGGCTGATTGGTGAATTTTTTCACGACGCGAAAAATGCCGAGCTGATATAAGTACTTGTGATCCGAAAATTGAGTTTTCCGTTATCGATGCTATACGTTTATTAATACCATGAAACGTGGAGATTTCTTAGTCCCGGGCTGATTGGGGAATTTTTTCATGACGCGAAAAATTCCGAGCTGACATAAGTACTTGGGATTTGAAAATTGAGTTTTCAGTTATCGACCTCATACGTTTAGAAATACCATGAAACGTGGACATTTCTTGGTCCCGGGCTGATTGGTAAATTTTCTCACGACGCGAAAAATGCCGAGCTGATATAAGTATTTGGGATCGGAAAATTGAGTTTCCTGTTATCGACGCTATACGTTTTGAAATACCATGAAACGTGGACATTTCTTGGTCCCGGGCCGATTGGCTCATTATTCAACAACACGTGAAATACGCAGATGATGTAAGTACTTGGGATCTGAAAATTGAGTTTTCAGTTATCGACCTCATACGTATAGAAATACCATGAAACGTGGACATTTCTTGGTCCCGGGCTGATTGGGGAATTATTTCACGACGCGAAAAATGCCGAGCTGATATAAGTACTTGGGATCTGAAAATTGCGTTTTCTGTTATCGACGCTATACGTTTATAAATACCATGAAACTTGGAGATTTCTTAGTCCCGGGCTGATTGGGGAATTTTTTCACGACGCGAAAAATTCCGAGCTGACATAAGTACTTGGGAACTGAAAATTGAGATTTCTGTTATCGACGCTATACGTTTAGAAATACCATGAAACGTGGACATTTCTTGGTCCCGGGCTGATTGGTGAATTTTTTCACGACGCGAAAAATGCCGAGCTGATATAAGTACTTGTGATCCGAAAATTGAGTTTTCTGTTATCGACGCTATACGTTTATAAATACCATGAAACGTGGAGATTTCTTAGTCCCGGGCTGATAGGGGAATTTTTTCACGACGCGAAAAATTCCGAGCTGACATAAGTACTTGGGATCTGAAAATTGAGTTTTCAGTTATCGACCTCATACGTTTAGAAATACCATGAAACGTGGACATTTCTTGGTCCCGGGCTGATTGGGGAATTATTTCACGACGAGAGAAATGCCGAGCTGATATAAGTACTTGGGATCTGAAAATTGCGTTTTCTGTTATCGACGCTATACGTTTATAAATACCATGAAACTCGGAGATTTCTTGGTCCCGGGCTGATTGGACCATTTTTCAATAACACGTGAAATAGGCAGATGATATAAGTACTTGGGATCTGAAAATTGAGTTTTCAGTTATCGACCTCATACGTTTAGAAATACCATGAAACGTGGACATTTCTTGGTCCCGGGCTGATTGGTAAATTTTCTCACGACGCGAAAAATGCCGAGCTGATATAAGTATTTGGGATCGGAAAATTGAGTTTCCTGTTATCGACGCTATACGTTTTGAAATACCATGAAACGTGGACATTTCTTGGTCCCGGGCCGATTGGCTCATTATTCAACAACACGTGAAATACGCAGATGATGTAAGTACTTGGGATCTGAAAATTGAGTTTTCAGTTATCGACCTCATACGTATAGAAATACCATGAAACGTGGACATTTCTTGGTCCCGGGCTGATTGGGGAATTATTTCACGACGCGAAAAATGCCGAGCTGATATAAGTACTTGGGATCTGAAAATTGCGTTTTCTGTTATCGACGCTATACGTTTATAAATACCATGAAACTTGGAGATTTCTTAGTCCCGGGCTGATTGGGGAATTTTTTCACGACGCGAAAAATTCCGAGCTGACATAAGTACTTGGGAACTGAAAATTGAGATTTCTGTTATCGACGCTATACGTTTAGAAATACCATGAAACGTGGACATTTCTTGGTCCCGGGCTGATTGGTGAATTTTTTCACGACGCGAAAAATGCCGAGCTGATATAAGTACTTGTGATCCGAAAATTGAGTTTTCTGTTATCGACGCTATACGTTTATAAATACCATGAAACGTGGAGATTTCTTAGTCCCGGGCTGATAGGGGAATTTTTTCACGACGCGAAAAATTCCGAGCTGACATAAGTACTTGGGATCTGAAAATTGAGTTTTCAGTTATCGACCTCATACGTTTAGAAATACCATGAAACGTGGACATTTCTTGGTCCCGGGCTGATTGGGGAATTATTTCACGACGAGAGAAATGCCGAGCTGATATAAGTACTTGGGATCTGAAAATTGCGTTTTCTGTTATCGACGCTATACGTTTATAAATACCATGAAACTCGGAGATTTCTTGGTCCCGGGCTGATTGGACCATTTTTCAATAACACGTGAAATAGGCAGATGATATAAGTACTTGGGATCTGAAAATTGAGTTTTCAGTTATCGACCTCATACGTTTAGAAATACCATGAAACGTGGACATTTCTTGGTCCCGGGCTGATTGGTGAATTTTCTCTCGACGCGAAAAATGCCAAGCTGATATAAGTACTTGGGATCGGAAAATTGAGTTTCCTGTTATCGACGCTATACGTTTTGAAATACCATGAAACGTGGACATTTCTTGGTCCCGGGCCGATTGGCTCATTTTTCAACAACACATGAAATACGCAGATGATGTAAGTACTTGGGATCTGAAAATTGAGTTTTCAGTTATCGACCTCATACGTTTAGAAATACCATGAACCGTGGACATTTCTTGGTCCCGGGCCGATTGGCTCATTTTTCACCAACACGTGAAATACGCAGATGATATAAGTACTTGGGATCTGAAAATTGAGTTTTCAGTTATCGACCTCATACGTTTAGAAATACCATGAAACGTATTTATTTCTTGGTCGCGGGCTGATTGGTGAATTTTTTCACGACGCGAAAAATGCCGAGCTGATATAAGTACTTGGGATCTGAAAATTGCGTTTTCTGTTATCGACGCTATACGTTTATAAATACCATGAAACGTGGAGATTTCTTGGTCCCGGGCTGATTGGACCATTTTTCAATAACACGTGAAATAGGCAGATGATGGAAGTACTTGGGATCTGAAAATTGAGTTTTCAGTTATCGACCTCATACGTTTAGAAATACCACGAAACGTGGACATTTCTTGGTCCCGGGCTGATTGGTGAATTTTTTCACGACGCGAAAAATGCCGAGCTGATATAAGTACTTCGGATCCGAAAATTGAGTTTTCTGTTATCGACGCTATACGTTTATAAATACCATGAAACGTGAAGATTTCTTGGTCCCGGGCTGATTGGACCATTTTTCAACATCACGTAAAATACGCAACTGATATAAGTACTTGGGATCTGAAAATTGAGTTTTCTGTTATCGACGCTATACGTTTAGAAATACCATGAAACGTGGACATTTCTTGGTCCCGGGCTGATTGGGGAATTTTTTCACGACGCGAAAAATTCTGAGCTGATATAAGTACTTGGGATCTGAAAATTGAGTTTCCTGTTATCGACGTTATACGTTTTGAAATACCATGAAACGTGGACATTTCTTGGTCCCGGGCCGATTGGACCATTTTTCAACAACACGTGAAATACGTAGATGATATAAGTACTTGGGATCTGAAAATTGAGTTTTCAGTTATCGACCTCATACGTTTAGAAATACCATGAAACGTGGACATTTCTTGGTCCCGGGCTGATTGGGGAATTATTTCACGACGAGAGAAATGCCGAGCTGATATAAGTACTTGGGATCTGAAAATTGCGTTTTCTGTTATCGACGCTATACGTTTATAAATACCATGAAACTCGGAGATTTCTTGGTCCCGGGCTGATTGGACCATTTTTCAATAACACGTGAAATAGGCAGATGATATAAGTACTTGGGATCTGAAAATTGAGTTTTCAGTTATCGACCTCATACGTTTAGAAATACCATGAAACGTGGACATTTCTTGGTCCCGGGCCGATTGGCTCATTTTTCAACAACACGTGAAATACGCAGATGATATAAGTACTTGGGATCTGAAAATTGAGTTTTCAGTTATCGACCTCATACGTTTAGAAATACCATGAAACGTGGACATTTCTTGGTCCCGGGCTGATTGGTGAATTTTTTCACGACGCGAAAAATGCCGAGCTGATATAAGTACTTGGGATCTGAAAATTGCGTTTTCTGTTATCGACGCTATACGTTTATAAGTACCATGAAACGTGGAGATTTCTTGGTCCCGGGCTGATTGGACCATTTTTCAACTACACGTAAAATACGCAACTGATATAAGTACTTGTGATCCGAAAATTGAGTTTTCTGTTATCGACGCTATACGTTTATAAATACCATGAAACGTGGAGATTTCTTAGTCCCGGGCTGATTGGGGAATTTTTTCACGACGCGAAAAATTCCGAGCTGACATAAGTACTTGGGATCTGAAAATTGAGTTTTCAGTTATCGACCTCATACGTTTAGAAATACCATGAAACGTGGACATTTCTTGGTCCCGGGCTGATTGGTGAATTTTCTCTCGACGCGAAAAATGCCAAGCTGATATAAGTACTTGGGATCGGAAAATTGAGTTTCCTGTTATCGACGCTATACGTTTTGAAATACCATGAAACGTGGACATTTCTTGGTCCCGGGCCGATTGGCTCATTTTTCAACAACACATGAAATACGCAGATGATGTAAGTACTTGGGATCTGAAAATTGAGTTTTCAGTTATCGACCTCATACGTTTAGAAATACCATGAACCGTGGACATTTCTTGGTCCCGGGCCGATTGGCTCATTTTTCACCAACACGTGAAATACGCAGATGATATAAGTACTTGGGATCTGAAAATTGAGTTTTCAGTTATCGACCTCATACGTTTAGAAATACCATGAAACGTATTTATTTCTTGGTCGCGGGCTGATTGGTGAATTTTTTCACGACGCGAAAAATGCCGAGCTGATATAAGTACTTGGGATCTGAAAATTGCGTTTTCTGTTATCGACGCTATACGTTTATAAATACCATGAAACGTGGAGATTTCTTGGTCCCGGGCTGATTGGACCATTTTTCAATAACACGTGAAATAGGCAGATGATGGAAGTACTTGGGATCTGAAAATTGAGTTTTCAGTTATCGACCTCATACGTTTAGAAATACCACGAAACGTGGACATTTCTTGGTCCCGGGCTGATTGGTGAATTTTTTCACGACGCGAAAAATGCCGAGCTGATATAAGTACTTCGGATCCGAAAATTGAGTTTTCTGTTATCGACGCTATACGTTTATAAATACCATGAAACGTGAAGATTTCTTGGTCCCGGGCTGATTGGACCATTTTTCAACATCACGTAAAATACGCAACTGATATAAGTACTTGGGATCTGAAAATTGAGTTTTCTGTTATCGACGCTATACGTTTAGAAATACCATGAAACGTGGACATTTCTTGGTCCCGGGCTGATTGGGGAATTTTTTCACGACGCGAAAAATTCTGAGCTGATATAAGTACTTGGGATCTGAAAATTGAGTTTCCTGTTATCGACGTTATACGTTTTGAAATACCATGAAACGTGGACATTTCTTGGTCCCGGGCCGATTGGACCATTTTTCAACAACACGTGAAATACGTAGATGATATAAGTACTTGGGATCTGAAAATTGAGTTTTCAGTTATCGACCTCATACGTTTAGAAATACCATGAAACGTGGACATTTCTTGGTCCCGGGCTGATTGGGGAATTTTTTCACGACGCGAAAAATTTCGAGCTGACATAAGTACTTGGGAACTGAAAATTGAGTTTTCTGTTATCGACGCTATACGTTTAGAAATACCATGAAACGTGGACATTTCTTGGTCCCGGGCTGATTGGTGAATTTTTTCACGACGCGAAAAATGCCGAGCTGATATAAGTACTTGGGATCGGAAAATTGATTTTCCTGTTATCGACGCTATACGTTTTGAAATACCATGAAACGTGGACATTTCTTAGTCCCGGGCCGATTGGGTCATTTTTCAATAACAAGTGAAGTACGCAGATGATATAAGTACTTGGGATCTGAAAATTGAGTTTTCAGTTATCGACCTCATACGCTTAGAAATACCATGAAACGTGGACATTTCTTGGTCCCGGGCTCATTGGGGAATTTTTTCACGACGCGAAAAATTCTGAGCTGATATAAGTACTTGGGATCTGAAAATTGAGTTTCCTGTTATCGACGTTATACGTTTTGAAATACCATGAAACGTGGACATTTCTTGGTCCCGGGACGATTGGACCATTTTTCAACAACACGTGAAATACGTAGATGATATAAGTACTTGGGATCTGAAAATTGAGTTTTCAGTTATCGACCTCATACGTTTAGAAATACCATGAAACGTGTTTATTTCTTGGTCGCGGGCTGATTGGTGAATTTTTTCACGACGCGAAAAATGCCGAGCTGATATAAGTAATTGGGATCTGAAAATTGCGTTTTCTGTTATCGACGCTATACGTTTATAAATACCATGAAACGTGGAGATTTCTTGGTCCCGGGCTGATTGGACCATTTTTCAATAACACGTGAAATAGGCAGATGATATAAGTACTTGGGATCTGAAAATTGAGTTTTCAGTTATCGACCTCATACGTTTAGAAATACCATGAAACGTGGACATTTCTTGGTCCCGGGCAGATTGGTGAATTTTCTCACGACGCGAAAAATGCCGAGCTGATATAAGTACTTGGGATCGGAAAATTGAGTTTCCTGTTATCGACGCTATACGTTTTGAAATACCATGAAACGTGGACATTTCTTAGTCCCGGGCCGATTGGGTCATTTTTCAATAACACGTGAAATACGCAGATGATATAAGTACTTGGGATCTGAAAATTGAGTTTTCAGTTATCGACCTCATACGTTTTGAAATACCATGAAACGTGGACATTTCTTGGTCCCGGGCCGATTGGCCCATTTTTCAAAAACACGTGAAATACGCAGATGATATAAGTACTTGGGATCTGAAAATTGAGTTTTCAGTTATCGACCTCATACGTTTAGAAATACCATGAAACGTGGACATTTCTTGGTCCCGGGCTGATTGGGGAATTATTTCACGACGAGAGAAATGCCGAGCTGATATAAGTACTTGGGATCTGAAAATTGCGTTTTCTGTTATCGACGCTATACGTTTATAAATACCATGAAACTCGGAGATTTCTTGGTCCCGGGCTGATTGGACCATTTTTCAATAACACGTGAAATAGGCAGATGATATAAGTACTTGGGATCTGAAAATTGAGTTTTCAGTTATCGACCTCATACGTTTAGAAATACCATGAAACGTGGACATTTCTTGGTCCCGGGCCGATTGGCTCATTTTTCAACAACACGTGAAATACGCAGATGATATAAGTACTTGGGATCTGAAAATTGAGTTTTCAGTTATCGACCTCATACGTTTAGAAATACCATGAAACGTATTTATTTCTTGGTCGCGGGCTGATTGGTGAATTTTTTCACGACGCGAAAAATGCCGAGCTGATATAAGTACTTGGGATCTGAAAATTGCGTTTTCTGTTATCGACGCTATACGTTTATAAATACCATGAAACGTGGAGATTTCTTGGTCCCGGGCTGATTGGACCATTTTTCAATAACACGTGAAATAGGCAGATGATAGAAGTACTTTGGATCTGAAAATTGAGTTTTCAGTTATCGACCTCATACGTTTAGAAATACCATGAAACGTGGACATTTCTTGGTCCCGGGCTGATTGGTGAATTTTTTCACGACGCGAAAAATGCCGAGCTGATATAAGTACTTCGCATCCGAATATTGAGTTTTCTGTTATCGACGCTATACGTTTATAAATACCATGAAACGTGAAGATTTCTTGGTCCCGGGCTGATTGGACCATTTTTCAACATCACGTAAAATACGCAACTGATATAAGTACTTGGGATCTGAAAATTGAGTTTTCTGTTATCGACGCTATACGTTTATAAATACCATGAAACGTGGAGATTTCTTAGTCCCGGGCTGATTGGGGAATTTTTTCACGACGCGAAAAATGCCGAGCTGATATAAGTACTTGGGATCTGAAAATTGCGTTTTCTGTTATCGACGCTATACGTTTATAAATACCATGAAACTTGGAGATTTCTTGGTCCCGGGCTGATTGAACCATTTTTCAATAACACGTGAAATAGGCAGATGATATAAGTACTTGAGATCTGAAAATTGAGTTTTCAGTTATCGACCTCATACGTTTAGAAATACCATGAAACGTGGACATTTCTTGGTCGCGGGCTGATTGGTGAATTTTCTCACGACGCGAAAAATGCCGAGCTGATATAAGTACTTGGGATCTGAAAATTGAGTTTCCTGTTATCGAAGTTATACGTTTTGAAATACCATGAAACGTGGACATTGCTTGGTCCCGGGCCGATTGGACCATTTTTCAACAACACGTGAAATACGTAGATGATATAAGTACTTGGGATCTGAAAATTGAGTTTTCAGTTATCGACCTCATACGTTTAGAAATACCATGAAACGTGGACATTTCTTGGTCCCGGGCTGATTGGTGAAATTTTTTACGATGCGAAAAATGCCGAGCTGATATAAGTACTTGGGATCTGAAAATTGCGTTTTCTGTTATCGACGCTATACGTTTATAAATACCATGAAACGTGGAGATTTCTTGGTCCCGGGCTGATTGGACCATTTTTGAATAACACGTGAAATAGGCAGATGATATAAGTACTTGGGATCTGAAAATTGAGTTTTCAGTAATCGACCTCATACGTTTAGAAATACCATGAAACGTGGACATTTCTTGGTCCCGGGCTGATTGGTGAATTTTTTCACGACGCGAAAAATGCCGAGCTGATATAAGTACTTGGGATCCGAAAATTGAGTTTTCTGTTATCGACGCTATACGTTTATAAATACCATGAAACGTGAAGATTTCTTGGTCCCGGGCTGATTGGACCATTTTTCAACAACACGTAAAATACGCAACTGATATAAGTACTTGGGATCTGAAAATTGAGTTTTCAGTTATCGACCTCATACGTTTAGAAATACCATGAAACGTGCTTATTTCTTGGTCGCGGGCTGATTGGTGAATTTTCTCACGACGCGAAAAATGCCGAGCTGATATAAGTACTTGGGATCGGAAAATTGAGTTTCCTGTTATCGACGCTATACATTTTGAAATACCATGAAACGTGGACATTTCTTGGTCCCGGGCCGATTGGCCCATTTTTCAAAAACACGTGAAATACGCAGATGATATAAGTACTTGGGATCTGAAAATTGAGTTTTCAGTTATCGACCTCATACGTTTAGAAATACCATGAAACGTGGACATTTCTTGGTCCCGGGCTGATTGGTGAATTTTCTCACGACGCGAAAAATGCCGAGCTGATATAAGTACTTGGGATCGGAAAATTGAGTTTCCTGTTATCGACGCTATACGTTTTGAAATACCATGAAACGTGGACATTTCTTGGTCCCGGGCCGATTGGCCCATTTTTCAAAAACACGTGAAATACGCAGATGATATAAGTACTTGGGATCTGAAAATTGAGTTTTCAGTTATCGACCTCATACGTTTAGAAATACCATGAAACGTGGACATTTCTTGGTCCCGGGCTGATTGGGGAATTATTTCACGACGAGAGAAATGCCGAGCTGATATAAGTACTTGGGATCTGAAAATTGCGTTTTCTGTTATCGACGCTATACGTTTATAAATACCATGAAACTCGGAGATTTCTTGGTCCCGGGCTGATTGGACCATTTTTCAATAACACGTGAAATAGGCAGATGATATAAGTACTTGGGATCTGAAAATTGAGTTTTCAGTTATCGACCTCATACGTTTAGAAATACCATGAAACGTGGACATTTCTTGGTCCCGGGCCGATTGGCTCATTTTTCAACAACACGTGAAATACGCAGATGATATAAGTACTTGGGATCTGAAAATTGAGTTTTCAGTTATCGACCTCATACGTTTAGAAATACCATGAAACGTATTTATTTCTTGGTCGCGGGCTGATTGGTGAATTTTTTCACGACGCGAAAAATGCCGAGCTGATATAAGTACTTGGGATCTGAAAATTGCGTTTTCTGTTATCGACGCTATACGTTTATAAATACCATGAAACGTGGAGATTTCTTGGTCCCGGGCTGATTGGACCATTTTTCAATAACACGTGAAATAGGCAGATGATGGAAGTACTTGGGATCTGAAAATTGAGTTTTCAGTTATCGACCTCATACGTTTAGAAATACCATGAAACGTGGACATTTCTTGGTCCCGGGCTGATTGGACCATTTTTCAACATCACGTAAAATACGCAACTGATATAAGTACTTGGGATCTGAAAATTGAGTTTTCTGTTATCGAAGCTATACGTTTATAAATACCATGAAACGTGGAGATTTCTTAGTCCCGGGCTGATTGGGAAATTTTTTCACGACGCGAAAAATTCCGAGCTGACATAAGTACTTGGGAACTGAAAATTGAGATTTCTGTTATCGACGCTATACGTTTAGAAATACCATGAAACGTGGACATTTCTTGGTCCCGGGCTGATTGGTGAATTTTTTCACGACGCGAAAAATGCCGAGCTGATATAAGTACTTGTGATCCGAAAATTGAGTTTTCCGTTATCGATGCTATACGTTTATTAATACCATGAAACGTGGAGATTTCTTAGTCCCGGGCTGATTGGGGAATTTTTTCACGACGCGAAAAATTCCGAGCTGACATAAGTACTTGGGATTTGAAAATTGAGTTTGCAGTTATCGACGCTATACGTTTAGAAATACCATGAAACGTGGACATTTCTTGGTCCCGGGCCGATTGGCTCATTTTTCAACAACACGTGAAATACGCAGATGATGTAAGTACTTGGGATCTGAAAATTGAGTTTTCAGTTATCGACCTCATACTTTTAGAAATACCATGAAACGTGGACATTTCTTGGTCCCGGGCCGATTGGCTCATTTTTCAACAACACGTGAAATACGCAGATGATATAAGTACTTGGGATCTGAAAATTGAGTTTTCAGTTATCGACCTCATACGTTTAAAAATACCATGAAACGTATTTATTTCTTGGTCGCGGGCTGATTGGTGAATTTTTTCACGACGCGAAAAATGCCGAGCTGATATAAGTACTTGGGATCTGAAAATTGCGTTTTCTGTTATCGACGCTATACGTTTATAAATACCATGAAACGTAGAGATTTCTTGGTCCCGGGCTGATTGGACCATTTTTCAATAACACGTGAAATAGGCAGATGATGGAAGTACTTGGGATCTGAAAATTGAGTTTTCAGTTATCGACCTCATACGTTTAGAAATACCATGAAACGTGGACATTTCTTGGTCCCGGGCTGATTGGACCATTTTTCAACATCACGTAAAATACGCAACTGATATAAGTACTTGGGATCTGAAAATTGAGTTTTCTGTTATCGAAGCTATACGTTTATAAATACCATGAAACGTGGAGATTTCTTAGTCCCGGGCTGATTGGGGAATTTTTTCACGACGCGAAAAATTCCGAGCTGACATAAGTACTTGGGAACTGAAAATTGAGATTTCTGTTATCGACGCTATACGTTTAGAAATACCATGAAACGTGGACATTTCTTGGCCCCGGGCTGATTGGTGAATTTTTTCACGACGCGAAAAATGCCGAGCTGATATAAGTACTTGTGATCCGAAAATTGAGTTTTCCGTTATCGATGCTATACGTTTATTAATACCATGAAACGTGGAGATTTCTTAGTCCCGGGCTGATTGGGGAATTTTTTCACGACGCGAAAAATTCCGAGCTGACATAAGTACTTGGGATTTGAAAATTGAGTTTTCAGTTATCGACCTCATACGTTTAGAAATACCATGAAACGTGGACATTTCTTGGTCCCGGGCTGATTGGTAAATTTTCTCACGACGCGAAAAATGCCGAGCTGATATAAGTATTTGGGATCGGAAAATTGAGTTTCCTGTTATCGACGCTATACGTTTTGAAATACCATGAAACGTGGACATTTCTTGGTCCCGGGCCGATTGGCTCATTATTCAACAACACGTGAAATACGCAGATGATGTAAGTACTTGGGATCTGAAAATTGAGTTTTCAGTTATCGACCTCATACGTATAGAAATACCATGAAACGTGGACATTTCTTGGTCCCGGGCTGATTGGGGAATTATTTCACGACGCGAAAAATGCCGAGCTGATATAAGTACTTGGGATCTGAAAATTGCGTTTTCTGTTATCGACGCTATACGTTTATAAATACCATGAAACTTGGAGATTTCTTAGTCCCGGGCTGATTGGGGAATTTTTTCACGACGCGAAAAATTCCGAGCTGACATAAGTACTTGGGAACTGAAAATTGAGATTTCTGTTATCGACGCTATACGTTTAGAAATACCATGAAACGTGGACATTTCTTGGTCCCGGGCTGATTGGTGAATTTTTTCACGACGCGAAAAATGCCGAGCTGATATAAGTACTTGTGATCCGAAAATTGAGTTTTCTGTTATCGACGCTATACGTTTATAAATACCATGAAACGTGGAGATTTCTTAGTCCCGGGCTGATAGGGGAATTTTTTCACGACGCGAAAAATTCCGAGCTGACATAAGTACTTGGGATCTGAAAATTGAGTTTTCAGTTATCGACCTCATACGTTTAGAAATACCATGAAACGTGGACATTTCTTGGTCCCGGGCTGATTGGGGAATTATTTCACGACGAGAGAAATGCCGAGCTGATATAAGTACTTGGGATCTGAAAATTGCGTTTTCTGTTATCGACGCTATACGTTTATAAATACCATGAAACTCGGAGATTTCTTGGTCCCGGGCTGATTGGACCATTTTTCAATAACACGTGAAATAGGCAGATGATATAAGTACTTGGGATCTGAAAATTGAGTTTTCAGTTATCGACCTCATACGTTTAGAAATACCATGAAACGTGGACATTTCTTGGTCCCGGGCCGATTGGCTCATTTTTCAACAACACGTGAAATACGCAGATGATATAAGTACTTGGGATCTGAAAATTGAGTTTTCAGTTATCGACCTCATACGTTTAGAAATACCATGAAACGTGGACATTTCTTGGCCCCGGGCTGATTGGTGAATTTTTTCACGACGCGAAAAATGCCGAGCTGATATAAGTACTTGGGATCTGAAAATTGCGTTTTCTGTTATCGACGCTATACGTTTATAAGTACCATGAAACGTGGAGATTTCTTGGTCCCGGGCTGATTGGACCATTTTTCAACTACACGTAAAATACGCAACTGATATAAGTACTTGTGATCCGAAAATTGAGTTTTCTGTTATCGACGCTATACGTTTATAAATACCATGAAACGTGGAGATTTCTTAGTCCCGGGCTGATTGGGGAATTTTTTCACGACGCGAAAAATTCCGAGCTGACATAAGTACTTGGGATCTGAAAATTGAGTTTTCAGTTATCGACCTCATACGTTTAGAAATACCATGAAACGTGGACATTTCTTGGTCCCGGGCTGATTGGTGAATTTTCTCTCGACGCGAAAAATGCCAAGCTGATATAAGTACTTGGGATCGGAAAATTGAGTTTCCTGTTATCGACGCTATACGTTTTGAAATACCATGAAACGTGGACATTTCTTGGTCCCGGGCCGATTGGCTCATTTTTCAACAACACATGAAATACGCAGATGATGTAAGTACTTGGGATCTGAAAATTGAGTTTTCAGTTATCGACCTCATACGTTTAGAAATACCATGAACCGTGGACATTTCTTGGTCCCGGGCCGATTGGCTCATTTTTCACCAACACGTGAAATACGCAGATGATATAAGTACTTGGGATCTGAAAATTGAGTTTTCAGTTATCGACCTCATACGTTTAGAAATACCATGAAACGTATTTATTTCTTGGTCGCGGGCTGATTGGTGAATTTTTTCACGACGCGAAAAATGCCGAGCTGATATAAGTACTTGGGATCTGAAAATTGCGTTTTCTGTTATCGACGCTATACGTTTATAAATACCATGAAACGTGGAGATTTCTTGGTCCCGGGCTGATTGGACCATTTTTCAATAACACGTGAAATAGGCAGATGATGGAAGTACTTGGGATCTGAAAATTGAGTTTTCAGTTATCGACCTCATACGTTTAGAAATACCACGAAACGTGGACATTTCTTGGTCCCGGGCTGATTGGTGAATTTTTTCACGACGCGAAAAATGCCGAGCTGATATAAGTACTTCGGATCCGAAAATTGAGTTTTCTGTTATCGACGCTATACGTTTATAAATACCATGAAACGTGAAGATTTCTTGGTCCCGGGCTGATTGGACCATTTTTCAACATCACGTAAAATACGCAACTGATATAAGTACTTGGGATCTGAAAATTGAGTTTTCTGTTATCGACGCTATACGTTTAGAAATACCATGAAACGTGGACATTTCTTGGTCCCGGGCTGATTGGGGAATTTTTTCACGACGCGAAAAATTCTGAGCTGATATAAGTACTTGGGATCTGAAAATTGAGTTTCCTGTTATCGACGTTATACGTTTTGAAATACCATGAAACGTGGACATTTCTTGGTCCCGGGCCGATTGGACCATTTTTCAACAACACGTGAAATACGTAGATGATATAAGTACTTGGGATCTGAAAATTGAGTTTTCAGTTATCGACCTCATACGTTTAGAAATACCATGAAACGTGGACATTTCTTGGTCCCGGGCTGATTGGGGAATTATTTCACGACGAGAGAAATGCCGAGCTGATATAAGTACTTGGGATCTGAAAATTGCGTTTTCTGTTATCGACGCTATACGTTTATAAATACCATGAAACTCGGAGATTTCTTGGTCCCGGGCTGATTGGACCATTTTTCAATAACACGTGAAATAGGCAGATGATATAAGTACTTGGGATCTGAAAATTGAGTTTTCAGTTATCGACCTCATACGTTTAGAAATACCATGAAACGTGGACATTTCTTGGTCCCGGGCCGATTGGCTCATTTTTCAACAACACGTGAAATACGCAGATGATATAAGTACTTGGGATCTGAAAATTGAGTTTTCAGTTATCGACCTCATACGTTTAGAAATACCATGAAACGTGGACATTTCTTGGTCCCGGGCTGATTGGTGAATTTTTTCACGACGCGAAAAATGCCGAGCTGATATAAGTACTTGGGATCTGAAAATTGCGTTTTCTGTTATCGACGCTATACGTTTATAAGTACCATGAAACGTGGAGATTTCTTGGTCCCGGGCTGATTGGACCATTTTTCAACTACACGTAAAATACGCAACTGATATAAGTACTTGTGATCCGAAAATTGAGTTTTCTGTTATCGACGCTATACGTTTATAAATACCATGAAACGTGGAGATTTCTTAGTCCCGGGCTGATTGGGGAATTTTTTCACGACGCGAAAAATTCCGAGCTGACATAAGTACTTGGGATCTGAAAATTGAGTTTTCAGTTATCGACCTCATACGTTTAGAAATACCATGAAACGTGGACATTTCTTGGTCCCGGGCTGATTGGTGAATTTTCTCTCGACGCGAAAAATGCCAAGCTGATATAAGTACTTGGGATCGGAAAATTGAGTTTCCTGTTATCGACGCTATACGTTTTGAAATACCATGAAACGTGGACATTTCTTGGTCCCTGGCCGATTGGCTCATTTTTCAACAACACATGAAATACGCAGATGATGTAAGTACTTGGGATCTGAAAATTGAGTTTTCAGTTATCGACCTCATACGTTTAGAAATACCATGAACCGTGGACATTTCTTGGTCCCGGGCCGATTGGCTCATTTTTCACCAACACGTGAAATACGCAGATGATATAAGTACTTGGGATCTGAAAATTGAGTTTTCAGTTATCGACCTCATACGTTTAGAAATACCATGAAACGTATTTATTTCTTGGTCGCGGGCTGATTGGTGAATTTTTTCACGACGCGAAAAATGCCGAGCTGATATAAGTACTTGGGATCTGAAAATTGCGTTTTCTGTTATCGACGCTATACGTTTATAAATACCATGAAACGTGGAGATTTCTTGGTCCCGGGCTGATTGGACCATTTTTCAATAACACGTGAAATAGGCAGATGATGGAAGTACTTGGGATCTGAAAATTGAGTTTTCAGTTATCGACCTCATACGTTTAGAAATACCACGAAACGTGGACATTTCTTGGTCCCGGGCTGATTGGTGAATTTTTTCACGACGCGAAAAATGCCGAGCTGATATAAGTACTTCGGATCCGAAAATTGAGTTTTCTGTTATCGACGCTATACGTTTATAAATACCATGAAACGTGAAGATTTCTTGGTCCCGGGCTGATTGGACCATTTTTCAACATCACGTAAAATACGCAACTGATATAAGTACTTGGGATCTGAAAATTGAGTTTTCTGTTATCGACGCTATACGTTTAGAAATACCATGAAACGTGGACATTTCTTGGTCCCGGGCTGATTGGGGAATTTTTTCACGACGCGAAAAATTCTGAGATGATATAAGTACTTGGGATCTGAAAATTGAGTTTCCTGTTATCGACGTTATACGTTTTGAAATACCATGAAACGTGGACATTTCTTGGTCCCGGGCCGATTGGACCATTTTTCAACAACACGTGAAATACGTAGATGATATAAGTACTTGGGATCTGAAAATTGAGTTTTCAGTTATCGACCTCATACGTTTAGAAATACCATGAAACGTGGACATTTCTTGGTCCCGGGCTGATTGGGGAATTTTTTCACGACGCGAAAAATTTCGAGCTGACATAAGTACTTGGGAACTGAAAATTGAGTTTTCTGTTATCGACGCTATACGTTTAGAAATACCATGAAACGTGGACATTTCTTGGTCCCGGGCTGATTGGTGAATTTTTTCACGACGCGAAAAATGCCGAGCTGATATAAGTACTTGGGATCGGAAAATTGATTTTCCTGTTATCGACGCTATACGTTTTGAAATACCATGAAACGTGGACATTTCTTAGTCCCGGGCCGATTGGGTCATTTTTCAATAACAAGTGAAGTACGCAGATGATATAAGTACTTGGGATCTGAAAATTGAGTTTTCAGTTATCGACCTCATACGCTTAGAAATACCATGAAACGTGGACATTTCTTGGTCCCGGGCTCATTGGGGAATTTTTTCACGACGCGAAAAATTCTGAGCTGATATAAGTACTTGGGATCTGAAAATTGAGTTTCCTGTTATCGACGTTATACGTTTTGAAATACCATGAAACGTGGACATTTCTTGGTCCCGAGACGATTGGACCATTTTTCAACAACACGTGAAATACGTAGATGATATAAGTACTTGGGATCTGAAAATTGAGTTTTCAGTTATCGACCTCATACGTTTAGAAATACCATGAAACGTGTTTATTTCTTGGTCGCGGGCTGATTGGTGAATTTTTTCACGACGCGAAAAATGCCGAGCTGATATAAGTAATTGGGATCTGAAAATTGCGTTTTCTGTTATCGACGCTATACGTTTATAAATACCATGAAACGTGGAGATTTCTTGGTCCCGGGCTGATTGGACCATTTTTCAATAACACGTGAAATAGGCAGATGATATAAGTACTTGGGATCTGAAAAGTGAGTTTTCAGTTATCGACCTCATACGTTTAGAAATACCATGAAACGTGGACATTTCTTGGTCCCGGGCAGATTGGTGAATTTTCTCACGACGCGAAAAATGCCGAGCTGATATAAGTACTTGGGATCGGAAAATTGAGTTTCCTGTTATCGACGCTATACGTTTTGAAATACCATGAAACGTGGACATTTCTTAGTCCCGGGCCGATTGGGTCATTTTTCAATAACACGTGAAATACGCAGATGATATAAGTACTTGGGATCTGAAAATTGAGTTTTCAGTTATCGACCTCATACGTTTTGAAATACCATGAAACGTGGACATTTCTTGGTCCCGGGCCGATTGGCCCATTTTTCAAAAACACGTGAAATACGCAGATGATATAAGTACTTGGGATCTGAAAATTGAGTTTTCAGTTATCGACCTCATACGTTTAGAAATACCATGAAACGTGGACATTTCTTGGTCCCGGGCTGATTGGGGAATTATTTCACGACGAGAGAAATGCCGAGCTGATATAAGTACTTGGGATCTGAAAATTGCGTTTTCTGTTATCGACGCTATACGTTTATAAATACCATGAAACTCGGAGATTTCTTGGTCCCGGGCTGATTGGACCATTTTTCAATAACACGTGAAATAGGCAGATGATATAAGTACTTGGGATCTGAAAATTGAGTTTTCAGTTATCGACCTCATACGTTTAGAAATACCATGAAACGTGGACATTTCTTGGTCCCGGGCCGATTGGCTCATTTTTCAACAACACGTGAAATACGCAGATGATATAAGTACTTGGGATCTGAAAATTGAGTTTTCAGTTATCGACCTCATACGTTTAGAAATACCATGAAACGTATTTATTTCTTGGTCGCGGGCTGATTGGTGAATTTTTTCACGACGCGAAAAATGCCGAGCTGATATAAGTACTTGGGATCTGAAAATTGCGTTTTCTGTTATCGACGCTATACGTTTATAAATACCATGAAACGTGGAGATTTCTTGGTCCCGGGCTGATTGGACCATTTTTCAATAACACGTGAAATAGGCAGATGATAGAAGTACTTTGGATCTGAAAATTGAGTTTTCAGTTATCGACCTCATACGTTTAGAAATACCATGAAACGTGGACATTTCTTGGTCCCGGGCTGATTGGTGAATTTTTTCACGACGCGAAAAATGCCGAGCTGATATAAGTACTTCGCATCCGAATATTGAGTTTTCTGTTATCGACGCTATACGTTTATAAATACCATGAAACGTGAAGATTTCTTGGTCCCGGGCTGATTGGACCATTTTTCAACATCACGTAAAATACGCAACTGATATAAGTACTTGGGATCTGAAAATTGAGTTTTCTGTTATCGACGCTATACGTTTATAAATACCATGAAACGTGGAGATTTCTTAGTCCCGGGCTGATTGGGGAATTTTTTCACGACGCGAAAAATGCCGAGCTGATATAAGTACTTGGGATCTGAAAATTGCGTTTTCTGTTATCGACGCTATACGTTTATAAATACCATGAAACTTGGAGATTTCTTGGTCCCGGGCTGATTGAACCATTTTTCAATAACACGTGAAATAGGCAGATGATATAAGTACTTGAGATCTGAAAATTGAGTTTTCAGTTATCGACCTCATACGTTTAGAAATACCATGAAACGTGGACATTTCTTGGTCGCGGGCTGATTGGTGAATTTTCTCACGACGCGAAAAATGCCGAGCTGATATAAGTACTTGGGATCTGAAAATTGAGTTTCCTGTTATCGAAGTTATACGTTTTGAAATACCATGAAACGTGGACATTGCTTGGTCCCGGGCCGATTGGACCATTTTTCAACAACACGTGAAATACGTAGATGATATAAGTACTTGGGATCTGAAAATTGAGTTTTCAGTTATCGACCTCATACGTTTAGAAATACCATGAAACGTGGACATTTCTTGGTCCCGGGCTGATTGGTGAAATTTTTTACGATGCGAAAAATGCCGAGCTGATATAAGTACTTGGGATCTGAAAATTGCGTTTTCTGTTATCGACGCTATACGTTTATAAATACCATGAAACGTGGAGATTTCTTGGTCCCGGGCTGATTGGACCATTTTTGAATAACACGTGAAATAGGCAGATGATATAAGTACTTGGGATCTGAAAATTGAGTTTTCAGTAATCGACCTCATACGTTTAGAAATACCATGAAACGTGGACATTTCTTGGTCCCGGGCTGATTGGTGAATTTTTTCACGACGCGAAAAATGCCGAGCTGATATAAGTACTTGGGATCCGAAAATTGAGTTTTCTGTTATCGACGCTATACGTTTATAAATACCATGAAACGTGAAGATTTCTTGGTCCCGGGCTGATTGGACCATTTTTCAACAACACGTAAAATACGCAACTGATATAAGTACTTGGGATCTGAAAATTGAGTTTTCAGTTATCGACCTCATACGTTTAGAAATACCATGAAACGTGCTTATTTCTTGGTCGCGGGCTGATTGGTGAATTTTCTCACGACGCGAAAAATGCCGAGCTGATATAAGTACTTGGGATCGGAAAATTGAGTTTCCTGTTATCGACGCTATACATTTTGAAATACCATGAAACGTGGACATTTCTTGGTCCCGGGCCGATTGGCCCATTTTTCAAAAACACGTGAAATACGCAGATGATATAAGTACTTGGGATCTGAAAATTGAGTTTTCAGTTATCGACCTCATACGTTTAGAAATACCATGAAACGTGGACATTTCTTGGTCCCGGGCTGATTGGTGAATTTTCTCACGACGCGAAAAATGCCGAGCTGATATAAGTACTTGGGATCGGAAAATTGAGTTTCCTGTTATCGACGCTATACGTTTTGAAATACCATGAAACGTGGACATTTCTTGGTCCCGGGCCGATTGGCCCATTTTTCAAAAACACGTGAAATACGCAGATGATATAAGTACTTGGGATCTGAAAATTGAGTTTTCAGTTATCGACCTCATACGTTTAGAAATACCATGAAACGTGGACATTTCTTGGTCCCGGGCTGATTGGGGAATTATTTCACGACGAGAGAAATGCCGAGCTGATATAAGTACTTGGGATCTGAAAATTGCGTTTTCTGTTATCGACGCTATACGTTTATAAATACCATGAAACTCGGAGATTTCTTGGTCCCGGGCTGATTGGACCATTTTTCAATAACACGTGAAATAGGCAGATGATATAAGTACTTGGGATCTGAAAATTGAGTTTTCAGTTATCGACCTCATACGTTTAGAAATACCATGAAACGTGGACATTTCTTGGTCCCGGGCCGATTGGCTCATTTTTCAACAACACGTGAAATACGCAGATGATATAAGTACTTGGGATCTGAAAATTGAGTTTTCAGTTATCGACCTCATACGTTTAGAAATACCATGAAACGTATTTATTTCTTGGTCGCGGGCTGATTGGTGAATTTTTTCACGACGCGAAAAATGCCGAGCTGATATAAGTACTTGGGATCTGAAAATTGCGTTTTCTGTTATCGACGCTATACGTTTATAAATACCATGAAACGTGGAGATTTCTTGGTCCCGGGCTGATTGGACCATTTTTCAATAACACGTGAAATAGGCAGATGATGGAAGTACTTGGGATCTGAAAATTGAGTTTTCAGTTATCGACCTCATACGTTTAGAAATACCATGAAACGTGGACATTTCTTGGTCCCGGGCTGATTGGACCATTTTTCAACATCACGTAAAATACGCAACTGATATAAGTACTTGGGATCTGAAAATTGAGTTTTCTGTTATCGAAGCTATACGTTTATAAATACCATGAAACGTGGAGATTTCTTAGTCCCGGGCTGATTGGGAAATTTTTTCACGACGCGAAAAATTCCGAGCTGACATAAGTACTTGGGAACTGAAAATTGAGATTTCTGTTATCGACGCTATACGTTTAGAAATACCATGAAACGTGGACATTTCTTGGTCCCGGGCTGATTGGTGAATTTTTTCACGACGCGAAAAATGCCGAGCTGATATAAGTACTTGTGATCCGAAAATTGAGTTTTCCGTTATCGATGCTATACGTTTATTAATACCATGAAACGTGGAGATTTCTTAGTCCCGGGCTGATTGGGGAATTTTTTCACGACGCGAAAAATTCCGAGCTGACATAAGTACTTGGGATTTGAAAATTGAGTTTTCAGTTATCGACGCTATACGTTTAGAAATACCATGAAACGTGGACATTTCTTGGTCCCGGGCCGATTGGCTCATTTTTCAACAACACGTGAAATACGCAGATGATGTAAGTACTTGGGATCTGAAAATTGAGTTTTCAGTTATCGACCTCATACTTTTAGAAATACCATGAAACGTGGACATTTCTTGGTCCCGGGCCGATTGGCTCATTTTTCAACAACACGTGAAATACGCAGATGATATAAGTACTTGGGATCTGAAAATTGAGTTTTCAGTTATCGACCTCATACGTTTAAAAATACCATGAAACGTATTTATTTCTTGGTCGCGGGCTGATTGGTGAATTTTTTCACGACGCGAAAAATGCCGAGCTGATATAAGTACTTGGGATCTGAAAATTGCGTTTTCTGTTATCGACGCTATACGTTTATAAATACCATGAAACGTGGAGATTTCTTGGTCCCGGGCTGATTGGACCATTTTTCAATAACACGTGAAATAGGCAGATGATGGAAGTACTTGGGATCTGAAAATTGAGTTTTCAGTTATCGACCTCATACGTTTAGAAATACCATGAAACGTGGACATTTCTTGGTCCCGGGCTGATTGGACCATTTTTCAACATCACGTAAAATACGCAACTGATATAAGTACTTGGGATCTGAAAATTGAGTTTTCTGTTATCGAAGCTATACGTTTATAAATACCATGAAACGTGGAGATTTCTTAGTCCCGGGCTGATTGGGAAATTTTTTCACGACGCGAAAAATTCCGAGCTGACATAAGTACTTGGGAACTGAAAATTGAGATTTCTGTTATCGACGCTATACGTTTAGAAATACCATGAAACGAGGACATTTCTTGGTCCCGGGCTGATTGGTGAATTTTTTCACGACGCGAAAAATGCCGAGCTGATATAAGTACTTGTGATCCGAAAATTGAGTTTTCCGTTATCGATGCTATACGTTTATTAATACCATGAAACGTGGAGATTTCTTAGTCCCGGGCTGATTGGGGAATTTTTTCACGACGCGAAAAATTCCGAGCTGACATAAGTACTTGGGATTTGAAAATTGAGTTTCCTGTTATCGACGTTATACGTTTTGAAATACCATGAAACGTGGACATTTCTTGGTCCCGGGCCGATTGGACCATTTTTCAACAACACGTGAAATACGTAGATGATATAAGTACTTGGGATCTGAAAATTGAGTTTTCAGTTATCGACCTCATACGTTTAGAAATACCATGAAACGTGGACATTTCTTGGTCCCGGGCTGATTGGGGAATTTTTTCACGACGCGAAAAATTTCGAGCTGACATAAGTACTTGGGAACGGAAAATTGAGTTTTCTGTTATCGACGCTATACGTTTAGAAATACCATGAAACGTGGACATTTCTTGGTCCCGGGCTGATTGGTGAATTTTTTCACGACGCGAAAAATGCCGAGCTGATATAAGTACTTGGGATCGGAAAATTGATTTTCCTGTTATCGACGCTATACGTTTTGAAATACCATGAAACGTGGACATTTCTTAGTCCCGGGCCGATTGGGTCATTTTTCAATAACAAGTGAAGTACGCAGATGATATAAGTACTTGGGATCTGAAAATTGAGTTTTCAGTTATCGACCTCATACGCTTAGAAATACCATGAAACGTGGACATTTCTTGGTCCCGGGCTCATTGGGGAATTTTTTCACGACGCGAAAAATTCTGAGCTGATATAAGTACTTGGGATCTGAAAATTGAGTTTCCTGTTATCGACGTTATACGTTTTGAAATACCATGAAACGTGGACATTTCTTGGTCCCGGGACGATTGGACCATTTTTCAACAACACGTGAAATACGTAGATGATATAAGTACTTGGGATCTGAAAATTGAGTTTTCAGTTATCGACCTCATACGTTTAGAAATACCATGAAACGTGTTTATTTCTTGGTCGCGGGCTGATTGGTGAATTTTTTCACGACGCGAAAAATGCCGAGCTGATATAAGTAATTGGGATCTGAAAATTGCGTTTTCTGTTATCGACGCTATACGTTTATAAATACCATGAAACGTGGAGATTTCTTGGTCCCGGGCTGATTGGACCATTTTTCAATAACACGTGAAATAGGCAGATGATATAAGTACTTGGGATCTGAAAAGTGAGTTTTCAGTTATCGACCTCATACGTTTAGAAATACCATGAAACGTGGACATTTCTTGGTCCCGGGCAGATTGGTGAATTTTCTCACGACGCGAAAAATGCCGAGCTGATATAAGTACTTGGGATCGGAAAATTGAGTTTCCTGTTATCGACGCTATACGTTTTGAAATACCATGAAACGTGGACATTTCTTAGTCCCGGGCCGATTGGGTCATTTTTCAATAACACGTGAAATACGCAGATGATATAAGTACTTGGGATCTGAAAATTGAGTTTTCAGTTATCGACCTCATACGTTTTGAAATACCATGAAACGTGGACATTTCTTGGTCCCGGGCCGATTGGCCCATTTTTCAAAAACACGTGAAATACGCAGATGATATAAGTACTTGGGATCTGAAAATTGAGTTTTCAGTCATCGACCTCATACGTTTAGAAATACCATGAAACGTGGACATTTCTTGGTCCCGGGCTGATTGGGGAATTATTTCACGACGAGAGAAATGCCGAGCTGATATAAGTACTTGGGATCTGAAAATTGCGTTTTCTGTTATCGACGCTATACGTTTATAAATACCATGAAACTCGGAGATTTCTTGGTCCCGGGCTGATTGGACCATTTTTCAATAACACGTGAAATAGGCAGATGATATAAGTACTTGGGATCTGAAAATTGAGTTTTCAGTTATCGACCTCATACGTTTAGAAATACCATGAAACGTGGACATTTCTTGGTCCCGGGCCGATTGGCTCATTTTTCAACAACACGTGAAATACGCAGATGATATAAGTACTTGGGATCTGAAAATTGAGTTTTCAGTTATCGACCTCATACGTTTAGAAATACCATGAAACGTATTTATTTCTTGGTCGCGGGCTGATTGGTGAATTTTTTCACGACGCGAAAAATGCCGAGCTGATATAAGTACTTGGGATCTGAAAATTGCGTTTTCTGTTATCGACGCTATACGTTTATAAATACCATGAAACGTGGAGATTTCTTGGTCCCGGGCTGATTGGACCATTTTTCAATAACACGTGAAATAGGCAGATGATAGAAGTACTTTGGATCTGAAAATTGAGTTTTCAGTTATCGACCTCATACGTTTAGAAATACCATGAAACGTGGACATTTCTTGGTCCCGGGCTGATTGGTGAATTTTTTCACGACGCGAAAAATGCCGAGCTGATATAAGTACTTCGCATCCGAATATTGAGTTTTCTGTTATCGACGCTATACGTTTATAAATACCATGAAACGTGAAGATTTCTTGGTCCCGGGCTGATTGGACCATTTTTCAACATCACGTAAAATACGCAACTGATATAAGTACTTGGGATCTGAAAATTGAGTTTTCTGTTATCGACGCTATACGTTTAGAAATACCATGAAACGTGGACATTTCTTGGTCCCGGGCTGATTGGGGAATTTTTTCACGACGCGAAAAATTCTGAGATGATATAAGTACTTGGGATCTGAAAATTGAGTTTCCTGTTATCGACGTTATACGTTTTGAAATACCATGAAACGTGGACATTTCTTGGTCCCGGGCCGATTGGACCATTTTTCAACAACACGTGAAATACGTAGATGATATAAGTACTTGGGATCTGAAAATTGAGTTTTCAGTTATCGACCTCATACGTTTAGAAATACCATGAAACGTGGACATTTCTTGGTCCCGGGCTGATTGGGGAATTTTTTCACGACGCGAAAAATTTCGAGCTGACATAAGTACTTGGGAACTGAAAATTGAGTTTTCTGTTATCGACGCTATACGTTTAGAAATACCATGAAACGTGGACATTTCTTGGTCCCGGGCTGATTGGTGAATTTTTTCACGACGCGAAAAATGCCGAGCTGATATAAGTACTTGGGATCGGAAAATTGATTTTCCTGTTATCGACGCTATACGTTTTGAAATACCATGAAACGTGGACATTTCTTAGTCCCGGGCCGATTGGGTCATTTTTCAATAACAAGTGAAGTACGCAGATGATATAAGTACTTGGGATCTGAAAATTGAGTTTTCAGTTATCGACCTCATACGCTTAGAAATACCATGAAACGTGGACATTTCTTGGTCCCGGGCTCATTGGGGAATTTTTTCACGACGCGAAAAATTCTGAGCTGATATAAGTACTTGGGATCTGAAAATTGAGTTTCCTGTTATCGACGTTATACGTTTTGAAATACCATGAAACGTGGACATTTCTTGGTCCCGAGACGATTGGACCATTTTTCAACAACACGTGAAATACGTAGATGATATAAGTACTTGGGATCTGAAAATTGAGTTTTCAGTTATCGACCTCATACGTTTAGAAATACCATGAAACGTGTTTATTTCTTGGTCGCGGGCTGATTGGTGAATTTTTTCACGACGCGAAAAATGCCGAGCTGATATAAGTAATTGGGATCTGAAAATTGCGTTTTCTGTTATCGACGCTATACGTTTATAAATACCATGAAACGTGGAGATTTCTTGGTCCCGGGCTGATTGGACCATTTTTCAATAACACGTGAAATAGGCAGATGATATAAGTACTTGGGATCTGAAAAGTGAGTTTTCAGTTATCGACCTCATACGTTTAGAAATACCATGAAACGTGGACATTTCTTGGTCCCGGGCAGATTGGTGAATTTTCTCACGACGCGAAAAATGCCGAGCTGATATAAGTACTTGGGATCGGAAAATTGAGTTTCCTGTTATCGACGCTATACGTTTTGAAATACCATGAAACGTGGACATTTCTTAGTCCCGGGCCGATTGGGTCATTTTTCAATAACACGTGAAATACGCAGATGATATAAGTACTTGGGATCTGAAAATTGAGTTTTCAGTTATCGACCTCATACGTTTTGAAATACCATGAAACGTGGACATTTCTTGGTCCCGGGCCGATTGGCCCATTTTTCAAAAACACGTGAAATACGCAGATGATATAAGTACTTGGGATCTGAAAATTGAGTTTTCAGTTATCGACCTCATACGTTTAGAAATACCATGAAACGTGGACATTTCTTGGTCCCGGGCTGATTGGGGAATTATTTCACGACGAGAGAAATGCCGAGCTGATATAAGTACTTGGGATCTGAAAATTGCGTTTTCTGTTATCGACGCTATACGTTTATAAATACCATGAAACTCGGAGATTTCTTGGTCCCGGGCTGATTGGACCATTTTTCAATAACACGTGAAATAGGCAGATGATATAAGTACTTGGGATCTGAAAATTGAGTTTTCAGTTATCGACCTCATACGTTTAGAAATACCATGAAACGTGGACATTTCTTGGTCCCGGGCCGATTGGCTCATTTTTCAACAACACGTGAAATACGCAGATGATATAAGTACTTGGGATCTGAAAATTGAGTTTTCAGTTATCGACCTCATACGTTTAGAAATACCATGAAACGTATTTATTTCTTGGTCGCGGGCTGATTGGTGAATTTTTTCACGACGCGAAAAATGCCGAGCTGATATAAGTACTTGGGATCTGAAAATTGCGTTTTCTGTTATCGACGCTATACGTTTATAAATACCATGAAACGTGGAGATTTCTTGGTCCCGGGCTGATTGGACCATTTTTCAATAACACGTGAAATAGGCAGATGATAGAAGTACTTTGGATCTGAAAATTGAGTTTTCAGTTATCGACCTCATACGTTTAGAAATACCATGAAACGTGGACATTTCTTGGTCCCGGGCTGATTGGTGAATTTTTTCACGACGCGAAAAATGCCGAGCTGATATAAGTACTTCGCATCCGAATATTGAGTTTTCTGTTATCGACGCTATACGTTTATAAATACCATGAAACGTGAAGATTTCTTGGTCCCGGGCTGATTGGACCATTTTTCAACATCACGTAAAATACGCAACTGATATAAGTACTTGGGATCTGAAAATTGAGTTTTCTGTTATCGACGCTATACGTTTATAAATACCATGAAACGTGGAGATTTCTTAGTCCCGGGCTGATTGGGGAATTTTTTCACGACGCGAAAAATGCCGAGCTGATATAAGTACTTGGGATCTGAAAATTGCGTTTTCTGTTATCGACGCTATACGTTTATAAATACCATGAAACTTGGAGATTTCTTGGTCCCGGGCTGATTGAACCATTTTTCAATAACACGTGAAATAGGCAGATGATATAAGTACTTGAGATCTGAAAATTGAGTTTTCAGTTATCGACCTCATACGTTTAGAAATACCATGAAACGTGGACATTTCTTGGTCGCGGGCTGATTGGTGAATTTTCTCACGACGCGAAAAATGCCGAGCTGATATAAGTACTTGGGATCTGAAAATTGAGTTTCCTGTTATCGAAGTTATACGTTTTGAAATACCATGAAACGTGGACATTGCTTGGTCCCGGGCCGATTGGACCATTTTTCAACAACACGTGAAATACGTAGATGATATAAGTACTTGGGATCTGAAAATTGAGTTTTCAGTTATCGACCTCATACGTTTAGAAATACCATGAAACGTGGACATTTCTTGGTCCCGGGCTGATTGGTGAAATTTTTTACGATGCGAAAAATGCCGAGCTGATATAAGTACTTGGGATCTGAAAATTGCGTTTTCTGTTATCGACGCTATACGTTTATAAATACCATGAAACGTGGAGATTTCTTGGTCCCGGGCTGATTGGACCATTTTTGAATAACACGTGAAATAGGCAGATGATATAAGTACTTGGGATCTGAAAATTGAGTTTTCAGTAATCGACCTCATACGTTTAGAAATACCATGAAACGTGGACATTTCTTGGTCCCGGGCTGATTGGTGAATTTTTTCACGACGCGAAAAATGCCGAGCTGATATAAGTACTTGGGATCCGAAAATTGAGTTTTCTGTTATCGACGCTATACGTTTATAAATACCATGAAACGTGAAGATTTCTTGGTCCCGGGCTGATTGGACCATTTTTCAACAACACGTAAAATACGCAACTGATATAAGTACTTGGGATCTGAAAATTGAGTTTTCAGTTATCGACCTCATACGTTTAGAAATACCATGAAACGTGCTTATTTCTTGGTCGCGGGCTGATTGGTGAATTTTCTCACGACGCGAAAAATGCCGAGCTGATATAAGTACTTGGGATCGGAAAATTGAGTTTCCTGTTATCGACGCTATACATTTTGAAATACCATGAAACGTGGACATTTCTTGGTCCCGGGCCGATTGGCCCATTTTTCAAAAACACGTGAAATACGCAGATGATATAAGTACTTGGGATCTGAAAATTGAGTTTTCAGTTATCGACCTCATACGTTTAGAAATACCATGAAACGTGGACATTTCTTGGTCCCGGGCTGATTGGTGAATTTTCTCACGACGCGAAAAATGCCGAGCTGATATAAGTACTTGGGATCGGAAAATTGAGTTTCCTGTTATCGACGCTATACGTTTTGAAATACCATGAAACGTGGACATTTCTTGGTCCCGGGCCGATTGGCCCATTTTTCAAAAACACGTGAAATACGCAGATGATATAAGTACTTGGGATCTGAAAATTGAGTTTTCAGTTATCGACCTCATACGTTTAGAAATACCATGAAACGTGGACATTTCTTGGTCCCGGGCTGATTGGGGAATTATTTCACGACGAGAGAAATGCCGAGCTGATATAAGTACTTGGGATCTGAAAATTGCGTTTTCTGTTATCGACGCTATACGTTTATAAATACCATGAAACTCGGAGATTTCTTGGTCCCGGGCTGATTGGACCATTTTTCAATAACACGTGAAATAGGCAGATGATATAAGTACTTGGGATCTGAAAATTGAGTTTTCAGTTATCGACCTCATACGTTTAGAAATACCATGAAACGTGGACATTTCTTGGTCCCGGGCCGATTGGCTCATTTTTCAACAACACGTGAAATACGCAGATGATATAAGTACTTGGGATCTGAAAATTGAGTTTTCAGTTATCGACCTCATACGTTTAGAAATACCATGAAACGTATTTATTTCTTGGTCGCGGGCTGATTGGTGAATTTTTTCACGACGCGAAAAATGCCGAGCTGATATAAGTACTTGGGATCTGAAAATTGCGTTTTCTGTTATCGACGCTATACGTTTATAAATACCATGAAACGTGGAGATTTCTTGGTCCCGGGCTGATTGGACCATTTTTCAATAACACGTGAAATAGGCAGATGATGGAAGTACTTGGGATCTGAAAATTGAGTTTTCAGTTATCGACCTCATACGTTTAGAAATACCATGAAACGTGGACATTTCTTGGTCCCGGGCTGATTGGACCATTTTTCAACATCACGTAAAATACGCAACTGATATAAGTACTTGGGATCTGAAAATTGAGTTTTCTGTTATCGAAGCTATACGTTTATAAATACCATGAAACGTGGAGATTTCTTAGTCCCGGGCTGATTGGGAAATTTTTTCACGACGCGAAAAATTCCGAGCTGACATAAGTACTTGGGAACTGAAAATTGAGATTTCTGTTATCGACGCTATACGTTTAGAAATACCATGAAACGTGGACATTTCTTGGTCCCGGGCTGATTGGTGAATTTTTTCACGACGCGAAAAATGCCGAGCTGATATAAGTACTTGTGATCCGAAAATTGAGTTTTCCGTTATCGATGCTATACGTTTATTAATACCATGAAACGTGGAGATTTCTTAGTCCCGGGCTGATTGGGGAATTTTTTCACGACGCGAAAAATTCCGAGCTGACATAAGTACTTGGGATTTGAAAATTGAGTTTTCAGTTATCGACGCTATACGTTTAGAAATACCATGAAACGTGGACATTTCTTGGTCCCGGGCCGATTGGCTCATTTTTCAACAACACGTGAAATACGCAGATGATGTAAGTACTTGGGATCTGAAAATTGAGTTTTCAGTTATCGACCTCATACTTTTAGAAATACCATGAAACGTGGACATTTCTTGGTCCCGGGCCGATTGGCTCATTTTTCAACAACACGTGAAATACGCAGATGATATAAGTACTTGGGATCTGAAAATTGAGTTTTCAGTTATCGACCTCATACGTTTAAAAATACCATGAAACGTATTTATTTCTTGGTCGCGGGCTGATTGGTGAATTTTTTCACGACGCGAAAAATGCCGAGCTGATATAAGTACTTGGGATCTGAAAATTGCGTTTTCTGTTATCGACGCTATACGTTTATAAATACCATGAAACGTGGAGATTTCTTGGTCCCGGGCTGATTGGACCATTTTTCAATAACACGTGAAATAGGCAGATGATGGAAGTACTTGGGATCTGAAAATTGAGTTTTCAGTTATCGACCTCATACGTTTAGAAATACCATGAAACGTGGACATTTCTTGGTCCCGGGCTGATTGGACCATTTTTCAACATCACGTAAAATACGCAACTGATATAAGTACTTGGGATCTGAAAATTGAGTTTTCTGTTATCGAAGCTATACGTTTATAAATACCATGAAACGTGGAGATTTCTTAGTCCCGGGCTGATTGGGAAATTTTTTCACGACGCGAAAAATTCCGAGCTGACATAAGTACTTGGGAACTGAAAATTGAGATTTCTGTTATCGACGCTATACGTTTAGAAATACCATGAAACGAGGACATTTCTTGGTCCCGGGCTGATTGGTGAATTTTTTCACGACGCGAAAAATGCCGAGCTGATATAAGTACTTGTGATCCGAAAATTGAGTTTTCCGTTATCGATGCTATACGTTTATTAATACCATGAAACGTGGAGATTTCTTAGTCCCGGGCTGATTGGGGAATTTTTTCACGACGCGAAAAATTCCGAGCTGACATAAGTACTTGGGATTTGAAAATTGAGTTTCCTGTTATCGACGTTATACGTTTTGAAATACCATGAAACGTGGACATTTCTTGGTCCCGGGCCGATTGGACCATTTTTCAACAACACGTGAAATACGTAGATGATATAAGTACTTGGGATCTGAAAATTGAGTTTTCAGTTATCGACCTCATACGTTTAGAAATACCATGAAACGTGGACATTTCTTGGTCCCGGGCTGATTGGGGAATTTTTTCACGACGCGAAAAATTTCGAGCTGACATAAGTACTTGGGAACTGAAAATTGAGTTTTCTGTTATCGACGCTATACGTTTAGAAATACCATGAAACGTGGACATTTCTTGGTCCCGGGCTGATTGGTGAATTTTTTCACGACGCGAAAAATGCCGAGCTGATATAAGTACTTGGGATCGGAAAATTGATTTTCCTGTTATCGACGCTATACGTTTTGAAATACCATGAAACGTGGACATTTCTTAGTCCCGGGCCGATTGGGTCATTTTTCAATAACAAGTGAAGTACGCAGATGATATAAGTACTTGGGATCTGAAAATTGAGTTTTCAGTTATCGACCTCATACGCTTAGAAATACCATGAAACGTGGACATTTCTTGGTCCCGGGCTCATTGGGGAATTTTTTCACGACGCGAAAAATTCTGAGCTGATATAAGTACTTGGGATCTGAAAATTGAGTTTCCTGTTATCGACGTTATACGTTTTGAAATACCATGAAACGTGGACATTTCTTGGTCCCGGGACGATTGGACCATTTTTCAACAACACGTGAAATACGTAGATGATATAAGTACTTGGGATCTGAAAATTGAGTTTTCAGTTATCGACCTCATACGTTTAGAAATACCATGAAACGTGTTTATTTCTTGGTCGCGGGCTGATTGGTGAATTTTTTCACGACGCGAAAAATGCCGAGCTGATATAAGTAATTGGGATCTGAAAATTGCGTTTTCTGTTATCGACGCTATACGTTTATAAATACCATGAAACGTGGAGATTTCTTGGTCCCGGGCTGATTGGACCATTTTTCAATAACACGTGAAATAGGCAGATGATATAAGTACTTGGGATCTGAAAAGTGAGTTTTCAGTTATCGACCTCATACGTTTAGAAATACCATGAAACGTGGACATTTCTTGGTCCCGGGCAGATTGGTGAATTTTCTCACGACGCGAAAAATGCCGAGCTGATATAAGTACTTGGGATCGGAAAATTGAGTTTCCTGTTATCGACGCTATACGTTTTGAAATACCATGAAACGTGGACATTTCTTAGTCCCGGGCCGATTGGGTCATTTTTCAATAACACGTGAAATACGCAGATGATATAAGTACTTGGGATCTGAAAATTGAGTTTTCAGTTATCGACCTCATACGTTTTGAAATACCATGAAACGTGGACATTTCTTGGTCCCGGGCCGATTGGCCCATTTTTCAAAAACACGTGAAATACGCAGATGATATAAGTACTTGGGATCTGAAAATTGAGTTTTCAGTCATCGACCTCATACGTTTAGAAATACCATGAAACGTGGACATTTCTTGGTCCCGGGCTGATTGGGGAATTATTTCACGACGAGAGAAATGCCGAGCTGATATAAGTACTTGGGATCTGAAAATTGCGTTTTCTGTTATCGACGCTATACGTTTATAAATACCATGAAACTCGGAGATTTCTTGGTCCCGGGCTGATTGGACCATTTTTCAATAACACGTGAAATAGGCAGATGATATAAGTACTTGGGATCTGAAAATTGAGTTTTCAGTTATCGACCTCATACGTTTAGAAATACCATGAAACGTGGACATTTCTTGGTCCCGGGCCGATTGGCTCATTTTTCAACAACACGTGAAATACGCAGATGATATAAGTACTTGGGATCTGAAAATTGAGTTTTCAGTTATCGACCTCATACGTTTAGAAATACCATGAAACGTATTTATTTCTTGGTCGCGGGCTGATTGGTGAATTTTTTCACGACGCGAAAAATGCCGAGCTGATATAAGTACTTGGGATCTGAAAATTGCGTTTTCTGTTATCGACGCTATACGTTTATAAATACCATGAAACGTGGAGATTTCTTGGTCCCGGGCTGATTGGACCATTTTTCAATAACACGTGAAATAGGCAGATGATAGAAGTACTTTGGATCTGAAAATTGAGTTTTCAGTTATCGACCTCATACGTTTAGAAATACCATGAAACGTGGACATTTCTTGGTCCCGGGCTGATTGGTGAATTTTTTCACGACGCGAAAAATGCCGAGCTGATATAAGTACTTCGCATCCGAATATTGAGTTTTCTGTTATCGACGCTATACGTTTATAAATACCATGAAACGTGAAGATTTCTTGGTCCCGGGCTGATTGGACCATTTTTCAACATCACGTAAAATACGCAACTGATATAAGTACTTGGGATCTGAAAATTGAGTTTTCTGTTATCGACGCTATACGTTTATAAATACCATGAAACGTGGAGATTTCTTAGTCCCGGGCTGATTGGGGAATTTTTTCACGACGCGAAAAATGCCGAGCTGATATAAGTACTTGGGATCTGAAAATTGCGTTTTCTGTTATCGACGCTATACGTTTATAAATACCATGAAACTTGGAGATTTCTTGGTCCCGGGCTGATTGAACCATTTTTCAATAACACGTGAAATAGGCAGATGATATAAGTACTTGAGATCTGAAAATTGAGTTTTCAGTTATCGACCTCATACGTTTAGAAATACCATGAAACGTGGACATTTCTTGGTCGCGGGCTGATTGGTGAATTTTCTCACGACGCGAAAAATGCCGAGCTGATATAAGTACTTGGGATCTGAAAATTGAGTTTCCTGTTATCGAAGTTATACGTTTTGAAATACCATGAAACGTGGACATTGCTTGGTCCCGGGCCGATTGGACCATTTTTCAACAACACGTGAAATACGTAGATGATATAAGTACTTGGGATCTGAAAATTGAGTTTTCAGTTATCGACCTCATACGTTTAGAAATACCATGAAACGTGGACATTTCTTGGTCCCGGGCTGATTGGTGAAATTTTTTACGATGCGAAAAATGCCGAGCTGATATAAGTACTTGGGATCTGAAAATTGCGTTTTCTGTTATCGACGCTATACGTTTATAAATACCATGAAACGTGGAGATTTCTTGGTCCCGGGCTGATTGGACCATTTTTGAATAACACGTGAAATAGGCAGATGATATAAGTACTTGGGATCTGAAAATTGAGTTTTCAGTAATCGACCTCATACGTTTAGAAATACCATGAAACGTGGACATTTCTTGGTCCCGGGCTGATTGGTGAATTTTTTCACGACGCGAAAAATGCCGAGCTGATATAAGTACTTGGGATCCGAAAATTGAGTTTTCTGTTATCGACGCTATACGTTTATAAATACCATGAAACGTGAAGATTTCTTGGTCCCGGGCTGATTGGACCATTTTTCAACAACACGTAAAATACGCAACTGATATAAGTACTTGGGATCTGAAAATTGAGTTTTCAGTTATCGACCTCATACGTTTAGAAATACCATGAAACGTGCTTATTTCTTGGTCGCGGGCTGATTGGTGAATTTTCTCACGACGCGAAAAATGCCGAGCTGATATAAGTACTTGGGATCGGAAAATTGAGTTTCCTGTTATCGACGCTATACATTTTGAAATACCATGAAACGTGGACATTTCTTGGTCCCGGGCCGATTGGCCCATTTTTCAAAAACACGTGAAATACGCAGATGATATAAGTACTTGGGATCTGAAAATTGAGTTTTCAGTTATCGACCTCATACGTTTAGAAATACCATGAAACGTGGACATTTCTTGGTCCCGGGCTGATTGGTGAATTTTCTCACGACGCGAAAAATGCCGAGCTGATATAAGTACTTGGGATCGGAAAATTGAGTTTCCTGTTATCGACGCTATACGTTTTGAAATACCATGAAACGTGGACATTTCTTGGTCCCGGGCCGATTGGCCCATTTTTCAAAAACACGTGAAATACGCAGATGATATAAGTACTTGGGATCTGAAAATTGAGTTTTCAGTTATCGACCTCATACGTTTAGAAATACCATGAAACGTGGACATTTCTTGGTCCCGGGCTGATTGGGGAATTATTTCACGACGAGAGAAATGCCGAGCTGATATAAGTACTTGGGATCTGAAAATTGCGTTTTCTGTTATCGACGCTATACGTTTATAAATACCATGAAACTCGGAGATTTCTTGGTCCCGGGCTGATTGGACCATTTTTCAATAACACGTGAAATAGGCAGATGATATAAGTACTTGGGATCTGAAAATTGAGTTTTCAGTTATCGACCTCATACGTTTAGAAATACCATGAAACGTGGACATTTCTTGGTCCCGGGCCGATTGGCTCATTTTTCAACAACACGTGAAATACGCAGATGATATAAGTACTTGGGATCTGAAAATTGAGTTTTCAGTTATCGACCTCATACGTTTAGAAATACCATGAAACGTATTTATTTCTTGGTCGCGGGCTGATTGGTGAATTTTTTCACGACGCGAAAAATGCCGAGCTGATATAAGTACTTGGGATCTGAAAATTGCGTTTTCTGTTATCGACGCTATACGTTTATAAATACCATGAAACGTGGAGATTTCTTGGTCCCGGGCTGATTGGACCATTTTTCAATAACACGTGAAATAGGCAGATGATGGAAGTACTTGGGATCTGAAAATTGAGTTTTCAGTTATCGACCTCATACGTTTAGAAATACCATGAAACGTGGACATTTCTTGGTCCCGGGCTGATTGGACCATTTTTCAACATCACGTAAAATACGCAACTGATATAAGTACTTGGGATCTGAAAATTGAGTTTTCTGTTATCGAAGCTATACGTTTATAAATACCATGAAACGTGGAGATTTCTTAGTCCCGGGCTGATTGGGAAATTTTTTCACGACGCGAAAAATTCCGAGCTGACATAAGTACTTGGGAACTGAAAATTGAGATTTCTGTTATCGACGCTATACGTTTAGAAATACCATGAAACGTGGACATTTCTTGGTCCCGGGCTGATTGGTGAATTTTTTCACGACGCGAAAAATGCCGAGCTGATATAAGTACTTGTGATCCGAAAATTGAGTTTTCCGTTATCGATGCTATACGTTTATTAATACCATGAAACGTGGAGATTTCTTAGTCCCGGGCTGATTGGGGAATTTTTTCACGACGCGAAAAATTCCGAGCTGACATAAGTACTTGGGATTTGAAAATTGAGTTTTCAGTTATCGACGCTATACGTTTAGAAATACCATGAAACGTGGACATTTCTTGGTCCCGGGCCGATTGGCTCATTTTTCAACAACACGTGAAATACGCAGATGATGTAAGTACTTGGGATCTGAAAATTGAGTTTTCAGTTATCGACCTCATACTTTTAGAAATACCATGAAACGTGGACATTTCTTGGTCCCGGGCCGATTGGCTCATTTTTCAACAACACGTGAAATACGCAGATGATATAAGTACTTGGGATCTGAAAATTGAGTTTTCAGTTATCGACCTCATACGTTTAAAAATACCATGAAACGTATTTATTTCTTGGTCGCGGGCTGATTGGTGAATTTTTTCACGACGCGAAAAATGCCGAGCTGATATAAGTACTTGGGATCTGAAAATTGCGTTTTCTGTTATCGACGCTATACGTTTATAAATACCATGAAACGTGGAGATTTCTTGGTCCCGGGCTGATTGGACCATTTTTCAATAACACGTGAAATAGGCAGATGATGGAAGTACTTGGGATCTGAAAATTGAGTTTTCAGTTATCGACCTCATACGTTTAGAAATACCATGAAACGTGGACATTTCTTGGTCCCGGGCTGATTGGACCATTTTTCAACATCACGTAAAATACGCAACTGATATAAGTACTTGGGATCTGAAAATTGAGTTTTCTGTTATCGAAGCTATACGTTTATAAATACCATGAAACGTGGAGATTTCTTAGTCCCGGGCTGATTGGGAAATTTTTTCACGACGCGAAAAATTCCGAGCTGACATAAGTACTTGGGAACTGAAAATTGAGATTTCTGTTATCGACGCTATACGTTTAGAAATACCATGAAACGAGGACATTTCTTGGTCCCGGGCTGATTGGTGAATTTTTTCACGACGCGAAAAATGCCGAGCTGATATAAGTACTTGTGATCCGAAAATTGAGTTTTCCGTTATCGATGCTATACGTTTATTAATACCATGAAACGTGGAGATTTCTTAGTCCCGGGCTGATTGGGGAATTTTTTCACGACGCGAAAAATTCCGAGCTGACATAAGTACTTGGGATTTGAAAATTGAGTTTTCAGTTATCGACCTCATACGTTTAGAAATACCATGAAACGTGGACATTTCTTGGTCCCGGGCTGATTGGTAAATTTTCTCACGACGCGAAAAATGCCGAGCTGATATAAGTATTTGGGATCGGAAAATTGAGTTTCCTGTTATCGACGCTATACGTTTTGAAATACCATGAAACGTGGACATTTCTTGGTCCCGGGCCGATTGGCTCATTATTCAACAACACGTGAAATACGCATATGATGTAAGTACTTGGGATCTGAAAATTGAGTTTTCAGTTATCGACCTCATACGTTTAGAAATACCATGAAACGTGGACATTTCTTGGTCCCGGGCTGATTGGGGAATTATTTCACGACGCGAAAAATGCCGAGCTGATATAAGTACTTGGGATCTGAAAATTGCGTTTTCTGTTATCGACGCTATACGTTTATAAATACCATGAAACTTGGAGATTTCTTAGTCCCGGGCTGATTGGGGAATTTTTTCACGACGCGAAAAATTCCGAGCTGACATAAGTACTTGGGAACTGAAAATTGAGATTTCTGTTATCGACGCTATACGTTTAGAAATACCATGAAACGTGGACATTTCTTGGTCCCGGGCTGATTGGTGAATTTTTTCACGACGCGAAAAATGCCGAGCTGATATAAGTACTTGTGATCCGAAAATTGAGTTTTCTGTTATCGACGCTATACGTTTATAAATACCATGAAACGTGGAGATTTCTTAGTCCCGGGCTGATAGGGGAATTTTTTCACGACGCGAAAAATTCCGAGCTGACATAAGTACTTGGGATCTGAAAATTGAGTTTTCAGTTATCGACCTCATACGTTTAGAAATACCATGAAACGTGGACATTTCTTGGTCCCGGGCTGATTGGGGAATTATTTCACGACGAGAGAAATGCCGAGCTGATATAAGTACTTGGGATCTGAAAATTGCGTTTTCTGTTATCGACGCTATACGTTTATAAATACCATGAAACTCGGAGATTTCTTGGTCCCGGGCTGATTGGACCATTTTTCAATAACACGTGAAATAGGCAGATGATATAAGTACTTGGGATCTGAAAATTGAGTTTTCAGTTATCGACCTCATACGTTTAGAAATACCATGAAACGTTGACATTTCTTGGTCCCGGGCCGATTGGCTCATTTTTCAACAACACGTGAAATACGCAGATGATATAAGTACTTGGGATCTGAAAATTGAGTTTTCAGTTATCGACCTCATACGTTTAGAAATACCATGAAACGTGGACATTTCTTGGTCCCGGGCTGATTGGTGAATTTTTTCACGACGCGAAAAATGCCGAGCTGATATAAGTACTTGGGATCTGAAAATTGCGTTTTCTGTTATCGACGCTATACGTTTATAAGTACCATGAAACGTGGAGATTTCTTGGTCCCGGGCTGATTGGACCATTTTTCAACTACACGTAAAATACGCAACTGATATAAGTACTTGTGATCCGAAAATTGAGTTTTCTGTTATCGACGCTATACGTTTATAAATACCATGAAACGTGGAGATTTCTTAGTCCCGGGCTGATTGGGGAATTTTTTCACGACGCGAAAAATTCCGAGCTGACATAAGTACTTGGGATCTGAAAATTGAGTTTTCAGTTATCGACCTCATACGTTTAGAAATACCATGAAACGTGGACATTTCTTGGTCCCGGGCTGATTGGTGAATTTTCTCTCGACGCGAAAAATGCCAAGCTGATATAAGTACTTGGGATCGGAAAATTGAGTTTCCTGTTATCGACGCTATACGTTTTGAAATACCATGAAACGTGGACATTTCTTGGTCCCGGGTTGATTGGCTCATTTTTCAACAACACGTGAAATACGCAGATGATGTAAGTACTTGGGATCTGAAAATTGAGTTTTCAGTTATCGACCTCATACGTTTAGAAATACCATGAACCGTGGACATTTCTTGGTCCCGGGCCGATTGGCTCATTTTTCACCAACACGTGAAATACGCAGATGATATAAGTACTTGGGATCTGAAAATTGAGTTTTCAGTTATCGACCTCATACGTTTAGAAATACCATGAAACGTATTTATTTCTTGGTCGCGGGCTGATTGGTGAATTTTTTCACGACGCGAAAAATGCCGAGCTGATATAAGTACTTGGGATCTGAAAATTGCGTTTTCTGTTATCGACGCTATACGTTTATAAATACCATGAAACGTGGAGATTTCTTGGTCCCGGGCTGATTGGACCATTTTTCAATAACACGTGAAATAGGCAGATGATGGAAGTACTTGGGATCTGAAAATTGAGTTTTCAGTTATCGACCTCATACGTTTAGAAATACCACGAAACGTGGACATTTCTTGGTCCCGGGCTGATTGGTGAATTTTTTCACGACGCGAAAAATGCCGAGCTGATAAAAGTACTTCGGATCCGAAAATTGACTTTTCTGTTATCGACGCTATACGTTTATAAATACCATGAAACGTGAAGATTTCTTGGTCCCGGGCTGATTGGACCATTTTTCAACATCACGTAAAATACGCAACTGATATAAGTACTTGGGATCTGAAAATTGAGTTTTCTGTTATCGACGCTATACGTTTATAAATACCATGAAACGTGGAGATTTCTTAGTCCCGGGCTGATTGGGGAATTTTTTCACGACGCGAAAAATTCCGAGCTGACATAAGTACTTGGGAACTGAAAATTGAGATTTCTGTTATCGACGCTATACGTTTAGAAATACCATGAAACGTGGACATTTCTTGGCCCCGGGCTGATTGGTGAATTTTTTCACGACGCGAAAAATGCCGAGCTGATATAAGTACTTGTGATCCGAAAATTGAGTTTTCCGTTATCGATGCTATACGTTTATTAATACCATGAAACGTGGAGATTTCTTAGTCCCGGGCTGATTGGGGAATTTTTTCACGACGCGAAAAATTCCGAGCTGACATAAGTACTTGGGATTTGAAAATTGAGTTTTCAGTTATCGACCTCATACGTTTAGAAATACCATGAAACGTGGACATTTCTTGGTCCCGGGCTGATTGGTAAATTTTCTCACGACGCGAAAAATGCCGAGCTGATATAAGTATTTGGGATCGGAAAATTGAGTTTCCTGTTATCGACGCTATACGTTTTGAAATACCATGAAACGTGGACATTTCTTGGTCCCGGGCCGATTGGCTCATTATTCAACAACACGTGAAATACGCAGATGATGTAAGTACTTGGGATTTGAAAATTGAGTTTTCAGTTATCGACCTCATACGTATAGAAATACCATGAAACGTGGACATTTCTTGGTCCCGGGCTGATTGGGGAATTATTTCACGACGCGAAAAATGCCGAGCTGATATAAGTACTTGGGATCTGAAAATTGCGTTTTCTGTTATCGACGCTATACGTTTATAAATACCATGAAACTTGGAGATTTCTTAGTCCCGGGCTGATTGGGGAATTTTTTCACGACGCGAAAAATTCCGAGCTGACATAAGTACTTGGGAAATGAAAATTGAGATTTCTGTTATCGACGCTATACGTTTAGAAATACCATGAAACGTGGACATTTCTTGGTCCCGGGCTGATTGGTGAATTTTTTCACGACGCGAAAAATGCCGAGCTGATATAAGTACTTGTGATCCGAAAATTGAGTTTTCTGTTATCGACGCTATACGTTTATAAATACCATGAAACGTGGAGATTTCTTAGTCCCGGGCTGATAGGGGAATTTTTTCACGACGCGAAAAATTCCGAGCTGACATAAGTACTTGGGATCTGAAAATTGAGTTTTCAGTTATCGACCTCATACGTTTAGAAATACCATGAAACGTGGACATTTCTTGATCCCGGGCTGATTGGGGAATTATTTCACGACGAGAGAAATGCCGAGCTGATATAAGTACTTGGGATCTGAAAATTGCGTTTTCTGTTATCGACGCTATACGTTTATAAATACCATGAAACTCGGAGATTTCTTGGTCCCGGGCTGATTGGACCATTTTTCAATAACACGTGAAATAGGCAGATGATATAAGTACTTGGGATCTGAAAATTGAGTTTTCAGTTATCGACCTCATACGTTTAGAAATACCATGAAACGTGGACATTTCTTGGTCCCGGGCCGATTGGCTCATTTTTCAACAACACGTGAAATACGCAGATGATATAAGTACTTGGGATCTGAAAATTGAGTTTTCAGTTATCGACCTCATACGTTTAGAAATACCATGAAACGTGGACATTTCTTGGTCCCGGGCTGATTGCTGAATTTTTTCACGACGCGAAAAATGCCGAGCTGATATAAGTACTTGGGATCTGAAAATTGCGTTTTCTGTTATCGACGCTATACGTTTATAAGTACCATGAAACGTGGAGATTTCTTGGTCCCGGGCTGATTGGACCATTTTTCAACTACACGTAAAATACGCAACTGATATAAGTACTTGTGATCCGAAAATTGAGTTTTCTGTTATCGACGCTATACGTTTATAAATACCATGAAACGTGGAGATTTCTTAGTCCCGGGCTGATTGGGGAATTTTTTCACGACGCGAAAAATTCCGAGCTGACATAAGTACTTGGGATCTGAAAATTGAGTTTTCAGTTATCGACCTCATACGTTTAGAAATACCATGAAACGTGGACATTTCTTGGTCCCGGGCTGATTGGTGAATTTTCTCTCGACGCGAAAAATGCCAAGCTGATATAAGTACTTGGGATCGGAAAATTGAGTTTCCTGTTATCGACGCTATACGTTTTGAAATACCATGAAACGTGGACATTTCTTGGTCCCGGGCCGATTGGCTCATTTTTCAACAACACATGAAATACGCAGATGATGTAAGTACTTGGGATCTGAAAATTGAGTTTTCAGTTATCGACCTCATACGTTTAGAAATACCATGAACCGTGGACATTTCTTGGTCCCGGGCCGATTGGCTCATTTTTCACCAACACGTGAAATACGCAGATGATATAAGTACTTGGGATCTGAAAATTGAGTTTTCAGTTATCGACCTCATACGTTTAGAAATACCATGAAACGTATTTATTTCTTGGTCGCGGGCTGATTGGTGAATTTTTTCACGACGCGAAAAATGCCGAGCTGATATAAGTACTTGGGATCTGAAAATTGCGTTTTCTGTTATCGACGCTATACGTTTATAAATACCATGAAACGTGGAGATTTCTTGGTCCCGGGCTGATTGGACCATTTTTCAATAACACGTGAAATAGGCAGATGATGGAAGTACTTGGGATCTGAAAATTGAGTTTTCAGTTATCGACCTCATACGTTTAGAAATACCACGAAACGTGGACATTTCTTGGTCCCGGGCTGATTGGTGAATTTTTTCACGACGCGAAAAATGCCGAGCTGATATAAGTACTTCGGATCCGAAAATTGAGTTTTCTGTTATCGACGCTATACGTTTATAAATACCATGAAACGTGAAGATTTCTTGGTCCCGGGCTGATTGGACCATTTTTCAACATCACGTAAAATACGCAACTGATATAAGTACTTGGGATCTGAAAATTGAGTTTTCTGTTATCGACGCTATACGTTTATAAATACCATGAAACGTGGAGATTTCTTAGTCCCGGGCTGATTGGGGAATTTTTTCACGACGCGAAAAATTCCGAGCTGACATAAGTACTTGGGAACTGAAAATTGAGATTTCTGTTATCGACGCTATACGTTTAGAAATACCATGAAACGTGGACATTTCTTGGTCCCGGGCTGATTGGTGAATTTTTTCACGACGCGAAAAATGCCGAGCTGATATAAGTACTTGTGATCCGAAAATTGAGTTTTCCGTTATCGATGCTATACGTTTATTAATACCATGAAACGTGGAGATTTCTTAGTCCCGGGCTGATTGGACCATTTTTTAATAACACGTGAAATAGGCAGATGATATAAGTACTTGGGATCTGAAAATTGAGTTTTCAGTAATCGACCTCATACGTTTAGAAATACCATGAAACGTGGACATTTCTTGGTCCCGGGCTGATTGGGGAATTTTTTCACGACGCGAAAAATTCCGAGCTGACATAAGTACTTGGGATTTGAAAATTGAGTTTTCAGTTATCGACCTCATACGTTTAGAAATACCATGAAACGTGGACATTTCTTGGTCCCGGGCTGATTGGTGAATTTTCTCACGACGCGAAAAATGCCGAGCTGATATAAGTACTTGGGATCGGAAAATTGAGTTTCCTGTTATCGACGCTATACGTTTTGAAATACCATGAAACGTGGACATTTCTTGGTCCCGGGCCGATTGGCTCATTTTTCAACAACACGTGAAATACGCAGATGATGTAAGTACTTGGGATCTGAAAATTGAGTTTTCAGTTATCGACCTCATACGTTTAGAAATACCCTGAAACGTGGACATTTCTTGGTCCCGGGCTGATTGGGGAATTATTTCACGACGCGAAAAATGCCGAGCTGATATAAGTACTTGGGATCTGAAAATTGCGTTTTCTGTTATCGACGCTATACGTTTATAAATACCATGAAACTCGGAGATTTCTTGGTCCCGGGCTGATTGGACCATTTTTCAATAACACGTGAAATAGGCAGATGATATAAGTACTTGGGATCTGAAAATTGAGTTTTCAGTTATCGACCTCATACGTTTAGAAATACCATGAAACGTTGACATTTCTTGGTCCCGGGCCGATTGGCTCATTTTTCAACAACACGTGAAATACGCAGATGATATAAGTACTTGGGATCTGAAAATTGAGTTTTCAGTTATCGACCTCATACGTTTAGAAATACCATGAAACGTGGACATTTCTTGGTCCCGGGCTGATTGGTGAATTTTTTCACGACGCGAAAAATGCCGAGCTGATATAAGTACTTGGGATCTGAAAATTGCGTTTTCTGTTATCGACGCTATACGTTTATAAGTACCATGAAACGTGGAGATTTCTTGGTCCCGGGCTGATTGGACCATTTTTCAACTACACGTAAAATACGCAACTGATATAAGTACTTGTGATCCGAAAATTGAGTTTTCTGTTATCGACGCTATACGTTTATAAATACCATGAAACGTGGAGATTTCTTAGTCCCGGGCTGATTGGGGAATTTTTTCACGACGCGAAAAATTCCGAGCTGACATAAGTACTTGGGATCTGAAAATTGAGTTTTCAGTTATCGACCTCATACGTTTAGAAATACCATGAAACGTGGACATTTCTTGGTCCCGGGCTGATTGGTGAATTTTCTCTCGACGCGAAAAATGCCAAGCTGATATAAGTACTTGGGATCGGAAAATTGAGTTTCCTGTTATCGACGCTATACGTTTTGAAATACCATGAAACGTGGACATTTCTTGGTCCCGGGTTGATTGGCTCATTTTTCAACAACACGTGAAATACGCAGATGATGTAAGTACTTGGGATCTGAAAATTGAGTTTTCAGTTATCGACCTCATACGTTTAGAAATACCATGAACCGTGGACATTTCTTGGTCCCGGGCCGATTGGCTCATTTTTCACCAACACGTGAAATACGCAGATGATATAAGTACTTGGGATCTGAAAATTGAGTTTTCAGTTATCGACCTCATACGTTTAGAAATACCATGAAACGTATTTATTTCTTGGTCGCGGGCTGATTGGTGAATTTTTTCACGACGCGAAAAATGCCGAGCTGATATAAGTACTTGGGATCTGAAAATTGCGTTTTCTGTTATCGACGCTATACGTTTATAAATACCATGAAACGTGGAGATTTCTTGGTCCCGGGCTGATTGGACCATTTTTCAATAACACGTGAAATAGGCAGATGATGGAAGTACTTGGGATCTGAAAATTGAGTTTTCAGTTATCGACCTCATACGTTTAGAAATACCACGAAACGTGGACATTTCTTGGTCCCGGGCTGATTGGTGAATTTTTTCACGACGCGAAAAATGCCGAGCTGATAAAAGTACTTCGGATCCGAAAATTGACTTTTCTGTTATCGACGCTATACGTTTATAAATACCATGAAACGTGAAGATTTCTTGGTCCCGGGCTGATTGGACCATTTTTCAACATCACGTAAAATACGCAACTGATATAAGTACTTGGGATCTGAAAATTGAGTTTTCTGTTATCGACGCTATACGTTTATAAATACCATGAAACGTGGAGATTTCTTAGTCCCGGGCTGATTGGGGAATTTTTTCACGACGCGAAAAATTCCGAGCTGACATAAGTACTTGGGAACTGAAAATTGAGATTTCTGTTATCGACGCTATACGTTTAGAAATACCATGAAACGTGGACATTTCTTGGCCCCGGGCTGATTGGTGAATTTTTTCACGACGCGAAAAATGCCGAGCTGATATAAGTACTTGTGATCCGAAAATTGAGTTTTCCGTTATCGATGCTATACGTTTATTAATACCATGAAACGTGGAGATTTCTTAGTCCCGGGCTGATTGGGGAATTTTTTCACGACGCGAAAAATTCCGAGCTGACATAAGTACTTGGGATTTGAAAATTGAGTTTTCAGTTATCGACCTCATACGTTTAGAAATACCATGAAACGTGGACATTTCTTGGTCCCGGGCTGATTGGTAAATTTTCTCACGACGCGAAAAATGCCGAGCTGATATAAGTATTTGGGATCGGAAAATTGAGTTTCCTGTTATCGACGCTATACGTTTTGAAATACCATGAAACGTGGACATTTCTTGGTCCCGGGCCGATTGGCTCATTATTCAACAACACGTGAAATACGCAGATGATGTAAGTACTTGGGATTTGAAAATTGAGTTTTCAGTTATCGACCTCATACGTATAGAAATACCATGAAACGTGGACATTTCTTGGTCCCGGGCTGATTGGGGAATTATTTCACGACGCGAAAAATGCCGAGCTGATATAAGTACTTGGGATCTGAAAATTGCGTTTTCTGTTATCGACGCTATACGTTTATAAATACCATGAAACTTGGAGATTTCTTAGTCCCGGGCTGATTGGGGAATTTTTTCACGACGCGAAAAATTCCGAGCTGACATAAGTACTTGGGAAATGAAAATTGAGATTTCTGTTATCGACGCTATACGTTTAGAAATACCATGAAACGTGGACATTTCTTGGTCCCGGGCTGATTGGTGAATTTTTTCACGACGCGAAAAATGCCGAGCTGATATAAGTACTTGTGATCCGAAAATTGAGTTTTCTGTTATCGACGCTATACGTTTATAAATACCATGAAACGTGGAGATTTCTTAGTCCCGGGCTGATAGGGGAATTTTTTCACGACGCGAAAAATTCCGAGCTGACATAAGTACTTGGGATCTGAAAATTGAGTTTTCAGTTATCGACCTCATACGTTTAGAAATACCATGAAACGTGGACATTTCTTGATCCCGGGCTGATTGGGGAATTATTTCACGACGAGAGAAATGCCGAGCTGATATAAGTACTTGGGATCTGAAAATTGCGTTTTCTGTTATCGACGCTATACGTTTATAAATACCATGAAACTCGGAGATTTCTTGGTCCCGGGCTGATTGGACCATTTTTCAATAACACGTGAAATAGGCAGATGATATAAGTACTTGGGATCTGAAAATTGAGTTTTCAGTTATCGACCTCATACGTTTAGAAATACCATGAAACGTGGACATTTCTTGGTCCCGGGCCGATTGGCTCATTTTTCAACAACACGTGAAATACGCAGATGATATAAGTACTTGGGATCTGAAAATTGAGTTTTCAGTTATCGACCTCATACGTTTAGAAATACCATGAAACGTGGACATTTCTTGGTCCCGGGCTGATTGCTGAATTTTTTCACGACGCGAAAAATGCCGAGCTGATATAAGTACTTGGGATCTGAAAATTGCGTTTTCTGTTATCGACGCTATACGTTTATAAGTACCATGAAACGTGGAGATTTCTTGGTCCCGGGCTGATTGGACCATTTTTCAACTACACGTAAAATACGCAACTGATATAAGTACTTGTGATCCGAAAATTGAGTTTTCTGTTATCGACGCTATACGTTTATAAATACCATGAAACGTGGAGATTTCTTAGTCCCGGGCTGATTGGGGAATTTTTTCACGACGCGAAAAATTCCGAGCTGACATAAGTACTTGGGATCTGAAAATTGAGTTTTCAGTTATCGACCTCATACGTTTAGAAATACCATGAAACGTGGACATTTCTTGGTCCCGGGCTGATTGGTGAATTTTCTCTCGACGCGAAAAATGCCAAGCTGATATAAGTACTTGGGATCGGAAAATTGAGTTTCCTGTTATCGACGCTATACGTTTTGAAATACCATGAAACGTGGACATTTCTTGGTCCCGGGCCGATTGGCTCATTTTTCAACAACACATGAAATACGCAGATGATGTAAGTACTTGGGATCTGAAAATTGAGTTTTCAGTTATCGACCTCATACGTTTAGAAATACCATGAACCGTGGACATTTCTTGGTCCCGGGCCGATTGGCTCATTTTTCACCAACACGTGAAATACGCAGATGATATAAGTACTTGGGATCTGAAAATTGAGTTTTCAGTTATCGACCTCATACGTTTAGAAATACCATGAAACGTATTTATTTCTTGGTCGCGGGCTGATTGGTGAATTTTTTCACGACGCGAAAAATGCCGAGCTGATATAAGTACTTGGGATCTGAAAATTGCGTTTTCTGTTATCGACGCTATACGTTTATAAATACCATGAAACGTGGAGATTTCTTGGTCCCGGGCTGATTGGACCATTTTTCAATAACACGTGAAATAGGCAGATGATGGAAGTACTTGGGATCTGAAAATTGAGTTTTCAGTTATCGACCTCATACGTTTAGAAATACCACGAAACGTGGACATTTCTTGGTCCCGGGCTGATTGGTGAATTTTTTCACGACGCGAAAAATGCCGAGCTGATATAAGTACTTCGGATCCGAAAATTGAGTTTTCTGTTATCGACGCTATACGTTTATAAATACCATGAAACGTGAAGATTTCTTGGTCCCGGGCTGATTGGACCATTTTTCAACATCACGTAAAATACGCAACTGATATAAGTACTTGGGATCTGAAAATTGAGTTTTCTGTTATCGACGCTATACGTTTATAAATACCATGAAACGTGGAGATTTCTTAGTCCCGGGCTGATTGGGGAATTTTTTCACGACGCGAAAAATTCCGAGCTGACATAAGTACTTGGGAACTGAAAATTGAGATTTCTGTTATCGACGCTATACGTTTAGAAATACCATGAAACGTGGACATTTCTTGGTCCCGGGCTGATTGGTGAATTTTTTCACGACGCGAAAAATGCCGAGCTGATATAAGTACTTGTGATCCGAAAATTGAGTTTTCCGTTATCGATGCTATACGTTTATTAATACCATGAAACGTGGAGATTTCTTAGTCCCGGGCTGATTGGACCATTTTTTAATAACACGTGAAATAGGCAGATGATATAAGTACTTGGGATCTGAAAATTGAGTTTTCAGTAATCGACCTCATACGTTTAGAAATACCATGAAACGTGGACATTTCTTGGTCCCGGGCTGATTGGGGAATTTTTTCACGACGCGAAAAATTCCGAGCTGACATAAGTACTTGGGATTTGAAAATTGAGTTTTCAGTTATCGACCTCATACGTTTAGAAATACCATGAAACGTGGACATTTCTTGGTCCCGGGCTGATTGGTGAATTTTCTCACGACGCGAAAAATGCCGAGCTGATATAAGTACTTGGGATCGGAAAATTGAGTTTCCTGTTATCGACGCTATACGTTTTGAAATACCATGAAACGTGGACATTTCTTGGTCCCGGGCCGATTGGCTCATTTTTCAACAACACGTGAAATACGCAGATGATGTAAGTACTTGGGATCTGAAAATTGAGTTTTCAGTTATCGACCTCATACGTTTAGAAATACCCTGAAACGTGGACATTTCTTGGTCCCGGGCTGATTGGGGAATTATTTCACGACGCGAAAAATGCCGAGCTGATATAAGTACTTGGGATCTGAAAATTGCGTTTTCTGTTATCGACGCTATACGTTTATAAATACCATGAAACGTGGAGATTTCTTGGTCCCGGGCTGATTGGACCATTTTTCAATAACACGTGAAATAGGTAGATGATATAAGTACTTGGGATCTGAAAATTGAGTTTTCAGTTATCGACCTCATACGTTTAGAAATATCATGAAACGTGGACATTTCTTGGTCCCGGGCTGATTGGTGAATTTTTTCACGACGCGAAAAATGCCGAGCTGATATATGTACTTGGGATCTGAAAATTGCGTTTTCTGTTATCGACGCTATACGTTTTTAAATACCATGAAACGTGAAGATTTCTTGGTCCCGGGCTGATTGGACCATTTTTCAACAACACGTAAAATACGCAACAGATATAAGTACTTGAGATCTGAAAATTGAGTTTTCTGTTATCGACGCTATACGTTTATAAATACCATGAAACGTGGAGATTTCTTAGTCCCGGGCTGATTGGGGAATTTTTTCACGACGCGAAAAATTCCGAGCTGACATAAGTACTTGGGAACTGAAAATTGAGTTTTCTGTTATCGACGCTATACGTTTAGAAATACCAGGAAATGTGGACATTTCTTGGTCCCGGGCTTATTGGTGAATTTTTTCACGACGCGAAAAATGCCGAGCTGATATAAGTACTTGTGATCCGAAAATTGAGTTTTCTGTTATCGACGCTATACGTTTATAAATACCATGAAACGTGGAAATTTCTTAGTCCCGGGCTGATTGGGGAATTTTCTCACGACGCGAAAAATTCCGAGCTGACATAAGTACTTGGGAACTGAAAATTGAGTTTTCTGTTATCGACGCTATACGTTTAGAAATACCATGAAACGTGGACATTTCTTGGTCCCGGGCTGATTGGTGAATTTTTTCACGACGCGAAAAATGCCGAGCTGATATAAGTACTTGTGATACGAAAATTGAGTTTTCTGTTATCGACGCTATACGTTTATAAATACCATGAAACGTGGAGATTTCTTAGTCCCGGGCTGATTGTGGGAATTTTTTCACGACGCGAAAAATTCCGAGGTGACATAAGTACTTGGGATCTGAAAATTGAGTTTTCAGTTATCGACCTCATACGTTTAGAAATACCATGAAACGTGGACATTTCTTGGTCCCGGGCTGATTGGTGAATTTTCTCACGACGCGAAAAATGCCGAGCTGATATAAGTACTTGGGATCGGAAAATTGAGTTTCCTGTTATCGACGCTATACGTTTTGAAATACCATGAAACGTGGACATTTCTGGGTCCCGGGCCGATTGGCCCATTTTTCAACAACACGTGAAATACGCAGATGATATAAGTACTTGGGATCTGAAAATTGAGTTTTCAGTTATCGACCTCATACGTTTAGAAATACCATGAAACGTGGACATTTCTTGGTCCCGGGCTGATTGGGGAATTTTTTCACGACGCGAAAAATTCTGAGCTGATATAAGTACTTGGGATCTGAAAATTGAGTTTCCTGTTATCGACGTTATACGTTTTGAAATACCATGAAACGTGGACATTTCTTGGTCCCGGGCCGATTGGACCATTTTTCAACAACACGTGAAATACGTAGATGATATAAATACTTGGGATCTGAAAATTGAGTTTTCAGTTATCGACCTCATACGTTTAGAAATACCATGAAACGTGGACATTTCTTGGTCCCGGGCTGATTGGTGAATTTTTTCACGACGCGAAAAATGCCGAGCTGATATAAGTACTTGGGATCTGAAAATTGCGTTTTCTGTTATCGACGCTATACGTTTATAAATACCATGAAACGTGGAGATTTCTTGGTCCCGGGCTGATTGGACCATTTTTCAATAACACGTGAAATAGGCAGATGATGGAAGTACTTGGGATCTGAAAATTGAGTTTTCAGTTATCGACCTCATACGTTTAGAAATACCACGAAACGTGGACATTTCTTGGTCCCGGGCTGATTGGGGAATTATTTCACGACGCGAAAAATGCCGAGCTGATATAAGTACTTGGGATCTGAAAATTGCGTTTTCTGTTATCGACGCTATACGTTTATAAATACCATGAAACGTGGAGATTTCTTGGTCCCGGGCTGATTGGACCATTTTTCAATAACACGTGAAATAGGTAGATGATATAAGTACTTGGGATCTGAAAATTGAGTTTTCAGTTATCGACCTCATACGTTTAGAAATATCATGAAACGTGGACATTTCTTGGTCCCGGGCTGATTGGTGAATTTTTTCACGACGCGAAAAATGCCGAGCTGATATATGTACTTGGGATCTGAAAATTGCGTTTTCTGTTATCGACGCTATACGTTTTTAAATACCATGAAACGTGAAGATTTCTTGGTCCCGGGCTGATTGGACCATTTTTCAACAACACGTAAAATACGCAACAGATATAAGTACTTGGGATCTGAAAATTGAGTTTTCTGTTATCGACGCTATACGTTTATAAATACCATGAAACGTGGAGATTTCTTAGTCCCGGGCTGATTGGGGAATTTTTTCACGACGCGAAAAATTCCGAGCTGACATAAGTACTTGGGAACTGAAAATTGAGTTTTCTGTTATCGACGCTATACGTTTAGAAATACCAGGAAACGTGGACATTTCTTGGTCCCGGGCTTATTGGTGAATTTTTTCACGACGCGAAAAATGCCGAGCTGATATAAGTACTTGTGATCCGAAAATTGAGTTTTCTGTTATCGACGCTATACGTTTATAAATACCATGAAACGTGGAAATTTCTTAGTCCCGGGCTGATTGGGGAATTTTCTCACGACGCGAAAAATTCCGAGCTGACATAAGTACTTGGGAACTGAAAATTGAGTTTTCTGTTATCGACGCTATACGTTTAGAAATACCATGAAACGTGGACATTTCTTGGTCCCGGGCTGATTGGTGAATTTTTTCACGACGCGAAAAATGCCGAGCTGATATAAGTACTTGTGATACGAAAATTGAGTTTTCTGTTATCGACGCTATACGTTTATAAATACCATGAAACGTGGAGATTTCTTAGTCCCGGGCTGATTGTGGGAATTTTTTCACGACGCGAAAAATTCTGAGCTGATATAAGTACTTGGGATCTGAAAATTGAGTTTCCTGTTATCGACGTTATACGTTTTGAAATACCATGAAACGTGGACATTTCTTGGTCCCGGGCCGATTGGACCATTTTTCAACAACACGTGAAATACGTAGATGATATAAGTACTTGGGATCTGAAAATTGAGTTTTCAGTTATCGACCTCATACGTTTAGAAATACCATGAAACGTGGACATTTCTTGGTCCCGGGCTGATTGGTGAATTTTTTCACGACGCGAAAAATGCCGAGCTGATATAAGTACTTGGGATCTGAAAGTTGCGTTTTCTGTTATCGACGCTATACGTTTATAAGTACCATGAAACGTGGAGATTTCTTGGTCCCGGGCTGATTGGACCATTTTTCAATAACACGTGAAATAGACAGATGATAGAAGTACTTGGGATCTGAAAATTGAGTTTTCAGTTATCGACCTCATACGTTTAGAAATATCATGAAACGTGGACATTTCTTGGTCCCGGGCTGATTGGTGAATTTTTTCACGACGCGAAAAATGCCGAGCTGATATAAGTACTTGGGATCTGAAAATTGCGTTTTCTGTTATCGACTGTATACGTTTATAAATACCATGAAACGTGAAGATTTCTTGGTCCCGGGCTGATTGGACCATTTTTCAACAACACGTAAAATACGCAACTGATATAAGTACTTGGGATCTGATAATTGAGTTTTCTGTTATCGACGCTATACGTTTATAAATACCATGAAACGTGGAGATTTCTTAGTCCCGTGCTGATTGGGGAATTTTTTCACGACGCGAAAAATTTCGAGCTGACATAAGTACTTGGGAACTGAAAATTGAGTTTTCTGTTATCGACGCTATACGTTTAGAAATACCATGAAACGTGTTTATTTCTTGGTCGCGGGCTGATTGGTGAATTTTTTCACGACGCGAAAAATGCCGAGCTGATATAAGTAATTGGGATCTGAAAATTGCGTTTTCTGTTATCGACGCTATACGTTTATAAATACCATGAAACGTGGAGATTTCTTGGTCCCGGGCTGATTGGACCAGTTTTCAATAACACGTGAAATAGGCAGATGATAGAAGTACTTGGGATCTGAAAATTGAGTTTTCAGTTATCGACCTCATACGTTTAGAAATACCATGAAACGTGGACATTTCTTGGTCCCGGGCTGATTGGTGAATTTTTTCACGACGCGAAAAATTCTGAGCTGATATAAGTACTTGGGATCTGAAAATTGAGTTTCCTGTTATCGACGTTATACGTTTTGAAATACCATGAAACGTGAAGATTTCTTGGTCCCGGGCTGATTGGGGAATTTTTTCACGACGCGAAAAATTCCGAGCTGATATATGTACTTGGGATCTGAAAATTGCGTTTTCTGTTATCGACGCTATACGTTTTTAAATACCATGAAACGTGAAGATTTCTTGGTCCCGGGCTGATTGGACCATTTTTCAATAACACGTGAAATAGGCAGATGATATAAGTACTTGGGATCTGAAAATTGAGTTTTCAGTTATCGACCTCATACGTTTATAAATACCATGAAACGTGGAGATTTCTTAGTCCCGGGCTGATTGGGGAATTTTTTCACGACGCGAAAAGTTCCGAGCTGACATAAGTACTTGGGATCTGAAAATTGAGTTTTCAGTTATCGACCTCATACGTTTAGAAATACCATGAAACGTGGACATTTCTTGGTCCCGGGCTGATTGGGGAATTATTTCACGACGCGAGAAATGCCGAGCTGATATAAGTACTTGGGATCTGAAAATTGCGTTTTCTGTTATCGACGCTATACGTTTATAAATACCATGAAACTTGGAGATTTCTTGGTCCCGGGCTGATTGGACCATTTTTCAATAACACGTGAAATAGGCAGATGATATAAGTACTTGGGATCTGAAAATTGAGTTTTCAGTTATCGACCTCATACGTTTAGAAATACCATGAAACGTGGACATTTCTTGGTCCCGGGCCGATTGGCTCATTTTTCAACAACACGTGAAATACGCAGATGATATAAGTACTTGGGATCTGAAAATTGAGTTTTCAGTTATCGACCTCATACGTTTAGAAATACCATGAAACGTGGACATTTCTTGGTCCCGGGCTGATTGGTGAATTTTTTCACGACGCGAAAAATGCCGAGCTGATATAAGTACTTGGGATCTGAAAATTGCGTTTTCTGTTATCGACGCTATACGTTTATAAGTACTATGAAATGTGGAGATTTCTTGGTCCCGGGCTGATTGGACCATTTTTCAACAACACGTAAAATACGCAACTGATATAAGTACTTGGGATCTGAAAATTGAGTTTTCTGTTATCGACGCTATACGTTTATAAATACCATGAAACGTGGAGATTTCTTAGTCCCGGGCTGATTGGGGAATTTTTTCACGACGCGAAAAATTCCGAGCTGACATAAGTACTTGGGAACTGAAAATTGAGTTTTCTGTTATCGACGCTATACGTTTAGAAATACCATGAAACGTGGACATTTCTTGGTCCCGGGCTGATTGGTGAATTTTTTCACGACGCGAAAAATGCCGAGCTGATATAAGTACTTGTGATACGAAAATTGAGTTTTCTGTTATCGACGCTATACGTTTATAAATACCATGAAACGTGGAGATTTCTTAGTCCCGGGCTGATTGGGGAATTTTTTCACGACGCGAAAAATTCCGAGCTGACATAAGTACTTGGGAACTGAAAATTGAGTTTTCTGTTATCGACACTATACGTTTAGAAATACCATGAAACGTGGACATTTCTTGGTCCCGGGCTGATTAGTGAATTTTTTCACGACGCGAAAAATGCCGAGCTGATATAAGTACTTGTGATCCGAAAATTGAGTTTTCTGTTATCGACGCTATACTTTTATAAATACCATGAAACGTGGAGATTCCTTAGTCCCGGGCTGATTGGGGAATTTTTTCACGACGCGAAAAATTCCGAGCTGACATAAGTACTTGGGATCTGAAAATTGAGTTTTCAGTTATCGACCTCATACGTTTAGAAATACCATGAAACGTGGACATTTCTTGGTCCCGGGCTGATTGGTGAATTTTTTCACGACGCGAAAAATGCCGAGCTGATATAAGTACTTGTGATCCGAAAATTGAGTTTTCCGTTATCGATGCTATACGTTTATTAATACCATGAAACGTGGAGATTTCTTAGTCCCGGGCTGATTGGGGAATTTTTTCACGACGCGAAAAATTCCGAGCTGACATAAGTACTTGGGATCTGAAAATTGAGTTTTCAGTTATCGACCTCATACGTTTAGAAATACCATGAAACGTATTTATTTCTTGGTCGCGGGCTGATTGGTGAATTTTTTCACGACGCGAAAAATGCCGAGCTGATATAAGTACTTGGGATCTGAAAATTGCGTTTTCTGTTATCGACGCTATACGTTTATAAATACCATGAAACGTGGAGATTTCTTGGTCCCGGGCTGATTGGACCATTTTTCAATAACACGTGAAATAGGCAGATGATGGAAGTACTTGGGATCTGAAAATTGAGTTTTCAGTTATCGACCTCATACGTTTAGAAATACCACGAAACGTGGACATTTCTTGGTCCCGGGCTGATTGGTGAATTTTTTCACGACGCGAAAAATGCCGAGCTGATATAAGTACTTCGGATCCGAAAATTGAGTTTTCTGTTATCGACGCTATACGTTTATAAATACCATGAAACGTGAAGATTTCTTGGTCCCGGGCTGATTGGACCATTTTTCAACATCACGTAAAATACGCAACTGATATAAGTACTTGGGATCTGAAAATTGAGTTTTCTGTTATCGACGCTATACGTTTAGAAATACCATGAAACGTGGACATTTCTTGGTCCCGGGCTGATTGGGGAATTTTTTCACGACGCGAAAAATTCTGAGCTGATATAAGTACTTGGGATCTGAAAATTGAGTTTCCTGTTATCGACGTTATACGTTTTGAAATACCATGAAACGTGGACATTTCTTGGTCCCGGGCCGATTGGACCATTTTTCAACAACACGTGAAATACGTAGATGATATAAGTACTTGGGATCTGAAAATTGAGTTTTCAGTTATCGACCTCATACGTTTAGAAATACCATGAAACGTGGACATTTCTTGGTCCCGGGCTGATTGGTGAATTTTTTCACGACGCGAAAAATGCCGAGCTGATATAAGTACTTGTGATACGAAAATTGAGTTTTCTGTTATCGACGCTATACGTTTATAAATACCATGAAACGTGGAGATTTCTTAGTCCCGGGCTGATTGTGGGAATTTTTTCACGACGCGAAAAATTCTGAGCTGATATAAGTACTTGGGATCTGAAAATTGAGTTTCCTGTTATCGACGTTATACGTTATGAAATACCATGAAACGTGGACATTTCTTGGTCCCGGGCCGATTGGACCATTTTTCAACAACACGTGAAATACGTAGATGATATAAGTACTTGGGATCTGAAAATTGAGTTTTCAGTTATCGACCTCATACGTTTAGAAATACCATGAAACGTGGACATTTCTTGGTCCCGGGCTGATTGGTGAATTTTTTCACGACGCGAAAAATGCCGAGCTGATATAAGTACTTGGGATCTGAAAGTTGCGTTTTCTGTTATCGACGCTATACGTTTATAAGTACCATGAAACGTGGAGATTTCTTGGTCCCGGGCTGATTGGACCATTTTTCAATAACACGTGAAATAGACAGATGATAGAAGTACTTGGGATCTGAAAATTGAGTTTTCAGTTATCGACCTCATACGTTTAGAAATATCATGAAACGTGGACATTTCTTGGTCCCGGGCTGATTGGTGAATTTTTTCACGACGCGAAAAATGCCGAGCTGATATAAGTACTTGGGATCTGAAAATTGCGTTTTCTGTTATCGACTGTATACGTTTATAAATACCATGAAACGTGAAGATTTCTTGGTCCCGGGCTGATTGGACCATTTTTCAACAACACGTAAAATACGCAACTGATATAAGTACTTGGGATCTGATAATTGAGTTTTCTGTTATCGACGCTATACGTTTATAAATACCATGAAACGTGGAGATTTCTTAGTCCCGTGCTGATTGGGGAATTTTTTCACGACGCGAAAAATTTCGAGCTGACATAAGTACTTGGGAACTGAAAATTGAGTTTTCTGTTATCGACGCTATACGTTTAGAAATACCATGAAACGTGTTTATTTCTTGGTCGCGGGCTGATTGGTGAATTTTTTCACGACGCGAAAAATGCCGAGCTGATATAAGTAATTGGGATCTGAAAATTGCGTTTTCTGTTATCGACGCTATACGTTTATAAATACCATGAAACGTGGAGATTTCTTGGTCCCGGGCTGATTGGACCAGTTTTCAATAACACGTGAAATAGGCAGATGATAGAAGTACTTGGGATCTGAAAATTGAGTTTTCAGTTATCGACCTCATACGTTTAGAAATACCATGAAACGTGGACATTTCTTGGTCCCGGGCTGATTGGTGAATTTTTTCACGACGCGAAAAATTCTGAGCTGATATAAGTACTTGGGATCTGAAAATTGAGTTTCCTGTTATCGACGTTATACGTTTTGAAATACCATGAAACGTGAAGATTTCTTGGTCCCGGGCTGATTGGGGAATTTTTTCACGACGCGAAAAATTCCGAGCTGATATATGTACTTGGGATCTGAAAATTGCGTTTTCTGTTATCGACGCTATACGTTTTTAAATACCATGAAACGTGAAGATTTCTTGGTCCCGGGCTGATTGGACCATTTTTCAATAACACGTGAAATAGGCAGATGATATAAGTACTTGGGATCTGAAAATTGAGTTTTCAGTTATCGACCTCATACGTTTATAAATACCATGAAACGTGGAGATTTCTTAGTCCCGGGCTGATTGGGGAATTTTTTCACGACGCGAAAAGTTCCGAGCTGACATAAGTACTTGGGATCTGAAAATTGAGTTTTCAGTTATCGACCTCATACGTTTAGAAATACCATGAAACGTGGACATTTCTTGGTCCCGGGCTGATTGGGGAATTATTTCACGACGCGAGAAATGCCGAGCTGATATAAGTACTTGGGATCTGAAAATTGCGTTTTCTGTTATCGACGCTATACGTTTATAAATACCATGAAACTTGGAGATTTCTTGGTCCCGGGCTGATTGGACCATTTTTCAATAACACGTGAAATAGGCAGATGATATAAGTACTTGGGATCTGAAAATTGAGTTTTCAGTTATCGACCTCATACGTTTAGAAATACCATGAAACGTGGACATTTCTTGGTCCCGGGCCGATTGGCTCATTTTTCAACAACACGTGAAATACGCAGATGATATAAGTACTTGGGATCTGAAAATTGAGTTTTCAGTTATCGACCTCATACGTTTAGAAATACCATGAAACGTGGACATTTCTTGGTCCCGGGCTGATTGGTGAATTTTTTCACGACGCGAAAAATGCCGAGCTGATATAAGTACTTGGGATCTGAAAATTGCGTTTTCTGTTATCGACGCTATACGTTTATAAGTACTATGAAATGTGGAGATTTCTTGGTCCCGGGCTGATTGGACCATTTTTCAACAACACGTAAAATACGCAACTGATATAAGTACTTGGGATCTGAAAATTGAGTTTTCTGTTATCGACGCTATACGTTTATAAATACCATGAAACGTGGAGATTTCTTAGTCCCGGGCTGATTGGGGAATTTTTTCACGACGCGAAAAATTCCGAGCTGACATAAGTACTTGGGAACTGAAAATTGAGTTTTCTGTTATCGACGCTATACGTTTAGAAATACCATGAAACGTGGACATTTCTTGGTCCCGGGCTGATTGGTGAATTTTTTCACGACGCGAAAAATGCCGAGCTGATATAAGTACTTGTGATACGAAAATTGAGTTTTCTGTTATCGACGCTATACGTTTATAAATACCATGAAACGTGGAGATTTCTTAGTCCCGGGCTGATTGGGGAATTTTTTCACGACGCGAAAAATTCCGAGCTGACATAAGTACTTGGGAACTGAAAATTGAGTTTTCTGTTATCGACACTATACGTTTAGAAATACCATGAAACGTGGACATTTCTTGGTCCCGGGCTGATTAGTGAATTTTTTCACGACGCGAAAAATGCCGAGCTGATATAAGTACTTGTGATCCGAAAATTGAGTTTTCTGTTATCGACGCTATACTTTTATAAATACCATGAAACGTGGAGATTCCTTAGTCCCGGGCTGATTGGGGAATTTTTTCACGACGCGAAAAATTCCGAGCTGACATAAGTACTTGGGATCTGAAAATTGAGTTTTCAGTTATCGACCTCATACGTTTAGAAATACCATGAAACGTGGACATTTCTTGGTCCCGGGCTGATTGGTGAATTTTCTTTCGACGCGAAAAATGCCGAGCTGATATAAGTACTTGGGATCGGAAAATTGAGTTTCCTGTTATCGACGCTATACGTTTTGAAATACCATGAAACGTGGACATTTCTTGGTCCCGGGCCGATTGGCTCATTTTTCAACAACACGTGAAATACGCAGATGATGGAAGTACTTGGGATCTGAAAATTGAGTTTTCAGTTATCGACCTCATACGTTTAGAAATACCACGAAACGTGGACATTTCTTGGTCCCGGGCTGATTGGTGAATTTTTTCACGACGCGAAAAATGCCGAGCTGATAAAAGTACTTCGGATCCGAAAATTGACTTTTCTGTTATCGACGCTATACGTTTATAAATACCATGAAACGTGAAGATTTCTTGGTCCCGGGCTGATTGGACCATTTTTCAACATCACGTAAAATACGCAACTGATATAAGTACTTGGGATCTGAAAATTGAGTTTTCTGTTATCGACGCTATACGTTTATAAATACCATGAAACGTGGAGATTTCTTAGTCCCGGGCTGATTGGGGAATTTTTTCACGACGCGAAAAATTCCGAGCTGACATAAGTACTTGGGAACTGAAAATTGAGATTTCTGTTATCGACGCTATACGTTTAGAAATACCATGAAACGTGGACATTTCTTGGCCCCGGGCTGATTGGTGAATTTTTTCACGACGCGAAAAATGCCGAGCTGATATAAGTACTTGTGATCCGAAAATTGAGTTTTCCGTTATCGATGCTATACGTTTATTAATACCATGAAACGTGGAGATTTCTTAGTCCCGGGCTGATTGGGGAATTTTTTCACGACGCGAAAAATTCCGAGCTGACATAAGTACTTGGGATTTGAAAATTGAGTTTTCAGTTATCGACCTCATACGTTTAGAAATACCATGAAACGTGGACATTTCTTGGTCCCGGGCTGATTGGTAAATTTTCTCACGACGCGAAAAATGCCGAGCTGATATAAGTATTTGGGATCGGAAAATTGAGTTTCCTGTTATCGACGCTATACGTTTTGAAATACCATGAAACGTGGACATTTCTTGGTCCCGGGCCGATTGGCTCATTATTCAACAACACGTGAAATACGCAGATGATGTAAGTACTTGGGATTTGAAAATTGAGTTTTCAGTTATCGACCTCATACGTATAGAAATACCATGAAACGTGGACATTTCTTGGTCCCGGGCTGATTGGGGAATTATTTCACGACGCGAAAAATGCCGAGCTGATATAAGTACTTGGGATCTGAAAATTGCGTTTTCTGTTATCGACGCTATACGTTTATAAATACCATGAAACTTGGAGATTTCTTAGTCCCGGGCTGATTGGGGAATTTTTTCACGACGCGAAAAATTCCGAGCTGACATAAGTACTTGGGAAATGAAAATTGAGATTTCTGTTATCGACGCTATACGTTTAGAAATACCATGAAACGTGGACATTTCTTGGTCCCGGGCTGATTGGTGAATTTTTTCACGACGCGAAAAATGCCGAGCTGATATAAGTACTTGTGATCCGAAAATTGAGTTTTCTGTTATCGACGCTATACGTTTATAAATACCATGAAACGTGGAGATTTCTTAGTCCCGGGCTGATAGGGGAATTTTTTCACGACGCGAAAAATTCCGAGCTGACATAAGTACTTGGGATCTGAAAATTGAGTTTTCAGTTATCGACCTCATACGTTTAGAAATACCATGAAACGTGGACATTTCTTGATCCCGGGCTGATTGGGGAATTATTTCACGACGAGAGAAATGCCGAGCTGATATAAGTACTTGGGATCTGAAAATTGCGTTTTCTGTTATCGACGCTATACGTTTATAAATACCATGAAACTCGGAGATTTCTTGGTCCCGGGCTGATTGGACCATTTTTCAATAACACGTGAAATAGGCAGATGATATAAGTACTTGGGATCTGAAAATTGAGTTTTCAGTTATCGACCTCATACGTTTAGAAATACCATGAAACGTGGACATTTCTTGGTCCCGGGCCGATTGGCTCATTTTTCAACAACACGTGAAATACGCAGATGATATAAGTACTTGGGATCTGAAAATTGAGTTTTCAGTTATCGACCTCATACGTTTAGAAATACCATGAAACGTGGACATTTCTTGGTCCCGGGCTGATTGCTGAATTTTTTCACGACGCGAAAAATGCCGAGCTGATATAAGTACTTGGGATCTGAAAATTGCGTTTTCTGTTATCGACGCTATACGTTTATAAGTACCATGAAACGTGGAGATTTCTTGGTCCCGGGCTGATTGGACCATTTTTCAACTACACGTAAAATACGCAACTGATATAAGTACTTGTGATCCGAAAATTGAGTTTTCTGTTATCGACGCTATACGTTTATAAATACCATGAAACGTGGAGATTTCTTAGTCCCGGGCTGATTGGGGAATTTTTTCACGACGCGAAAAATTCCGAGCTGACATAAGTACTTGGGATCTGAAAATTGAGTTTTCAGTTATCGACCTCATACGTTTAGAAATACCATGAAACGTGGACATTTCTTGGTCCCGGGCTGATTGGTGAATTTTCTCTCGACGCGAAAAATGCCAAGCTGATATAAGTACTTGGGATCGGAAAATTGAGTTTCCTGTTATCGACGCTATACGTTTTGAAATACCATGAAACGTGGACATTTCTTGGTCCCGGGCCGATTGGCTCATTTTTCAACAACACATGAAATACGCAGATGATGTAAGTACTTGGGATCTGAAAATTGAGTTTTCAGTTATCGACCTCATACGTTTAGAAATACCATGAACCGTGGACATTTCTTGGTCCCGGGCCGATTGGCTCATTTTTCACCAACACGTGAAATACGCAGATGATATAAGTACTTGGGATCTGAAAATTGAGTTTTCAGTTATCGACCTCATACGTTTAGAAATACCATGAAACGTATTTATTTCTTGGTCGCGGGCTGATTGGTGAATTTTTTCACGACGCGAAAAATGCCGAGCTGATATAAGTACTTGGGATCTGAAAATTGCGTTTTCTGTTATCGACGCTATACGTTTATAAATACCATGAAACGTGGAGATTTCTTGGTCCCGGGCTGATTGGACCATTTTTCAATAACACGTGAAATAGGCAGATGATGGAAGTACTTGGGATCTGAAAATTGAGTTTTCAGTTATCGACCTCATACGTTTAGAAATACCACGAAACGTGGACATTTCTTGGTCCCGGGCTGATTGGTGAATTTTTTCACGACGCGAAAAATGCCGAGCTGATATAAGTACTTCGGATCCGAAAATTGAGTTTTCTGTTATCGACGCTATACGTTTATAAATACCATGAAACGTGAAGATTTCTTGGTCCCGGGCTGATTGGACCATTTTTCAACATCACGTAAAATACGCAACTGATATAAGTACTTGGGATCTGAAAATTGAGTTTTCTGTTATCGACGCTATACGTTTATAAATACCATGAAACGTGGAGATTTCTTAGTCCCGGGCTGATTGGGGAATTTTTTCACGACGCGAAAAATTCCGAGCTGACATAAGTACTTGGGAACTGAAAATTGAGATTTCTGTTATCGACGCTATACGTTTAGAAATACCATGAAACGTGGACATTTCTTGGTCCCGGGCTGATTGGTGAATTTTTTCACGACGCGAAAAATGCCGAGCTGATATAAGTACTTGTGATCCGAAAATTGAGTTTTCCGTTATCGATGCTATACGTTTATTAATACCATGAAACGTGGAGATTTCTTAGTCCCGGGCTGATTGGACCATTTTTTAATAACACGTGAAATAGGCAGATGATATAAGTACTTGGGATCTGAAAATTGAGTTTTCAGTAATCGACCTCATACGTTTAGAAATACCATGAAACGTGGACATTTCTTGGTCCCGGGCTGATTGGGGAATTTTTTCACGACGCGAAAAATGCCGAGCTGATATAAGTACTTGGGATCGGAAAATTGAGTTTCCTGTTATCGACGCTATACGTTTTGAAATACCATGAAACGTGGACATTTCTTGGTCCCGGGCCGATTGGCTCATTTTTCAACAACACGTGAAATACGCAGATGATGTAAGTACTTGGGATCTGAAAATTGAGTTTTCAGTTATCGACCTCATACGTTTAGAAATACCCTGAAACGTGGACATTTCTTGGTCCCGGGCTGATTGGGGAATTATTTCACGACGCGAAAAATGCCGAGCTGATATAAGTACTTGGGATCTGAAAATTGCGTTTTCTGTTATCGACGCTATACGTTTATAAATACCATGAAACGTGGAGATTTCTTGGTCCCGGGCTGATTGGACCATTTTTCAATAACACGTGAAATAGGTAGATGATATAAGTACTTGGGATCTGAAAATTGAGTTTTCAGTTATCGACCTCATACGTTTAGAAATATCATGAAACGTGGACATTTCTTGGTCCCGGGCTGATTGGTGAATTTTTTCACGACGCGAAAAATGCCGAGCTGATATATGTACTTGGGATCTGAAAATTGCGTTTTCTGTTATCGACGCTATACGTTTTTAAATACCATGAAACGTGAAGATTTCTTGGTCCCGGGCTGATTGGACCATTTTTCAACAACACGTAAAATACGCAACAGATATAAGTACTTGAGATCTGAAAATTGAGTTTTCTGTTATCGACGCTATACGTTTATAAATACCATGAAACGTGGAGATTTCTTAGTCCCGGGCTGATTGGGGAATTTTTTCACGACGCGAAAAATTCCGAGCTGACATAAGTACTTGGGAACTGAAAATTGAGTTTTCTGTTATCGACGCTATACGTTTAGAAATACCAGGAAATGTGGACATTTCTTGGTCCCGGGCTTATTGGTGAATTTTTTCACGACGCGAAAAATGCCGAGCTGATATAAGTACTTGTGATCCGAAAATTGAGTTTTCTGTTATCGACGCTATACGTTTATAAATACCATGAAACGTGGAAATTTCTTAGTCCCGGGCTGATTGGGGAATTTTCTCACGACGCGAAAAATTCCGAGCTGACATAAGTACTTGGGAACTGAAAATTGAGTTTTCTGTTATCGACGCTATACGTTTAGAAATACCATGAAACGTGGACATTTCTTGGTCCCGGGCTGATTGGTGAATTTTTTCACGACGCGAAAAATGCCGAGCTGATATAAGTACTTGTGATACGAAAATTGAGTTTTCTGTTATCGACGCTATACGTTTATAAATACCATGAAACGTGGAGATTTCTTAGTCCCGGGCTGATTGTGGGAATTTTTTCACGACGCGAAAAATTCCGAGGTGACATAAGTACTTGGGATCTGAAAATTGAGTTTTCAGTTATCGACCTCATACGTTTAGAAATACCATGAAACGTGGACATTTCTTGGTCCCGGGCTGATTGGTGAATTTTCTCACGACGCGAAAAATGCCGAGCTGATATAAGTACTTGGGATCGGAAAATTGAGTTTCCTGTTATCGACGCTATACGTTTTGAAATACCATGAAACGTGGACATTTCTGGGTCCCGGGCCGATTGGCCCATTTTTCAACAACACGTGAAATACGCAGATGATATAAGTACTTGGGATCTGAAAATTGAGTTTTCAGTTATCGACCTCATACGTTTAGAAATACCATGAAACGTGGACATTTCTTGGTCCCGGGCTGATTGGGGAATTTTTTCACGACGCGAAAAATTCTGAGCTGATATAAGTACTTGGGATCTGAAAATTGAGTTTCCTGTTATCGACGTTATACGTTTTGAAATACCATGAAACGTGGACATTTCTTGGTCCCGGGCCGATTGGACCATTTTTCAACAACACGTGAAATACGTAGATGATATAAGTACTTGGGATCTGAAAATTGAGTTTTCAGTTATCGACCTCATACGTTTAGAAATACCATGAAACGTGGACATTTCTTGGTCCCGGGCTGATTGGTGAATTTTTTCACGACGCGAAAAATGCCGAGCTGATATAAGTACTTGGGATCTGAAAATTGCGTTTTCTGTTATCGACGCTATACGTTTATAAATACCATGAAACGTGGAGATTTCTTGGTCCCGGGCTGATTGGACCATTTTTCAATAACACGTGAAATAGGCAGATGATGGAAGTACTTGGGATCTGAAAATTGAGTTTTCAGTTATCGACCTCATACGTTTAGAAATACCACGAAACGTGGACATTTCTTGGTCCCGGGCTGATTGGGGAATTATTTCACGACGCGAAAAATGCCGAGCTGATATAAGTACTTGGGATCTGAAAATTGCGTTTTCTGTTATCGACGCTATACGTTTATAAATACCATGAAACGTGGAGATTTCTTGGTCCCGGGCTGATTGGACCATTTTTCAATAACACGTGAAATAGGTAGATGATATAAGTACTTGGGATCTGAAAATTGAGTTTTCAGTTATCGACCTCATACGTTTAGAAATATCATGAAACGTGGACATTTCTTGGTCCCGGGCTGATTGGTGAATTTTTTCACGACGCGAAAAATGCCGAGCTGATATATGTACTTGGGATCTGAAAATTGCGTTTTCTGTTATCGACGCTATACGTTTTTAAATACCATGAAACGTGAAGATTTCTTGGTCCCGGGCTGATTGGACCATTTTTCAACAACACGTAAAATACGCAACAGATATAAGTACTTGGGATCTGAAAATTGAGTTTTCTGTTATCGACGCTATACGTTTATAAATACCATGAAACGTGGAGATTTCTTAGTCCCGGGCTGATTGGGGAATTTTTTCACGACGCGAAAAATTCCGAGCTGACATAAGTACTTGGGAACTGAAAATTGAGTTTTCTGTTATCGACGCTATACGTTTAGAAATACCAGGAAACGTGGACATTTCTTGGTCCCGGGCTTATTGGTGAATTTTTTCACGACGCGAAAAATGCCGAGCTGATATAAGTACTTGTGATCCGAAAATTGAGTTTTCTGTTATCGACGCTATACGTTTATAAATACCATGAAACGTGGAAATTTCTTAGTCCCGGGCTGATTGGGGAATTTTCTCACGACGCGAAAAATTCCGAGCTGACATAAGTACTTGGGAACTGAAAATTGAGTTTTCTGTTATCGACGCTATACGTTTAGAAATACCATGAAACGTGGACATTTCTTGGTCCCGGGCTGATTGGTGAATTTTTTCACGACGCGAAAAATGCCGAGCTGATATAAGTACTTGTGATACGAAAATTGAGTTTTCTGTTATCGACGCTATACGTTTATAAATACCATGAAACGTGGAGATTTCTTAGTCCCGGGCTGATTGTGGGAATTTTTTCACGACGCGAAAAATTCTGAGCTGATATAAGTACTTGGGATCTGAAAATTGAGTTTCCTGTTATCGACGTTATACGTTTTGAAATACCATGAAACGTGGACATTTCTTGGTCCCGGGCCGATTGGACCATTTTTCAACAACACGTGAAATACGTAGATGATATAAGTACTTGGGATCTGAAAATTGAGTTTTCAGTTATCGACCTCATACGTTTAGAAATACCATGAAACGTGGACATTTCTTGGTCCCGGGCTGATTGGTGAATTTTTTCACGACGCGAAAAATGCCGAGCTGATATAAGTACTTGGGATCTGAAAGTTGCGTTTTCTGTTATCGACGCTATACGTTTATAAGTACCATGAAACGTGGAGATTTCTTGGTCCCGGGCTGATTGGACCATTTTTCAATAACACGTGAAATAGACAGATGATAGAAGTACTTGGGATCTGAAAATTGAGTTTTCAGTTATCGACCTCATACGTTTAGAAATATCATGAAACGTGGACATTTCTTGGTCCCGGGCTGATTGGTGAATTTTTTCACGACGCGAAAAATGCCGAGCTGATATAAGTACTTGGGATCTGAAAATTGCGTTTTCTGTTATCGACTGTATACGTTTATAAATACCATGAAACGTGAAGATTTCTTGGTCCCGGGCTGATTGGACCATTTTTCAACAACACGTAAAATACGCAACTGATATAAGTACTTGGGATCTGATAATTGAGTTTTCTGTTATCGACGCTATACGTTTATAAATACCATGAAACGTGGAGATTTCTTAGTCCCGTGCTGATTGGGGAATTTTTTCACGACGCGAAAAATTTCGAGCTGACATAAGTACTTGGGAACTGAAAATTGAGTTTTCTGTTATCGACGCTATACGTTTAGAAATACCATGAAACGTGTTTATTTCTTGGTCGCGGGCTGATTGGTGAATTTTTTCACGACGCGAAAAATGCCGAGCTGATATAAGTAATTGGGATCTGAAAATTGCGTTTTCTGTTATCGACGCTATACGTTTATAAATACCATGAAACGTGGAGATTTCTTGGTCCCGGGCTGATTGGACCAGTTTTCAATAACACGTGAAATAGGCAGATGATAGAAGTACTTGGGATCTGAAAATTGAGTTTTCAGTTATCGACCTCATACGTTTAGAAATACCATGAAACGTGGACATTTCTTGGTCCCGGGCTGATTGGTGAATTTTTTCACGACGCGAAAAATTCTGAGCTGATATAAGTACTTGGGATCTGAAAATTGAGTTTCCTGTTATCGACGTTATACGTTTTGAAATACCATGAAACGTGAAGATTTCTTGGTCCCGGGCTGATTGGGGAATTTTTTCACGACGCGAAAAATTCCGAGCTGATATATGTACTTGGGATCTGAAAATTGCGTTTTCTGTTATCGACGCTATACGTTTTTAAATACCATGAAACGTGAAGATTTCTTGGTCCCGGGCTGATTGGACCATTTTTCAATAACACGTGAAATAGGCAGATGATATAAGTACTTGGGATCTGAAAATTGAGTTTTCAGTTATCGACCTCATACGTTTATAAATACCATGAAACGTGGAGATTTCTTAGTCCCGGGCTGATTGGGGAATTTTTTCACGACGCGAAAAGTTCCGAGCTGACATAAGTACTTGGGATCTGAAAATTGAGTTTTCAGTTATCGACCTCATACGTTTAGAAATACCATGAAACGTGGACATTTCTTGGTCCCGGGCTGATTGGGGAATTATTTCACGACGCGAGAAATGCCGAGCTGATATAAGTACTTGGGATCTGAAAATTGCGTTTTCTGTTATCGACGCTATACGTTTATAAATACCATGAAACTTGGAGATTTCTTGGTCCCGGGCTGATTGGACCATTTTTCAATAACACGTGAAATAGGCAGATGATATAAGTACTTGGGATCTGAAAATTGAGTTTTCAGTTATCGACCTCATACGTTTAGAAATACCATGAAACGTGGACATTTCTTGGTCCCGGGCCGATTGGCTCATTTTTCAACAACACGTGAAATACGCAGATGATATAAGTACTTGGGATCTGAAAATTGAGTTTTCAGTTATCGACCTCATACGTTTAGAAATACCATGAAACGTGGACATTTCTTGGTCCCGGGCTGATTGGTGAATTTTTTCACGACGCGAAAAATGCCGAGCTGATATAAGTACTTGGGATCTGAAAATTGCGTTTTCTGTTATCGACGCTATACGTTTATAAGTACTATGAAATGTGGAGATTTCTTGGTCCCGGGCTGATTGGACCATTTTTCAACAACACGTAAAATACGCAACTGATATAAGTACTTGGGATCTGAAAATTGAGTTTTCTGTTATCGACGCTATACGTTTATAAATACCATGAAACGTGGAGATTTCTTAGTCCCGGGCTGATTGGGGAATTTTTTCACGACGCGAAAAATTCCGAGCTGACATAAGTACTTGGGAACTGAAAATTGAGTTTTCTGTTATCGACGCTATACGTTTAGAAATACCATGAAACGTGGACATTTCTTGGTCCCGGGCTGATTGGTGAATTTTTTCACGACGCGAAAAATGCCGAGCTGATATAAGTACTTGTGATACGAAAATTGAGTTTTCTGTTATCGACGCTATACGTTTATAAATACCATGAAACGTGGAGATTTCTTAGTCCCGGGCTGATTGGGGAATTTTTTCACGACGCGAAAAATTCCGAGCTGACATAAGTACTTGGGAACTGAAAATTGAGTTTTCTGTTATCGACACTATACGTTTAGAAATACCATGAAACGTGGACATTTCTTGGTCCCGGGCTGATTAGTGAATTTTTTCACGACGCGAAAAATGCCGAGCTGATATAAGTACTTGTGATCCGAAAATTGAGTTTTCTGTTATCGACGCTATACTTTTATAAATACCATGAAACGTGGAGATTCCTTAGTCCCGGGCTGATTGGGGAATTTTTTCACGACGCGAAAAATTCCGAGCTGACATAAGTACTTGGGATCTGAAAATTGAGTTTTCAGTTATCGACCTCATACGTTTAGAAATACCATGAAACGTGGACATTTCTTGGTCCCGGGCTGATTGGTGAATTTTTTCACGACGCGAAAAATGCCGAGCTGATATAAGTACTTGTGATCCGAAAATTGAGTTTTCCGTTATCGATGCTATACGTTTATTAATACCATGAAACGTGGAGATTTCTTAGTCCCGGGCTGATTGGGGAATTTTTTCACGACGCGAAAAATTCCGAGCTGACATAAGTACTTGGGATCTGAAAATTGAGTTTTCAGTTATCGACCTCATACGTTTAGAAATACCATGAAACGTATTTATTTCTTGGTCGCGGGCTGATTGGTGAATTTTTTCACGACGCGAAAAATGCCGAGCTGATATAAGTACTTGGGATCTGAAAATTGCGTTTTCTGTTATCGACGCTATACGTTTATAAATACCATGAAACGTGGAGATTTCTTGGTCCCGGGCTGATTGGACCATTTTTCAATAACACGTGAAATAGGCAGATGATGGAAGTACTTGGGATCTGAAAATTGAGTTTTCAGTTATCGACCTCATACGTTTAGAAATACCACGAAACGTGGACATTTCTTGGTCCCGGGCTGATTGGTGAATTTTTTCACGACGCGAAAAATGCCGAGCTGATATAAGTACTTCGGATCCGAAAATTGAGTTTTCTGTTATCGACGCTATACGTTTATAAATACCATGAAACGTGAAGATTTCTTGGTCCCGGGCTGATTGGACCATTTTTCAACATCACGTAAAATACGCAACTGATATAAGTACTTGGGATCTGAAAATTGAGTTTTCTGTTATCGACGCTATACGTTTAGAAATACCATGAAACGTGGACATTTCTTGGTCCCGGGCTGATTGGGGAATTTTTTCACGACGCGAAAAATTCTGAGCTGATATAAGTACTTGGGATCTGAAAATTGAGTTTCCTGTTATCGACGTTATACGTTTTGAAATACCATGAAACGTGGACATTTCTTGGTCCCGGGCCGATTGGACCATTTTTCAACAACACGTGAAATACGTAGATGATATAAGTACTTGGGATCTGAAAATTGAGTTTTCAGTTATCGACCTCATACGTTTAGAAATACCATGAAACGTGGACATTTCTTGGTCCCGGGCTGATTGGTGAATTTTTTCACGACGCGAAAAATGCCGAGCTGATATAAGTACTTGTGATACGAAAATTGAGTTTTCTGTTATCGACGCTATACGTTTATAAATACCATGAAACGTGGAGATTTCTTAGTCCCGGGCTGATTGTGGGAATTTTTTCACGACGCGAAAAATTCTGAGCTGATATAAGTACTTGGGATCTGAAAATTGAGTTTCCTGTTATCGACGTTATACGTTTTGAAATACCATGAAACGTGGACATTTCTTGGTCCCGGGCCGATTGGACCATTTTTCAACAACACGTGAAATACGTAGATGATATAAGTACTTGGGATCTGAAAATTGAGTTTTCAGTTATCGACCTCATACGTTTAGAAATACCATGAAACGTGGACATTTCTTGGTCCCGGGCTGATTGGTGAATTTTTTCACGACGCGAAAAATGCCGAGCTGATATAAGTACTTGGGATCTGAAAGTTGCGTTTTCTGTTATCGACGCTATACGTTTATAAGTACCATGAAACGTGGAGATTTCTTGGTCCCGGGCTGATTGGACCATTTTTCAATAACACGTGAAATAGACAGATGATAGAAGTACTTGGGATCTGAAAATTGAGTTTTCAGTTATCGACCTCATACGTTTAGAAATATCATGAAACGTGGACATTTCTTGGTCCCGGGCTGATTGGTGAATTTTTTCACGACGCGAAAAATGCCGAGCTGATATAAGTACTTGGGATCTGAAAATTGCGTTTTCTGTTATCGACTGTATACGTTTATAAATACCATGAAACGTGAAGATTTCTTGGTCCCGGGCTGATTGGACCATTTTTCAACAACACGTAAAATACGCAACTGATATAAGTACTTGGGATCTGATAATTGAGTTTTCTGTTATCGACGCTATACGTTTATAAATACCATGAAACGTGGAGATTTCTTAGTCCCGTGCTGATTGGGGAATTTTTTCACGACGCGAAAAATTTCGAGCTGACATAAGTACTTGGGAACTGAAAATTGAGTTTTCTGTTATCGACGCTATACGTTTAGAAATACCATGAAACGTGTTTATTTCTTGGTCGCGGGCTGATTGGTGAATTTTTTCACGACGCGAAAAATGCCGAGCTGATATAAGTAATTGGGATCTGAAAATTGCGTTTTCTGTTATCGACGCTATACGTTTATAAATACCATGAAACGTGGAGATTTCTTGGTCCCGGGCTGATTGGACCAGTTTTCAATAACACGTGAAATAGGCAGATGATAGAAGTACTTGGGATCTGAAAATTGAGTTTTCAGTTATCGACCTCATACGTTTAGAAATACCATGAAACGTGGACATTTCTTGGTCCCGGGCTGATTGGTGAATTTTTTCACGACGCGAAAAATTCTGAGCTGATATAAGTACTTGGGATCTGAAAATTGAGTTTCCTGTTATCGACGTTATACGTTTTGAAATACCATGAAACGTGAAGATTTCTTGGTCCCGGGCTGATTGGGGAATTTTTTCACGACGCGAAAAATTCCGAGCTGATATATGTACTTGGGATCTGAAAATTGCGTTTTCTGTTATCGACGCTATACGTTTTTAAATACCATGAAACGTGAAGATTTCTTGGTCCCGGGCTGATTGGACCATTTTTCAATAACACGTGAAATAGGCAGATGATATAAGTACTTGGGATCTGAAAATTGAGTTTTCAGTTATCGACGCTATACGTTTAGAAATACCATGAAACGTGGACATTTCTTGGTCCCGGGCCGATTGGCTCATTTTTCAACAACACGTGAAATACGCAGATGATGTAAGTACTTGGGATCTGAAAATTGAGTTTTCAGTTATCGACCTCATACTTTTAGAAATACCATGAAACGTGGACATTTCTTGGTCCCGGGCCGATTGGCTCATTTTTCAACAACACGTGAAATACGCAGATGATATAAGTACTTGGGATCTGAAAATTGAGTTTTCAGTTATCGACCTCATACGTTTAAAAATACCATGAAACGTATTTATTTCTTGGTCGCGGGCTGATTGGTGAATTTTTTCACGACGCGAAAAATGCCGAGCTGATATAAGTACTTGGGATCTGAAAATTGCGTTTTCTGTTATCGACGCTATACGTTTATAAATACCATGAAACGTGGAGATTTCTTGGTCCCGGGCTGATTGGACCATTTTTCAATAACACGTGAAATAGGCAGATGATGGAAGTACTTGGGATCTGAAAATTGAGTTTTCAGTTATCGACCTCATACGTTTAGAAATACCATGAAACGTGGACATTTCTTGGTCCCGGGCTGATTGGACCATTTTTCAACATCACGTAAAATACGCAACTGATATAAGTACTTGGGATCTGAAAATTGAGTTTTCTGTTATCGAAGCTATACGTTTATAAATACCATGAAACGTGGAGATTTCTTAGTCCCGGGCTGATTGGGAAATTTTTTCACGACGCGAAAAATTCCGAGCTGACATAAGTACTTGGGAACTGAAAATTGAGATTTCTGTTATCGACGCTATACGTTTAGAAATACCATGAAACGAGGACATTTCTTGGTCCCGGGCTGATTGGTGAATTTTTTCACGACGCGAAAAATGCCGAGCTGATATAAGTACTTGTGATCCGAAAATTGAGTTTTCCGTTATCGATGCTATACGTTTATTAATACCATGAAACGTGGAGATTTCTTAGTCCCGGGCTGATTGGGGAATTTTTTCACGACGCGAAAAATTCCGAGCTGACATAAGTACTTGGGATTTGAAAATTGAGTTTTCAGTTATCGACCTCATACGTTTAGAAATACCATGAAACGTGGACATTTCTTGGTCCCGGGCTGATTGGTAAATTTTCTCACGACGCGAAAAATGCCGAGCTGATATAAGTATTTGGGATCGGAAAATTGAGTTTCCTGTTATCGACGCTATACGTTTTGAAATACCATGAAACGTGGACATTTCTTGGTCCCGGGCCGATTGGCTCATTATTCAACAACACGTGAAATACGCATATGATGTAAGTACTTGGGATCTGAAAATTGAGTTTTCAGTTATCGACCTCATACGTTTAGAAATACCATGAAACGTGGACATTTCTTGGTCCCGGGCTGATTGGGGAATTATTTCACGACGCGAAAAATGCCGAGCTGATATAAGTACTTGGGATCTGAAAATTGCGTTTTCTGTTATCGACGCTATACGTTTATAAATACCATGAAACTTGGAGATTTCTTAGTCCCGGGCTGATTGGGGAATTTTTTCACGACGCGAAAAATTCCGAGCTGACATAAGTACTTGGGATCTGAAAATTGAGTTTTCAGTTATCGACCTCATACGTTTAGAAATACCATGAAACGTGGACATTTCTTGATCCCGGGCTGATTGGGGAATTATTTCACGACGAGAGAAATGCCGAGCTGATATAAGTACTTGGGATCTGAAAATTGCGTTTTCTGTTATCGACGCTATACGTTTATAAATACCATGAAACTCGGAGATTTCTTGGTCCCGGGCTGATTGGACCATTTTTCAATAACACGTGAAATAGGCAGATGATATAAGTACTTGGGATCTGAAAATTGAGTTTTCAGTTATCGACCTCATACGTTTAGAAATACCATGAAACGTGGACATTTCTTGGTCCCGGGCCGATTGGCTCATTTTTCAACAACACGTGAAATACGCAGATGATATAAGTACTTGGGATCTGAAAATTGAGTTTTCAGTTATCGACCTCATACGTTTAGAAATACCATGAAACGTGGACATTTCTTGGTCCCGGGCTGATTGCTGAATTTTTTCACGACGCGAAAAATGCCGAGCTGATATAAGTACTTGGGATCTGAAAATTGCGTTTTCTGTTATCGACGCTATACGTTTATAAGTACCATGAAACGTGGAGATTTCTTGGTCCCGGGCTGATTGGACCATTTTTCAACTACACGTAAAATACGCAACTGATATAAGTACTTGTGATCCGAAAATTGAGTTTTCTGTTATCGACGCTATACGTTTATAAATACCATGAAACGTGGAGATTTCTTAGTCCCGGGCTGATTGGGGAATTTTTTCACGACGCGAAAAATTCCGAGCTGACATAAGTACTTGGGATCTGAAAATTGAGTTTTCAGTTATCGACCTCATACGTTTAGAAATACCATGAAACGTGGACATTTCTTGGTCCCGGGCTGATTGGTGAATTTTCTCTCGACGCGAAAAATGCCAAGCTGATATAAGTACTTGGGATCGGAAAATTGAGTTTCCTGTTATCGACGCTATACGTTTTGAAATACCATGAAACGTGGACATTTCTTGGTCCCGGGCCGATTGGCTCATTTTTCAACAACACATGAAATACGCAGATGATGTAAGTACTTGGGATCTGAAAATTGAGTTTTCAGTTATCGACCTCATACGTTTAGAAATACCATGAACCGTGGACATTTCTTGGTCCCGGGCCGATTGGCTCATTTTTCACCAACACGTGAAATACGCAGATGATATAAGTACTTGGGATCTGAAAATTGAGTTTTCAGTTATCGACCTCATACGTTTAGAAATACCATGAAACGTATTTATTTCTTGGTCGCGGGCTGATTGGTGAATTTTTTCACGACGCGAAAAATGCCGAGCTGATATAAGTACTTGGGATCTGAAAATTGCGTTTTCTGTTATCGACGCTATACGTTTATAAATACCATGAAACGTGGAGATTTCTTGGTCCCGGGCTGATTGGACCATTTTTCAATAACACGTGAAATAGGCAGATGATGGAAGTACTTGGGATCTGAAAATTGAGTTTTCAGTTATCGACCTCATACGTTTAGAAATACCACGAAACGTGGACATTTCTTGGTCCCGGGCTGATTGGTGAATTTTTTCACGACGCGAAAAATGCCGAGCTGATATAAGTACTTCGGATCCGAAAATTGAGTTTTCTGTTATCGACGCTATACGTTTATAAATACCATGAAACGTGAAGATTTCTTGGTCCCGGGCTGATTGGACCATTTTTCAACATCACGTAAAATACGCAACTGATATAAGTACTTGGGATCTGAAAATTGAGTTTTCTGTTATCGACGCTATACGTTTATAAATACCATGAAACGTGGAGATTTCTTAGTCCCGGGCTGATTGGGGAATTTTTTCACGACGCGAAAAATTCCGAGCTGACATAAGTACTTGGGAACTGAAAATTGAGATTTCTGTTATCGACGCTATACGTTTAGAAATACCATGAAACGTGGACATTTCTTGGTCCCGGGCTGATTGGTGAATTTTTTCACGACGCGAAAAATGCCGAGCTGATATAAGTACTTGTGATCCGAAAATTGAGTTTTCCGTTATCGATGCTATACGTTTATTAATACCATGAAACGTGGAGATTTCTTAGTCCCGGGCTGATTGGACCATTTTTTAATAACACGTGAAATAGGCAGATGATATAAGTACTTGGGATCTGAAAATTGAGTTTTCAGTAATCGACCTCATACGTTTAGAAATACCATGAAACGTGGACATTTCTTGGTCCCGGGCTGATTGGGGAATTTTTTCACGACGCGAAAAATTCCGAGCTGACATAAGTACTTGGGATTTGAAAATTGAGTTTTCAGTTATCGACCTCATACGTTTAGAAATACCATGAAACGTGGACATTTCTTGGTCCCGGGCTGATTGGTGAATTTTCTCACGACGCGAAAAATGCCGAGCTGATATAAGTACTTGGGATCGGAAAATTGAGTTTCCTGTTATCGACGCTATACGTTTTGAAATACCATGAAACGTGGACATTTCTTGGTCCCGGGCCGATTGGCTCATTTTTCAACAACACGTGAAATACGCAGATGATGTAAGTACTTGGGATCTGAAAATTGAGTTTTCAGTTATCGACCTCATACGTTTAGAAATACCCTGAAACGTGGACATTTCTTGGTCCCGGGCTGATTGGGGAATTATTTCACGACGCGAAAAATGCCGAGCTGATATAAGTACTTGGGATCTGAAAATTGCGTTTTCTGTTATCGACGCTATACGTTTATAAATACCATGAAACGTGGAGATTTCTTGGTCCCGGGCTGATTGGACCATTTTTCAATAACACGTGAAATAGGTAGATGATATAAGTACTTGGGATCTGAAAATTGAGTTTTCAGTTATCGACCTCATACGTTTAGAAATATCATGAAACGTGGACATTTCTTGGTCCCGGGCTGATTGGAGAATTTTTTCACGACGCGAAAAATGCCGAGCTGATATATGTACTTGGGATCTGAAAATTGCGTTTTCTGTTATCGACGCTATACGTTTTTAAATACCATGAAACGTGAAGATTTCTTGGTCCCGGGCTGATTGGACCATTTTTCAACAACACGTAAAATACGCAACAGATATAAGTACTTGAGATCTGAAAATTGAGTTTTCTGTTATCGACGCTATACGTTTATAAATACCATGAAACGTGGAGATTTCTTAGTCCCGGGCTGATTGGGGAATTTTTTCACGACGCGAAAAATTCCGAGCTGACATAAGTACTTGGGAACTGAAAATTGAGTTTTCTGTTATCGACGCTATACGTTTAGAAATACCAGGAAATGTGGACATTTCTTGGTCCCGGGCTTATTGGTGAATTTTTTCACGACGCGAAAAATGCCGAGCTGATATAAGTACTTGTGATCCGAAAATTGAGTTTTCTGTTATCGACGCTATACGTTTATAAATACCATGAAACGTGGAAATTTCTTAGTCCCGGGCTGATTGGGGAATTTTCTCACGACGCGAAAAATTCCGAGCTGACATAAGTACTTGGGAACTGAAAATTGAGTTTTCTGTTATCGACGCTATACGTTTAGAAATACCATGAAACGTGGACATTTCTTGGTCCCGGGCTGATTGGTGAATTTTTTCACGACGCGAAAAATGCCGAGCTGATATAAGTACTTGTGATACGAAAATTGAGTTTTCTGTTATCGACGCTATACGTTTATAAATACCATGAAACGTGGAGATTTCTTAGTCCCGGGCTGATTGTGGGAATTTTTTCACGACGCGAAAAATTCCGAGGTGACATAAGTACTTGGGATCTGAAAATTGAGTTTTCAGTTATCGACCTCATACGTTTAGAAATACCATGAAACGTGGACATTTCTTGGTCCCGGGCTGATTGGTGAATTTTCTCACGACGCGAAAAATGCCGAGCTGATATAAGTACTTGGGATCGGAAAATTGAGTTTCCTGTTATCGACGCTATACGTTTTGAAATACCATGAAACGTGGACATTTCTGGGTCCCGGGCCGATTGGCCCATTTTTCAACAACACGTGAAATACGCAGATGATATAAGTACTTGGGATCTGAAAATTGAGTTTTCAGTTATCGACCTCATACGTTTAGAAATACCATGAAACGTGGACATTTCTTGGTCCCGGGCTGATTGGGGAATTTTTTCACGACGCGAAAAATTCTGAGCTGATATAAGTACTTGGGATCTGAAAATTGAGTTTCCTGTTATCGACGTTATACGTTTTGAAATACCATGAAACGTGGACATTTCTTGGTCCCGGGCCGATTGGACCATTTTTCAACAACACGTGAAATACGTAGATGATATAAGTACTTGGGATCTGAAAATTGAGTTTTCAGTTATCGACCTCATACGTTTAGAAATACCATGAAACGTGGACATTTCTTGGTCCCGGGCTGATTGGTGAATTTTTTCACGACGCGAAAAATGCCGAGCTGATATAAGTACTTGGGATCTGAAAATTGCGTTTTCTGTTATCGACGCTATACGTTTATAAATACCATGAAACGTGGAGATTTCTTGGTCCCGGGCTGATTGGACCATTTTTCAATAACACGTGAAATAGGCAGATGATGGAAGTACTTGGGATCTGAAAATTGAGTTTTCAGTTATCGACCTCATACGTTTAGAAATACCACGAAACGTGGACATTTCTTGGTCCCGGGCTGATTGGGGAATTATTTCACGACGCGAAAAATGCCGAGCTGATATAAGTACTTGGGATCTGAAAATTGCGTTTTCTGTTATCGACGCTATACGTTTATAAATACCATGAAACGTGGAGATTTCTTGGTCCCGGGCTGATTGGACCATTTTTCAATAACACGTGAAATAGGTAGATGATATAAGTACTTGGGATCTGAAAATTGAGTTTTCAGTTATCGACCTCATACGTTTAGAAATATCATGAAACGTGGACATTTCTTGGTCCCGGGCTGATTGGTGAATTTTTTCACGACGCGAAAAATGCCGAGCTGATATATGTACTTGGGATCTGAAAATTGCGTTTTCTGTTATCGACGCTATACGTTTTTAAATACCATGAAACGTGAAGATTTCTTGGTCCCGGGCTGATTGGACCATTTTTCAACAACACGTAAAATACGCAACAGATATAAGTACTTGGGATCTGAAAATTGAGTTTTCTGTTATCGACGCTATACGTTTATAAATACCATGAAACGTGGAGATTTCTTAGTCCCGGGCTGATTGGGGAATTTTTTCACGACGCGAAAAATTCCGAGCTGACATAAGTACTTGGGAACTGAAAATTGAGTTTTCTGTTATCGACGCTATACGTTTAGAAATACCAGGAAACGTGGACATTTCTTGGTCCCGGGCTTATTGGTGAATTTTTTCACGACGCGAAAAATGCCGAGCTGATATAAGTACTTGTGATCCGAAAATTGAGTTTTCTGTTATCGACGCTATACGTTTATAAATACCATGAAACGTGGAAATTTCTTAGTCCCGGGCTGATTGGGGAATTTTCTCACGACGCGAAAAATTCCGAGCTGACATAAGTACTTGGGAACTGAAAATTGAGTTTTCTGTTATCGACGCTATACGTTTAGAAATACCATGAAACGTGGACATTTCTTGGTCCCGGGCTGATTGGTGAATTTTTTCACGACGCGAAAAATGCCGAGCTGATATAAGTACTTGTGATACGAAAATTGAGTTTTCTGTTATCGACGCTATACGTTTATAAATACCATGAAACGTGGAGATTTCTTAGTCCCGGGCTGATTGTGGGAATTTTTTCACGACGCGAAAAATTCTGAGCTGATATAAGTACTTGGGATCTGAAAATTGAGTTTCCTGTTATCGACGTTATACGTTTTGAAATACCATGAAACGTGGACATTTCTTGGTCCCGGGCCGATTGGACCATTTTTCAACAACACGTGAAATACGTAGATGATATAAGTACTTGGGATCTGAAAATTGAGTTTTCAGTTATCGACCTCATACGTTTAGAAATACCATGAAACGTGGACATTTCTTGGTCCCGGGCTGATTGGTGAATTTTTTCACGACGCGAAAAATGCCGAGCTGATATAAGTACTTGGGATCTGAAAGTTGCGTTTTCTGTTATCGACGCTATACGTTTATAAGTACCATGAAACGTGGAGATTTCTTGGTCCCGGGCTGATTGGACCATTTTTCAATAACACGTGAAATAGACAGATGATAGAAGTACTTGGGATCTGAAAATTGAGTTTTCAGTTATCGACCTCATACGTTTAGAAATATCATGAAACGTGGACATTTCTTGGTCCCGGGCTGATTGGTGAATTTTTTCACGACGCGAAAAATGCCGAGCTGATATAAGTACTTGGGATCTGAAAATTGCGTTTTCTGTTATCGACTGTATACGTTTATAAATACCATGAAACGTGAAGATTTCTTGGTCCCGGGCTGATTGGACCATTTTTCAACAACACGTAAAATACGCAACTGATATAAGTACTTGGGATCTGATAATTGAGTTTTCTGTTATCGACGCTATACGTTTATAAATACCATGAAACGTGGAGATTTCTTAGTCCCGTGCTGATTGGGGAATTTTTTCACGACGCGAAAAATTTCGAGCTGACATAAGTACTTGGGAACTGAAAATTGAGTTTTCTGTTATCGACGCTATACGTTTAGAAATACCATGAAACGTGTTTATTTCTTGGTCGCGGGCTGATTGGTGAATTTTTTCACGACGCGAAAAATGCCGAGCTGATATAAGTAATTGGGATCTGAAAATTGCGTTTTCTGTTATCGACGCTATACGTTTATAAATACCATGAAACGTGGAGATTTCTTGGTCCCGGGCTGATTGGACCAGTTTTCAATAACACGTGAAATAGGCAGATGATAGAAGTACTTGGGATCTGAAAATTGAGTTTTCAGTTATCGACCTCATACGTTTAGAAATACCATGAAACGTGGACATTTCTTGGTCCCGGGCTGATTGGTGAATTTTTTCACGACGCGAAAAATTCTGAGCTGATATAAGTACTTGGGATCTGAAAATTGAGTTTCCTGTTATCGACGTTATACGTTTTGAAATACCATGAAACGTGAAGATTTCTTGGTCCCGGGCTGATTGGGGAATTTTTTCACGACGCGAAAAATTCCGAGCTGATATATGTACTTGGGATCTGAAAATTGCGTTTTCTGTTATCGACGCTATACGTTTTTAAATACCATGAAACGTGAAGATTTCTTGGTCCCGGGCTGATTGGACCATTTTTCAATAACACGTGAAATAGGCAGATGATATAAGTACTTGGGATCTGAAAATTGAGTTTTCAGTTATCGACCTCATACGTTTATAAATACCATGAAACGTGGAGATTTCTTAGTCCCGGGCTGATTGGGGAATTTTTTCACGACGCGAAAAGTTCCGAGCTGACATAAGTACTTGGGATCTGAAAATTGAGTTTTCAGTTATCGACCTCATACGTTTAGAAATACCATGAAACGTGGACATTTCTTGGTCCCGGGCTGATTGGGGAATTATTTCACGACGCGAGAAATGCCGAGCTGATATAAGTACTTGGGATCTGAAAATTGCGTTTTCTGTTATCGACGCTATACGTTTATAAATACCATGAAACTTGGAGATTTCTTGGTCCCGGGCTGATTGGACCATTTTTCAATAACACGTGAAATAGGCAGATGATATAAGTACTTGGGATCTGAAAATTGAGTTTTCAGTTATCGACCTCATACGTTTAGAAATACCATGAAACGTGGACATTTCTTGGTCCCGGGCCGATTGGCTCATTTTTCAACAACACGTGAAATACGCAGATGATATAAGTACTTGGGATCTGAAAATTGAGTTTTCAGTTATCGACCTCATACGTTTAGAAATACCATGAAACGTGGACATTTCTTGGTCCCGGGCTGATTGGTGAATTTTTTCACGACGCGAAAAATGCCGAGCTGATATAAGTACTTGGGATCTGAAAATTGCGTTTTCTGTTATCGACGCTATACGTTTATAAGTACTATGAAATGTGGAGATTTCTTGGTCCCGGGCTGATTGGACCATTTTTCAACAACACGTAAAATACGCAACTGATATAAGTACTTGGGATCTGAAAATTGAGTTTTCTGTTATCGACGCTATACGTTTATAAATACCATGAAACGTGGAGATTTCTTAGTCCCGGGCTGATTGGGGAATTTTTTCACGACGCGAAAAATTCCGAGCTGACATAAGTACTTGGGAACTGAAAATTGAGTTTTCTGTTATCGACGCTATACGTTTAGAAATACCATGAAACGTGGACATTTCTTGGTCCCGGGCTGATTGGTGAATTTTTTCACGACGCGAAAAATGCCGAGCTGATATAAGTACTTGTGATACGAAAATTGAGTTTTCTGTTATCGACGCTATACGTTTATAAATACCATGAAACGTGGAGATTTCTTAGTCCCGGGCTGATTGGGGAATTTTTTCACGACGCGAAAAATTCCGAGCTGACATAAGTACTTGGGAACTGAAAATTGAGTTTTCTGTTATCGACACTATACGTTTAGAAATACCATGAAACGTGGACATTTCTTGGTCCCGGGCTGATTAGTGAATTTTTTCACGACGCGAAAAATGCCGAGCTGATATAAGTACTTGTGATCCGAAAATTGAGTTTTCTGTTATCGACGCTATACTTTTATAAATACCATGAAACGTGGAGATTCCTTAGTCCCGGGCTGATTGGGGAATTTTTTCACGACGCGAAAAATTCCGAGCTGACATAAGTACTTGGGATCTGAAAATTGAGTTTTCAGTTATCGACCTCATACGTTTAGAAATACCATGAAACGTGGACATTTCTTGGTCCCGGGCTGATTGGTGAATTTTTTCACGACGCGAAAAATGCCGAGCTGATATAAGTACTTGTGATCCGAAAATTGAGTTTTCCGTTATCGATGCTATACGTTTATTAATACCATGAAACGTGGAGATTTCTTAGTCCCGGGCTGATTGGGGAATTTTTTCACGACGCGAAAAATTCCGAGCTGACATAAGTACTTGGGATCTGAAAATTGAGTTTTCAGTTATCGACCTCATACGTTTAGAAATACCATGAAACGTATTTATTTCTTGGTCGCGGGCTGATTGGTGAATTTTTTCACGACGCGAAAAATGCCGAGCTGATATAAGTACTTGGGATCTGAAAATTGCGTTTTCTGTTATCGACGCTATACGTTTATAAATACCATGAAACGTGGAGATTTCTTGGTCCCGGGCTGATTGGACCATTTTTCAATAACACGTGAAATAGGCAGATGATGGAAGTACTTGGGATCTGAAAATTGAGTTTTCAGTTATCGACCTCATACGTTTAGAAATACCACGAAACGTGGACATTTCTTGGTCCCGGGCTGATTGGTGAATTTTTTCACGACGCGAAAAATGCCGAGCTGATATAAGTACTTCGGATCCGAAAATTGAGTTTTCTGTTATCGACGCTATACGTTTATAAATACCATGAAACGTGAAGATTTCTTGGTCCCGGGCTGATTGGACCATTTTTCAACATCACGTAAAATACGCAACTGATATAAGTACTTGGGATCTGAAAATTGAGTTTTCTGTTATCGACGCTATACGTTTAGAAATACCATGAAACGTGGACATTTCTTGGTCCCGGGCTGATTGGGGAATTTTTTCACGACGCGAAAAATTCTGAGCTGATATAAGTACTTGGGATCTGAAAATTGAGTTTCCTGTTATCGACGTTATACGTTTTGAAATACCATGAAACGTGGACATTTCTTGGTCCCGGGCCGATTGGACCATTTTTCAACAACACGTGAAATACGTAGATGATATAAGTACTTGGGATCTGAAAATTGAGTTTTCAGTTATCGACCTCATACGTTTAGAAATACCATGAAACGTGGACATTTCTTGGTCCCGGGCTGATTGGTGAATTTTTTCACGACGCGAAAAATGCCGAGCTGATATAAGTACTTGTGATACGAAAATTGAGTTTTCTGTTATCGACGCTATACGTTTATAAATACCATGAAACGTGGAGATTTCTTAGTCCCGGGCTGATTGTGGGAATTTTTTCACGACGCGAAAAATTCTGAGCTGATATAAGTACTTGGGATCTGAAAATTGAGTTTCCTGTTATCGACGTTATACGTTTTGAAATACCATGAAACGTGGACATTTCTTGGTCCCGGGCCGATTGGACCATTTTTCAACAACACGTGAAATACGTAGATGATATAAGTACTTGGGATCTGAAAATTGAGTTTTCAGTTATCGACCTCATACGTTTAGAAATACCATGAAACGTGGACATTTCTTGGTCCCGGGCTGATTGGTGAATTTTTTCACGACGCGAAAAATGCCGAGCTGATATAAGTACTTGGGATCTGAAAGTTGCGTTTTCTGTTATCGACGCTATACGTTTATAAGTACCATGAAACGTGGAGATTTCTTGGTCCCGGGCTGATTGGACCATTTTTCAATAACACGTGAAATAGACAGATGATAGAAGTACTTGGGATCTGAAAATTGAGTTTTCAGTTATCGACCTCATACGTTTAGAAATATCATGAAACGTGGACATTTCTTGGTCCCGGGCTGATTGGTGAATTTTTTCACGACGCGAAAAATGCCGAGCTGATATAAGTACTTGGGATCTGAAAATTGCGTTTTCTGTTATCGACTGTATACGTTTATAAATACCATGAAACGTGAAGATTTCTTGGTCCCGGGCTGATTGGACCATTTTTCAACAACACGTAAAATACGCAACTGATATAAGTACTTGGGATCTGATAATTGAGTTTTCTGTTATCGACGCTATACGTTTATAAATACCATGAAACGTGGAGATTTCTTAGTCCCGTGCTGATTGGGGAATTTTTTCACGACGCGAAAAATTTCGAGCTGACATAAGTACTTGGGAACTGAAAATTGAGTTTTCTGTTATCGACGCTATACGTTTAGAAATACCATGAAACGTGTTTATTTCTTGGTCGCGGGCTGATTGGTGAATTTTTTCACGACGCGAAAAATGCCGAGCTGATATAAGTAATTGGGATCTGAAAATTGCGTTTTCTGTTATCGACGCTATACGTTTATAAATACCATGAAACGTGGAGATTTCTTGGTCCCGGGCTGATTGGACCAGTTTTCAATAACACGTGAAATAGGCAGATGATAGAAGTACTTGGGATCTGAAAATTGAGTTTTCAGTTATCGACCTCATACGTTTAGAAATACCATGAAACGTGGACATTTCTTGGTCCCGGGCTGATTGGTGAATTTTTTCACGACGCGAAAAATTCTGAGCTGATATAAGTACTTGGGATCTGAAAATTGAGTTTCCTGTTATCGACGTTATACGTTTTGAAATACCATGAAACGTGAAGATTTCTTGGTCCCGGGCTGATTGGGGAATTTTTTCACGACGCGAAAAATTCCGAGCTGATATATGTACTTGGGATCTGAAAATTGCGTTTTCTGTTATCGACGCTATACGTTTTTAAATACCATGAAACGTGAAGATTTCTTGGTCCCGGGCTGATTGGACCATTTTTCAATAACACGTGAAATAGGCAGATGATATAAGTACTTGGGATCTGAAAATTGAGTTTTCAGTTATCGACCTCATACGTTTATAAATACCATGAAACGTGGAGATTTCTTAGTCCCGGGCTGATTGGGGAATTTTTTCACGACGCGAAAAGTTCCGAGCTGACATAAGTACTTGGGATCTGAAAATTGAGTTTTCAGTTATCGACCTCATACGTTTAGAAATACCATGAAACGTGGACATTTCTTGGTCCCGGGCTGATTGGGGAATTATTTCACGACGCGAGAAATGCCGAGCTGATATAAGTACTTGGGATCTGAAAATTGCGTTTTCTGTTATCGACGCTATACGTTTATAAATACCATGAAACTTGGAGATTTCTTGGTCCCGGGCTGATTGGACCATTTTTCAATAACACGTGAAATAGGCAGATGATATAAGTACTTGGGATCTGAAAATTGAGTTTTCAGTTATCGACCTCATACGTTTAGAAATACCATGAAACGTGGACATTTCTTGGTCCCGGGCCGATTGGCTCATTTTTCAACAACACGTGAAATACGCAGATGATATAAGTACTTGGGATCTGAAAATTGAGTTTTCAGTTATCGACCTCATACGTTTAGAAATACCATGAAACGTGGACATTTCTTGGTCCCGGGCTGATTGGTGAATTTTTTCACGACGCGAAAAATGCCGAGCTGATATAAGTACTTGGGATCTGAAAATTGCGTTTTCTGTTATCGACGCTATACGTTTATAAGTACTATGAAATGTGGAGATTTCTTGGTCCCGGGCTGATTGGACCATTTTTCAACAACACGTAAAATACGCAACTGATATAAGTACTTGGGATCTGAAAATTGAGTTTTCTGTTATCGACGCTATACGTTTATAAATACCATGAAACGTGGAGATTTCTTAGTCCCGGGCTGATTGGGGAATTTTTTCACGACGCGAAAAATTCCGAGCTGACATAAGTACTTGGGAACTGAAAATTGAGTTTTCTGTTATCGACGCTATACGTTTAGAAATACCATGAAACGTGGACATTTCTTGGTCCCGGGCTGATTGGTGAATTTTTTCACGACGCGAAAAATGCCGAGCTGATATAAGTACTTGTGATACGAAAATTGAGTTTTCTGTTATCGACGCTATACGTTTATAAATACCATGAAACGTGGAGATTTCTTAGTCCCGGGCTGATTGGGGAATTTTTTCACGACGCGAAAAATTCCGAGCTGACATAAGTACTTGGGAACTGAAAATTGAGTTTTCTGTTATCGACACTATACGTTTAGAAATACCATGAAACGTGGACATTTCTTGGTCCCGGGCTGATTAGTGAATTTTTTCACGACGCGAAAAATGCCGAGCTGATATAAGTACTTGTGATCCGAAAATTGAGTTTTCTGTTATCGACGCTATACTTTTATAAATACCATGAAACGTGGAGATTCCTTAGTCCCGGGCTGATTGGGGAATTTTTTCACGACGCGAAAAATTCCGAGCTGACATAAGTACTTGGGATCTGAAAATTGAGTTTTCAGTTATCGACCTCATACGTTTAGAAATACCATGAAACGTGGACATTTCTTGGTCCCGGGCTGATTGGTGAATTTTCTTTCGACGCGAAAAATGCCGAGCTGATATAAGTACTTGGGATCGGAAAATTGAGTTTCCTGTTATCGACGCTATACGTTTTGAAATACCATGAAACGTGGACATTTCTTGGTCCCGGGCCGATTGGCTCATTTTTCAACAACACGTGAAATACGCAGATGATGGAAGTACTTGGGATCTGAAAATTGAGTTTTCAGTTATCGACCTCATACGTTTAGAAATACCACGAAACGTGGACATTTCTTGGTCCCGGGCTGATTGGTGAATTTTTTCACGACGCGAAAAATGCCGAGCTGATAAAAGTACTTCGGATCCGAAAATTGACTTTTCTGTTATCGACGCTATACGTTTATAAATACCATGAAACGTGAAGATTTCTTGGTCCCGGGCTGATTGGACCATTTTTCAACATCACGTAAAATACGCAACTGATATAAGTACTTGGGATCTGAAAATTGAGTTTTCTGTTATCGACGCTATACGTTTATAAATACCATGAAACGTGGAGATTTCTTAGTCCCGGGCTGATTGGGGAATTTTTTCACGACGCGAAAAATTCCGAGCTGACATAAGTACTTGGGAACTGAAAATTGAGATTTCTGTTATCGACGCTATACGTTTAGAAATACCATGAAACGTGGACATTTCTTGGCCCCGGGCTGATTGGTGAATTTTTTCACGACGCGAAAAATGCCGAGCTGATATAAGTACTTGTGATCCGAAAATTGAGTTTTCCGTTATCGATGCTATACGTTTATTAATACCATGAAACGTGGAGATTTCTTAGTCCCGGGCTGATTGGGGAATTTTTTCACGACGCGAAAAATTCCGAGCTGACATAAGTACTTGGGATTTGAAAATTGAGTTTTCAGTTATCGACCTCATACGTTTAGAAATACCATGAAACGTGGACATTTCTTGGTCCCGGGCTGATTGGTAAATTTTCTCACGACGCGAAAAATGCCGAGCTGATATAAGTATTTGGGATCGGAAAATTGAGTTTCCTGTTATCGACGCTATACGTTTTGAAATACCATGAAACGTGGACATTTCTTGGTCCCGGGCCGATTGGCTCATTATTCAACAACACGTGAAATATGCAGATGATGTAAGTACTTGGGATTTGAAAATTGAGTTTTCAGTTATCGACCTCATACGTATAGAAATACCATGAAACGTGGACATTTCTTGGTCCCGGGCTGATTGGGGAATTATTTCACGACGCGAAAAATGCCGAGCTGATATAAGTACTTGGGATCTGAAAATTGCGTTTTCTGTTATCGACGCTATACGTTTATAAATACCATGAAACTTGGAGATTTCTTAGTCCCGGGCTGATTGGGGAATTTTTTCACGACGCGAAAAATTCCGAGCTGACATAAGTACTTGGGAAATGAAAATTGAGATTTCTGTTATCGACGCTATACGTTTAGAAATACCATGAAACGTGGACATTTCTTGGTCCCGGGCTGATTGGTGAATTTTTTCACGACGCGAAAAATGCCGAGCTGATATACGTACTTGTGATCCGAAAATTGAGTTTTCTGTTATCGACGCTATACGTTTATAAATACCATGAAACGTGGAGATTTCTTAGTCCCGGGCTGATAGGGGAATTTTTTCACGACGCGAAAAATTCCGAGCTGACATAAGTACTTGGGATCTGAAAATTGAGTTTTCAGTTATCGACCTCATACGTTTAGAAATACCATGAAACGTGGACATTTCTTGATCCCGGGCTGATTGGGGAATTATTTCACGACGAGAGAAATGCCGAGCTGATATAAGTACTTGGGATCTGAAAATTGCGTTTTCTGTTATCGACGCTATACGTTTATAAATACCATGAAACTCGGAGATTTCTTGGTCCCGGGCTGATTGGACCATTTTTCAATAACACGTGAAATAGGCAGATGATATAAGTACTTGGGATCTGAAAATTGAGTTTTCAGTTATCGACCTCATACGTTTAGAAATACCATGAAACGTGGACATTTCTTGGTCCCGGGCCGATTGGCTCATTTTTCAACAACACGTGAAATACGCAGATGATATAAGTACTTGGGATCTGAAAATTGAGTTTTCAGTTATCGACCTCATACGTTTAGAAATACCATGAAACGTGGACATTTCTTGGTCCCGGGCTGATTGCTGAATTTTTTCACGACGCGAAAAATGCCGAGCTGATATAAGTACTTGGGATCTGAAAATTGCGTTTTCTGTTATCGACGCTATACGTTTATAAGTACCATGAAACGTGGAGATTTCTTGGTCCCGGGCTGATTGGACCATTTTTCAACTACACGTAAAATACGCAACTGATATAAGTACTTGTGATCCGAAAATTGAGTTTTCTGTTATCGACGCTATACGTTTATAAATACCATGAAACGTGGAGATTTCTTAGTCCCGGGCTGATTGGGGAATTTTTTCACGACGCGAAAAATTCCGAGCTGACATAAGTACTTGGGATCTGAAAATTGAGTTTTCAGTTATCGACCTCATACGTTTAGAAATACCATGAAACGTGGACATTTCTTGGTCCCGGGCTGATTGGTGAATTTTCTCTCGACGCGAAAAATGCCAAGCTGATATAAGTACTTGGGATCGGAAAATTGAGTTTCCTGTTATCGACGCTATACGTTTTGAAATACCATGAAACGTGGACATTTCTTGGTCCCGGGCCGATTGGCTCATTTTTCAACAACACATGAAATACGCAGATGATGTAAGTACTTGGGATCTGAAAATTGAGTTTTCAGTTATCGACCTCATACGTTTAGAAATACCATGAACCGTGGACATTTCTTGGTCCCGGGCCGATTGGCTCATTTTTCACCAACACGTGAAATACGCAGATGATATAAGTACTTGGGATCTGAAAATTGAGTTTTCAGTTATCGACCTCATACGTTTAGAAATACCATGAAACGTATTTATTTCTTGGTCGCGGGCTGATTGGTGAATTTTTTCACGACGCGAAAAATGCCGAGCTGATATAAGTACTTGGGATCTGAAAATTGCGTTTTCTGTTATCGACGCTATACGTTTATAAATACCATGAAACGTGGAGATTTCTTGGTCCCGGGCTGATTGGACCATTTTTCAATAACACGTGAAATAGGCAGATGATGGAAGTACTTGGGATCTGAAAATTGAGTTTTCAGTTATCGACCTCATACGTTTAGAAATACCACGAAACGTGGACATTTCTTGGTCCCGGGCTGATTGGTGAATTTTTTCACGACGCGAAAAATGCCGAGCTGATATAAGTACTTCGGATCCGAAAATTGAGTTTTCTGTTATCGACGCTATACGTTTATAAATACCATGAAACGTGAAGATTTCTTGGTCCCGGGCTGATTGGACCATTTTTCAACATCACGTAAAATACGCAACTGATATAAGTACTTGGGATCTGAAAATTGAGTTTTCTGTTATCGACGCTATACGTTTATAAATACCATGAAACGTGGAGATTTCTTAGTCCCGGGCTGATTGGGGAATTTTTTCACGACGCGAAAAATTCCGAGCTGACATAAGTACTTGGGAACTGAAAATTGAGATTTCTGTTATCGACGCTATACGTTTAGAAATACCATGAAACGTGGACATTTCTTGGTCCCGGGCTGATTGGTGAATTTTTTCACGACGCGAAAAATGCCGAGCTGATATAAGTACTTGTGATCCGAAAATTGAGTTTTCCGTTATCGATGCTATACGTTTATTAATACCATGAAACGTGGAGATTTCTTAGTCCCGGGCTGATTGGACCATTTTTTAATAACACGTGAAATAGGCAGATGATATAAGTACTTGGGATCTGAAAATTGAGTTTTCAGTAATCGACCTCATACGTTTAGAAATACCATGAAACGTGGACATTTCTTGGTCCCGGGCTGATTGGGGAATTTTTTCACGACGCGAAAAATTCCGAGCTGACATAAGTACTTGGGATTTGAAAATTGAGTTTTCAGTTATCGACCTCATACGTTTAGAAATACCATGAAACGTGGACATTTCTTGGTCCCGGGCTGATTGGTGAATTTTCTCACGACGCGAAAAATGCCGAGCTGATATAAGTACTTGGGATCGGAAAATTGAGTTTCCTGTTATCGACGCTATACGTTTTGAAATACCATGAAACGTGGACATTTCTTGGTCCCGGGCCGATTGGCTCATTTTTCAACAACACGTGAAATACGCAGATGATGTAAGTACTTGGGATCTGAAAATTGAGTTTTCAGTTATCGACCTCATACGTTTAGAAATACCCTGAAACGTGGACATTTCTTGGTCCCGGGCTGATTGGGGAATTATTTCACGACGCGAAAAATGCCGAGCTGATATAAGTACTTGGGATCTGAAAATTGCGTTTTCTGTTATCGACGCTATACGTTTATAAATACCATGAAACGTGGAGATTTCTTGGTCCCGGGCTGATTGGACCATTTTTCAATAACACGTGAAATAGGTAGATGATATAAGTACTTGGGATCTGAAAATTGAGTTTTCAGTTATCGACCTCATACGTTTAGAAATATCATGAAACGTGGACATTTCTTGGTCCCGGGCTGATTGGTGAATTTTTTCACGACGCGAAAAATGCCGAGCTGATATATGTACTTGGGATCTGAAAATTGCGTTTTCTGTTATCGACGCTATACGTTTTTAAATACCATGAAACGTGAAGATTTCTTGGTCCCGGGCTGATTGGACCATTTTTCAACAACACGTAAAATACGCAACAGATATAAGTACTTGAGATCTGAAAATTGAGTTTTCTGTTATCGACGCTATACGTTTATAAATACCATGAAACGTGGAGATTTCTTAGTCCCGGGCTGATTGGGGAATTTTTTCACGACGCGAAAAATTCCGAGCTGACATAAGTACTTGGGAACTGAAAATTGAGTTTTCTGTTATCGACGCTATACGTTTAGAAATACCAGGAAATGTGGACATTTCTTGGTCCCGGGCTTATTGGTGAATTTTTTCACGACGCGAAAAATGCCGAGCTGATATAAGTACTTGTGATCCGAAAATTGAGTTTTCTGTTATCGACGCTATACGTTTATAAATACCATGAAACGTGGAAATTTCTTAGTCCCGGGCTGATTGGGGAATTTTCTCACGACGCGAAAAATTCCGAGCTGACATAAGTACTTGGGAACTGAAAATTGAGTTTTCTGTTATCGACGCTATACGTTTAGAAATACCATGAAACGTGGACATTTCTTGGTCCCGGGCTGATTGGTGAATTTTTTCACGACGCGAAAAATGCCGAGCTGATATAAGTACTTGTGATACGAAAATTGAGTTTTCTGTTATCGACGCTATACGTTTATAAATACCATGAAACGTGGAGATTTCTTAGTCCCGGGCTGATTGTGGGAATTTTTTCACGACGCGAAAAATTCCGAGGTGACATAAGTACTTGGGATCTGAAAATTGAGTTTTCAGTTATCGACCTCATACGTTTAGAAATACCATGAAACGTGGACATTTCTTGGTCCCGGGCTGATTGGTGAATTTTCTCACGACGCGAAAAATGCCGAGCTGATATAAGTACTTGGGATCGGAAAATTGAGTTTCCTGTTATCGACGCTATACGTTTTGAAATACCATGAAACGTGGACATTTCTGGGTCCCGGGCCGATTGGCCCATTTTTCAACAACACGTGAAATACGCAGATGATATAAGTACTTGGGATCTGAAAATTGAGTTTTCAGTTATCGACCTCATACGTTTAGAAATACCATGAAACGTGGACATTTCTTGGTCCCGGGCTGATTGGGGAATTTTTTCACGACGCGAAAAATTCTGAGCTGATATAAGTACTTGGGATCTGAAAATTGAGTTTCCTGTTATCGACGTTATACGTTTTGAAATACCATGAAACGTGGACATTTCTTGGTCCCGGGCCGATTGGACCATTTTTCAACAACACGTGAAATACGTAGATGATATAAGTACTTGGGATCTGAAAATTGAGTTTTCAGTTATCGACCTCATACGTTTAGAAATACCATGAAACGTGGACATTTCTTGGTCCCGGGCTGATTGGTGAATTTTTTCACGACGCGAAAAATGCCGAGCTGATATAAGTACTTGGGATCTGAAAATTGCGTTTTCTGTTATCGACGCTATACGTTTATAAATACCATGAAACGTGGAGATTTCTTGGTCCCGGGCTGATTGGACCATTTTTCAATAACACGTGAAATAGGCAGATGATGGAAGTACTTGGGATCTGAAAATTGAGTTTTCAGTTATCGACCTCATACGTTTAGAAATACCACGAAACGTGGACATTTCTTGGTCCCGGGCTGATTGGGGAATTATTTCACGACGCGAAAAATGCCGAGCTGATATAAGTACTTGGGATCTGAAAATTGCGTTTTCTGTTATCGACGCTATACGTTTATAAATACCATGAAACGTGGAGATTTCTTGGTCCCGGGCTGATTGGACCATTTTTCAATAACACGTGAAATAGGTAGATGATATAAGTACTTGGGATCTGAAAATTGAGTTTTCAGTTATCGACCTCATACGTTTAGAAATATCATGAAACGTGGACATTTCTTGGTCCCGGGCTGATTGGTGAATTTTTTCACGACGCGAAAAATGCCGAGCTGATATATGTACTTGGGATCTGAAAATTGCGTTTTCTGTTATCGACGCTATACGTTTTTAAATACCATGAAACGTGAAGATTTCTTGGTCCCGGGCTGATTGGACCATTTTTCAACAACACGTAAAATACGCAACAGATATAAGTACTTGGGATCTGAAAATTGAGTTTTCTGTTATCGACGCTATACGTTTATAAATACCATGAAACGTGGAGATTTCTTAGTCCCGGGCTGATTGGGGAATTTTTTCACGACGCGAAAAATTCCGAGCTGACATAAGTACTTGGGAACTGAAAATTGAGTTTTCTGTTATCGACGCTATACGTTTAGAAATACCAGGAAACGTGGACATTTCTTGGTCCCGGGCTTATTGGTGAATTTTTTCACGACGCGAAAAATGCCGAGCTGATATAAGTACTTGTGATCCGAAAATTGAGTTTTCTGTTATCGACGCTATACGTTTATAAATACCATGAAACGTGGAAATTTCTTAGTCCCGGGCTGATTGGGGAATTTTCTCACGACGCGAAAAATTCCGAGCTGACATAAGTACTTGGGAACTGAAAATTGAGTTTTCTGTTATCGACGCTATACGTTTAGAAATACCATGAAACGTGGACATTTCTTGGTCTCGGGCTGATTGGTGAATTTTTTCACGACGCGAAAAATGCCGAGCTGATATAAGTACTTGTGATACGAAAATTGAGTTTTCTGTTATCGACGCTATACGTTTATAAATACCATGAAACGTGGAGATTTCTTAGTCCCGGGCTGATTGTGGGAATTTTTTCACGACGCGAAAAATTCTGAGCTGATATAAGTACTTGGGATCTGAAAATTGAGTTTCCTGTTATCGACGTTATACGTTTTGAAATACCATGAAACGTGGACATTTCTTGGTCCCGGGCCGATTGGACCATTTTTCAACAACACGTGAAATACGTAGATGATATAAGTACTTGGGATCTGAAAATTGAGTTTTCAGTTATCGACCTCATACGTTTAGAAATACCATGAAACGTGGACATTTCTTGGTCCCGGGCTGATTGGTGAATTTTTTCACGACGCGAAAAATGCCGAGCTGATATAAGTACTTGGGATCTGAAAGTTGCGTTTTCTGTTATCGACGCTATACCTTTATAAGTACCATGAAACGTGGAGATTTCTTGGTCCCGGGCTGATTGGACCATTTTTCAATAACACGTGAAATAGACAGATGATAGAAGTACTTGGGATCTGAAAATTGAGTTTTCAGTTATCGACCTCATACGTTTAGAAATATCATGAAACGTGGACATTTCTTGGTCCCGGGCTGATTGGTGAATTTTTTCACGACGCGAAAAATGCCGAGCTGATATAAGTACTTGGGATCTGAAAATTGCGTTTTCTGTTATCGACTGTATACGTTTATAAATACCATGAAACGTGAAGATTTCTTGGTCCCGGGCTGATTGGACCATTTTTCAACAACACGTAAAATACGCAACTGATATAAGTACTTGGGATCTGATAATTGAGTTTTCTGTTATCGACGCTATACGTTTATAAATACCATGAAACGTGGAGATTTCTTAGTCCCGTGCTGATTGGGGAATTTTTTCACGACGCGAAAAATTTCGAGCTGACATAAGTACTTGGGAACTGAAAATTGAGTTTTCTGTTATCGACGCTATACGTTTAGAAATACCATGAAACGTGTTTATTTCTTGGTCGCGGGCTGATTGGTGAATTTTTTCACGACGCGAAAAATGCCGAGCTGATATAAGTAATTGGGATCTGAAAATTGCGTTTTCTGTTATCGACGCTATACGTTTATAAATACCATGAAACGTGGAGATTTCTTGGTCCCGGGCTGATTGGACCAGTTTTCAATAACACGTGAAATAGGCAGATGATAGAAGTACTTGGGATCTGAAAATTGAGTTTTCAGTTATCGACCTCATACGTTTAGAAATACCATGAAACGTGGACATTTCTTGGTCCCGGGCTGATTGGTGAATTTTTTCACGACGCGAAAAATTCTGAGCTGATATAAGTACTTGGGATCTGAAAATTGAGTTTCCTGTTATCGACGTTATACGTTTTGAAATACCATGAAACGTGAAGATTTCTTGGTCCCGGGCTGATTGGGGAATTTTTTCACGACGCGAAAAATTCCGAGCTGATATATGTACTTGGGATCTGAAAATTGCGTTTTCTGTTATCGACGCTATACGTTTTTAAATACCATGAAACGTGAAGATTTCTTGGTCCCGGGCTGATTGGACCATTTTTCAATAACACGTGAAATAGGCAGATGATATAAGTACTTGGGATCTGAAAATTGAGTTTTCAGTTATCGACCTCATACGTTTATAAATACCATGAAACGTGGAGATTTCTTAGTCCCGGGCTGATTGGGGAATTTTTTCACGACGCGAAAAGTTCCGAGCTGACATAAGTACTTGGGATCTGAAAATTGAGTTTTCAGTTATCGACCTCATACGTTTAGAAATACCATGAAACGTGGACATTTCTTGGTCCCGGGCTGATTGGGGAATTATTTCACGACGCGAGAAATGCCGAGCTGATATAAGTACTTGGGATCTGAAAATTGCGTTTTCTGTTATCGACGCTATACGTTTATAAATACCATGAAACTTGGAGATTTCTTGGTCCCGGGCTGATTGGACCATTTTTCAATAACACGTGAAATAGGCAGATGATATAAGTACTTGGGATCTGAAAATTGAGTTTTCAGTTATCGACCTCATACGTTTAGAAATACCATGAAACGTGGACATTTCTTGGTCCCGGGCCGATTGGCTCATTTTTCAACAACACGTGAAATACGCAGATGATATAAGTACTTGGGATCTGAAAATTGAGTTTTCAGTTATCGACCTCATACGTTTAGAAATACCATGAAACGTGGACATTTCTTGGTCCCGGGCTGATTGGTGAATTTTTTCACGACGCGAAAAATGCCGAGCTGATATAAGTACTTGGGATCTGAAAATTGCGTTTTCTGTTATCGACGCTATACGTTTATAAGTACTATGAAATGTGGAGATTTCTTGGTCCCGGGCTGATTGGACCATTTTTCAACAACACGTAAAATACGCAACTGATATAAGTACTTGGGATCTGAAAATTGAGTTTTCTGTTATCGACGCTATACGTTTATAAATACCATGAAACGTGGAGATTTCTTAGTCCCGGGCTGATTGGGGAATTTTTTCACGACGCGAAAAATTCCGAGCTGACATAAGTACTTGGGAACTGAAAATTGAGTTTTCTGTTATCGACGCTATACGTTTAGAAATACCATGAAACGTGGACATTTCTTGGTCCCGGGCTGATTGGTGAATTTTTTCACGACGCGAAAAATGCCGAGCTGATATAAGTACTTGTGATACGAAAATTGAGTTTTCTGTTATCGACGCTATACGTTTATAAATACCATGAAACGTGGAGATTTCTTAGTCCCGGGCTGATTGGGGAATTTTTTCACGACGCGAAAAATTCCGAGCTGACATAAGTACTTGGGAACTGAAAATTGAGTTTTCTGTTATCGACACTATACGTTTAGAAATACCATGAAACGTGGACATTTCTTGGTCCCGGGCTGATTAGTGAATTTTTTCACGACGCGAAAAATGCCGAGCTGATATAAGTACTTGTGATCCGAAAATTGAGTTTTCTGTTATCGACGCTATACTTTTATAAATACCATGAAACGTGGAGATTCCTTAGTCCCGGGCTGATTGGGGAATTTTTTCACGACGCGAAAAATTCCGAGCTGACATAAGTACTTGGGATCTGAAAATTGAGTTTTCAGTTATCGACCTCATACGTTTAGAAATACCATGAAACGTGGACATTTCTTGGTCCCGGGCTGATTGGTGAATTTTCTTTCGACGCGAAAAATGCCGAGCTGATATAAGTACTTGGAATCGGAAAATTGAGTTTCCTGTTATCGACGCTATACGTTTTGAAATACCATGAAACGTGGACATTTCTTGGTCCCGGGCCGATTGGCTCATTTTTCAACAACACGTGAAATACGCAGATGATGGAAGTACTTGGGATCTGAAAATTGAGTTTTCAGTTATCGACCTCATACGTTTAGAAATACCACGAAACGTGGACATTTCTTGGTCCCGGGCTGATTGGTGAATTTTTTCACGACGCGAAAAATGCCGAGCTGATAAAAGTACTTCGGATCCGAAAATTGACTTTTCTGTTATCGACGCTATACGTTTATAAATACCATGAAACGTGAAGATTTCTTGGTCCCGGGCTGATTGGACCATTTTTACACAACACGTGAAATACGTAGATGATATAAGTACTTGGGATCTGAAAATTGAGTTTTCAGTTATCGACCTCATACGTTTAGAAATACCATGAAACGTGTTTATTTCTTGGTCGCGGGCTGATTGGTGAATTTTTTCACGACGCGAAAAATGCCGAGCTGATATAAGTACTTGGGATCTGAAAATTGCGTTTTCTGTTATCGACGCTATACGTTTATAAATATCATGAAACGTGGAGATGTCTTGGTCCCGTGCTGATTGGACCATTTTTCAATAACACGTGAAATAGGCAGATGATATAAGTACTTGGGATCTGAAAATTGAGTTTTCAGTTATCGACCTCATACGTTTAGAAATATCATGAAACGTGGACATTTCTTGGTCCCGGGCTGATTGGTGAATTTTCTCACGACGCGAAAAATGCCGAGCTGATATAAGTACTTGGGATCGGAAAATTGTGTTTCCTGTTATCGACGCTATACGTTTTGAAATACCATGAAACATGGACATTTCTTGGTCCCGGGCCGATTGGCTCATTTTTCAACAACACGTGAAATACGCAGATGATATAAGTACTTGGGATCTGAAAATTGAGTTTTCAGTTATCGACCTCATACGTTTAGAAATACCATGAAACGTGGACATTTCTTGGTCCCGGGCTGATTGGGGAATTTTTTCACGACGCGAAAAATTCTGAGCTAATATAAGTACTTGGGATCTGAAAATTGAGTTTCCTGTTATCGAAGTTATACGTTTATAAATACCATGAAACGTGAAGATTTCTTGGTCCCGGGCTGATTGGGGAATTTTTTCACGACGCGAAAAATTCCGAGCTGATATATGTACTTGGGATCTGAAAATTGCGTTTTCTGTTATCGACGCTATACGTTTTTAAGTACCATGAAACGTGAAGATTTCTTGGTCCCGGGCTGATTGGACCATTTTTCAATAACACGTGAAATAGGCAGATGATATAAGTACTTGGGATCTGAAAATTGAGTTTTCAGTTATCGACCTCATACGTTTATAAATACCATGAAACGTGGAGATTTCTTAGTCCCGGGCTGATTGGGGAATTTTTTCACGACGCGAAAAGTTCCGAGCTGACATAAGTACTTGGGATCTGAAAATTGAGTTTTCAGTTATCGACCTCATACGTTTAGAAATACCATGAAACGTGGACATTTCTTGGTCCCGGGCTGATTGGGGAATTATTTCACGACGCGAGAAATGCCGAGCTGATATAAGTACTTGGGATCTGAAAATTGCGTTTTCTGTTATCGACGCTATACGTTTATAAATACCATGAAACTTGGAGATTTCTTGGTCCCGGGCTGATTGGACCATTTTTCAATAACACGTGAAATAGGCAGATGATATAAGTACTTGGGATCTGAAAATTGAGTTTTCAGTTATCGACCTCATACGTTTAGAAATACCATGAAACGTGGACATTTCTTGGTCCCGGGCCGATTGGCTCATTTTTCAACAACACGTGAAATACGCAGATGATATAAGTACTTGGGATCTGAAAATTGAGTTTTCAGTTATCGACCTCATACGTTTAGAAATACCATGAAACGTGGACATTTCTTGGTCCCGGGCTGATTGGTGAATTTTTTCACGACGCGAAAAATGCCGAGCTGATATAAGTACTTGGGATCTGAAAATTGCGTTTTCTGTTATCGACGCTATACGTTTATAAGTACCATGAAATGTGGAGATTTCTTGGTCCCGGGCTGATTGGACCATTTTTCAACAACACGTAAAATACGCAACTGATATAAGTACTTGGGATCTGAAAATTGAGTTTTCTGTTATCGACGCTATACGTTTATAAATACCATGAAACGTGGAGATTTCTTAGTCCCGGGCTGATTGGGGAATTTTTTCACGACGCGAAAAATTCCGAGCTGACATAAGTACTTGGGAACTGAAAATTGAGTTTTCTGTTATCGACGCTATACGTTTAGAAATACCATGAAACGTGGACATTTCTTGGTCCCGGGCTGATTGGTGAATTTTTTCACGACGCGAAAAATGCCGAGCTGATATAAGTACTTGGGATCGGAAAATTGATTTTCCTGTTATCGACGCTATACGTTTTGAAATACCATGAAACGTGGACATTTCTTAGTCCCGGGCCGATTGGGTCATTTTTCAATAACACGTGAAGTACGCAGATGATATAAGTACTTGGGATCTGAAAATTGAGTTTTCAGTTATCGACCTCATACGCTTAGAAATACCATGAAACGTGGACATTTCTTGGTCCCGGGCTCATTGGGGAATTTTTTCACGACGCGAAAAATTCTGAGCTGATATAAGTACTTGGGATCTGAAAATTGAGTTTCCTGTTATCGACGTTATACGTTTTGAAATACCATGAAACGTGGACATTTCTTGGTCCCGGGACGATTGGACCATTTTTCAACAACACGTGAAATACGTAGATGATATAAGTACTTGGGATCTGAAAATTGAGTTTTCAGTTATCGACCTCATACGTTTAGAAATACCATGAAACGTGTTTATTTCTTGGTCGCGGGCTGATTGGTGAATTTTTTCACGACGCGAAAAATGCCGAGCTGATATAAGTAATTGGGATCTGAAAATTGCGTTTTCTGTTATCGACGCTATACGTTTATAAATACCATGAAACGTGGAGATTTCTTGGTCCCGGGCTGATTGGACCAGTTTTCAATAACACGTGAAATAGGCAGATGATAGAAGTACTTGGGATCTGAAAATTGAGTTTTCAGTTATCGACCTCATACGCTTAGAAATACCATGAAACGTGGACATTTCTTGGTCCCGGGCTCATTGGGGAATTTTTTCACGACGCGAAAAATTCTGAGCTGATATAAGTACTTGGGATCTGAAAATTGAGTTTCCTGTTATCGACGTTATACGTTTTGAAATACCATGAAACGTGGACATTTCTTGGTCCCGGGACGATTGGACCATTTTTCAACAACACGTGAAATACGTAGATGATATAAGTACTTGGGATCTGAAAATTGAGTTTTCAGTTATCGACCTCATACGTTTAGAAATACCATGAAACGTGTTTATTTCTTGGTCGCGGGCTGATTGGTGAATTTTTTCACGACGCGAAAAATGCCGAGCTGATATAAGTAATTGGGATCTGAAAATTGCGTTTTCTGTTATCGACGCTATACGTTTATAAATACCATGAAACGTGGAGATTTCTTGGTCCCGGGCTGATTGGACCAGTTTTCAATAACACGTGAAATAGGCAGATGATAGAAGTACTTGGGATCTGAAAATTGAGTTTTCAGTTATCGACCTCATACGTTTAGAAATACCATGAAACGTGGACATTTCTTGGTCCCGGGCTGATTGGTGAATTTTTTCACGACGCGAAAAATTCTGAGCTGATATAAGTACTTGGGATCTGAAAATTGAGTTTCCTGTTATCGACGTTATACGTTTTGAAATACCATGAAACGTGGACATTTCTTGGTCCCGGGCCGATTGGACCATTTTTACACAACACGTGAAATACGTAGATGATATAAGTACTTGGGATCTGAAAATTGAGTTTTCAGTTATCGACCTCATACGTTTAGAAATACCATGAAACGTGTTTATTTCTTGGTCGCGGGCTGATTGGTGAATTTTTTCACGACGCGAAAAATGCCGAGCTGATATAAGTACTTGGGATCTGAAAATTGCGTTTTCTGTTATCGACGCTATACGTTTATAAATATCATGAAACGTGGAGATTTCTTGGTCCCGTGCTGATTGGACCATTTTTCAATAACACGTGAAATAGGCAGATGATATAAGTACTTGGGATCTGAAAATTGAGTTTTCAGTTATCGACCTCATACGTTTAGAAATATCATGAAACGTGGACATTTCTTGGTCCCGGGCTGATTGGTGAATTTTCTCACGACGCGAAAAATGCCGAGCTGATATAAGTACTTGGGATCGGAAAATTGTGTTTCCTGTTATCGACGCTATACGTTTTGAAATACCATGAAACATGGACATTTCTTGGTCCCGGGCCGATTGGCTCATTTTTCAACAACACGTGAAATACGCAGATGATATAAGTACTTGGGATCTGAAAATTGAGTTTTCAGTTATCGACCTCATACGTTTAGAAATACCATGAAACGTGGACATTTCTTGGTCCCGGGCTGATTGGGGAATTTTTTCACGACGCGAAAAATTCTGAGCTAATATAAGTACTTGGGATCTGAAAATTGAGTTTCCTGTTATCGAAGTTATACGTTTATAAATACCATGAAACGTGAAGATTTCTTGGTCCCGGGCTGATTGGGGAATTTTTTCACGACGCGAAAAATTCCGAGCTGATATATGTACTTGGGATCTGAAAATTGCGTTTTCTGTTATCGACGCTATACGTTTTTAAATACCATGAAACGTGAAGATTTCTTGGTCCCGGGCTGATTGGACCATTTTTCAATAACACGTGAAATAGGCAGATGATATAAGTACTTGGGATCTGAAAATTGAGTTTTCAGTTATCGACCTCATACGTTTATAAATACCATGAAACGTGGAGATTTCTTAGTCCCGGGCTGATTGGGGAATTTTTTCACGACGCGAAAAGTTCCGAGCTGACATAAGTACTTGGGATCTGAAAATTGAGTTTTCAGTTATCGACCTCATACGTTTAGAAATACCATGAAACGTGGACATTTCTTGTTCCCGGGCTGATTGGGGAATTATTTCACGACGCGAGAAATGCCGAGCTGATATAAGTACTTGGGATCTGAAAATTGCGTTTTCTGTTATCGACGCTATACGTTTATAAATACCATGAAACTTGGAGATTTCTTGGTCCCGGGCTGATTGGACCATTTTTCAATAACACGTGAAATAGGCAGATGATATAAGTACTTGGGATCTGAAAATTGAGTTTTCAGTTATCGACCTCATACGTTTAGAAATACCATGAAACGTGGACATTTCTTGGTCCCGGGCCGATTGGCTCATTTTTCAACAACACGTGAAATACGCAGATGATATAAGTACTTGGGATCTGAAAATTGAGTTTTCAGTTATCGACCTCATACGTTTAGAAATACCATGAAACGTGGACATTTCTTGGTCCCGGGCTGATTGGTGAATTTTTTCACGACGCGAAAAATGCCGAGCTGATATAAGTACTTGGGATCTGAAAATTGCGTTTTCTGTTATCGACGCTATACGTTTATAAGTACCATGAAATGTGGAGATTTCTTGGTCCCGGGCTGATTGGACCATTTTTCAACAACACGTAAAATACGCAACTGATATAAGTACTTGGGATCTGAAAATTGAGTTTTCTGTTATCGACGCTATACGTTTATAAATACCATGAAACGTGGAGATTTCTTAGTCCCGGGCTGATTGGGGAATTTTTTCACGACGCGAAAAATTCCGAGCTGACATAAGTACTTGGGAACTGAAAATTGAGTTTTCTGTTATCGACGCTATACGTTTAGAAATACCATGAAACGTGGACATTTCTTGGTCCCGGGCTGATTGGTGAATTTTTTCACGACGCGAAAAATGCCGAGCTGATATAAGTACTTGTGATACGAAAATTGAGTTTTCTGTTATCGACGCTATACTTTTATAAATACCATGAAACGTGGAGATTCCTTAGTCCCGGGCTGATTGGGGAATTTTTTCACGACGCGAAAAATTCCGAGCTGACATAAGTACTTGGGATCTGAAAATTGAGTTTTCAGTTATCGACCTCATACGTTTAGAAATACCATGAAACGTGGACATTTCTTGGTCCCGGGCTGATTGGTGAATTTTCTTTCGACGCGAAAAATGCCGAGCTGATATAAGTACTTGGGATCGGAAAATTGAGTTTCCTGTTATCGACGCTATACGTTTTGAAATACCATGAAACGTGGACATTTCTTGGTCCCGGGCCGATTGGCTCATTTTTCAACAACACGTGAAATACGCAGATGATGTAAGTACTTGGGATCTGAAAATTGAGTTTTCAGTTATCGACCTCATACGTTTAGAAATACCATGAAACGTGGACATTTCTTGGTCCCGGGCCGATTGGCTCATTTTTCAACAACACGTGAAATACGCAGATGATATAAGTACTTGGGATCTGAAAATTGAGTTTTCAGTTATCGACCTCATATGTTTAGAAATACCATGAAACGTATTTATTTCTTGGTCGCGGGCTGATTGGTGAATTTTTTCACGACGCGAAAAATGCCGAGCTGATATAAGTACTTGGGATCTGAAAATTGCGTTTTCTGTTATCGACGCTATACGTTTATAAATACCATGAAACGTGGAGATTTCTTGGTCCCGGGCTGATTGGACCATTTTTCAATAACACGTGAAATAGGCAGATGATAGAAGTACTTTGGATCTGAAAATTGAGTTTTCAGTTATCGACCTCATACGTTTAGAAATACCATGAAACGTGGACATTTCTTGGTCCCGGGCTGATTGGTGAATTTTTTCACGACGCGAAAAATGCCGAGCTGATATAAGTACTTCGCATCCGAATATTGAGTTTTCTGTTATCGACGCTATACGTTTATAAATACCATGAAACGTGAAGATTTCTTGGTCCCGGGCTGATTGGACCATTTTTCAACATCACGTAAAATACGCAACTGATATAAGTACTTGGGATCTGAAAATTGAGTTTTCTGTTATCGACGCTATACGTTTATAAATACCATGAAACGTGGAGATTTCTTAGTCCCGGGCTGATTGGGGAATTTTTTCACGACGCGAAAAATGCCGAGCTGATATAAGTACTTGGGATCTGAAAATTGCGTTTTCTGTTATCGACGCTATACGTTTATAAATACCATGAAACTTGGAGATTTCTTGGTCCCGGGCTGATTGAACCATTTTTCAATAACACGTGAAATAGGCAGATGATATAAGTACTTGAGATCTGAAAATTGAGTTTTCAGTTATCGACCTCATACGTTTAGAAATACCATGAAACGTGGACATTTCTTGGTCGCGGGCTGATTGGTGAATTTTCTCACGACGCGAAAAATGCCGAGCTGATATAAGTACTTGGGATCTGAAAATTGAGTTTCCTGTTATCGAAGTTATACGTTTTGAAATACCATGAAACGTGGACATTGCTTGGTCCCGGGCCGATTGGACCATTTTTCAACAACACGTGAAATACGTAGATGATATAAGTACTTGGGATCTGAAAATTGAGTTTTCAGTTATCGACCTCATACGTTTAGTAATACCATGAAACGTGGACATTTCTTGGTCCCGGGCTGATTGGTGAAATTTTTTACGATGCGAAAAATGCCGAGCTGATATAAGTACTTGGGATCTGAAAATTGCGTTTTCTGTTATCGACGCTATACGTTTATAAATACCATGAAACGTGGAGATTTCTTGGTCCCGGGCTGATTGGACCATTTTTGAATAACACGTGAAATAGGCAGATGATATAAGTACTTGGGATCTGAAAATTGAGTTTTCAGTAATCGACCTCATACGTTTAGAAATACCATGAAACGTGGACATTTCTTGGTCCCGGGCTGATTGGTGAATTTTTTCACGACGCGAAAAATGCCGAGCTGATATAAGTACTTGGGATCCGAAAATTGAGTTTTCTGTTATCGACGCTATACGTTTATAAATACCATGAAACGTGAAGATTTCTTGGTCCCGGGCTGATTGGACCATTTTTCAACAACACGTAAAATACGCAACTGATATAAGTACTTGGGATCTGAAAATTGAGTTTTCAGTTATCGACCTCATACGTTTAGAAATACCATGAAACGTGCTTATTTCTTGGTCGCGGGCTGATTGGTGAATTTTCTCACGACGCGAAAAATGCCGAGCTGATATAAGTACTTGGGATCGGAAAATTGAGTTTCCTGTTATCGACGCTATACATTTTGAAATACCATGAAACGTGGATATTTCTTGGTCCCGGGCCGATTGGCCCATTTTTCAAAAACACGTGAAATACGCAGATGATATAAGTACTTGGGATCTGAAAATTGAGTTTTCAGTTATCGACCTCATACGTTTAGAAATACCATGAAACGTGGACATTTCTTGGTCCCGGGCTGATTGGTGAATTTTCTCACGACGCGAAAAATGCCGAGATGATATAAGTACTTGGGATCGGAAAATTGAGTTTCCTGTTATCGACGCTATACGTTTTGAAATACCATGAAACGTGGACATTTCTTGGTCCCGGGCCGATTGGCCCATTTTTCAAAAACACGTGAAATACGCAGATGATATAAGTACTTGGGATCTGAAAATTGAGTTTTCAGTTATCGACCTCATACGTTTAGAAATACCATGAAACGTGGACATTTCTTGGTCCCGGGCTGATTGGGGAATTTCTTCACGACGCGAAAAATTCTGAGCTGATATAAGTACTTGGGATCTCAAAATTGAGTTTCCTGTTATCGACGTTATACGTTTTGAAATACCATGAAACGTGGACATTTCTTGGTCCCGGGCTGTTTGGACCATTTTTCAACAACACGTGAAATACGTAGATGATATAAGTACTTGGGATCTGAAAATTGAGTTTTCAGTTATCGACCTCATACGTTTAGAAATACCATGAAACGTGATTATTTCTTGGTCGCGGGCTGATTGGTGAATTTTTCTACAACACGTGAAATACGCACATGATATAAGGACTTGGGATCTGAAAATTGAGTTTCCTGTTATCGACGCTATACGTTTAGAAATACCATGAAATGTGGAGATTTCTTGGTCCCGAACTGATTGCACCATTTTCTAACTACACGTAAAATACGCAACTGATATAAGTACTTGGAATCTGAAAATTGAGTTTTCTGTTATCGACGCTATACGTTATGAAATACCATGAAACGTGGACATTTCTTGGTCCCGGGCTGATTGGTGAATTTTTTCACGACGCGAAAAATGCCGAGCTGATATAAGTACTTGGGATCGGAAAATTGAGTTTCCTGTTATCGACGCTATACGTTTATAAATACCATGAAACGTGGAGATTTCTTAGTCCCGGGCTGATTGGGGAATTTTTTCATGACGCGAAAAATTCCGAGCTGACATAAGTACTTGGGATCTGAAAATTGAGTTTTCTGTTATCGACGCTATACGTTTAGAAATACCATGAAACGTGGACATTTCTTGGTCCAGGGCTGATTGGACCATTTTTTCACGACGCGAAACATTCCAAGCTGATATAAGTACTTGGGATCTAAAAATTGAGTTTCCTGTTATCGACGCTATACGTTTTGAAATACCATGAAACGTGGACATTTCTTGGTCCCGGGCTGATTGGACCATTTTTCAATAACACGTGAAATAGGCAGATGATATAAGTACTTGGGATCTCAAAATTGAGTTTTCAGTTATCGACCTCATACGTTTAGAAATACCATGAACCGTGGACATTTCTTGGTCCCGGGCCGATTGGCTCATTTTTCACCAACACGTGAAATACGTAGATGATATAAGTACTTGGGATCTGAAAATTGAGTTTTCAGTTATCGACCTCATACGTTTAGAAATACCATGAAACGTGGACATTTCTTGGTCCCGGGCTGATTGGTGAATTTTTTCACGACGCGAAAAATGCCGAGCTGATATAAGTACTTGGGATCTGAAAATTGCGTTTTCTGTTATCGACGCTATACGTTTATAAGTACCATGAAACGTGGAGATTTCTTGGTCCCGGGCTGATTGGACCATTTTTCAATAACACGTGAAATAGACAGATGATAGAAGTACTTGGGATCTGAAAATTGAGTTTTCAGTTATCGACCTCATACGTTTAGAAATATCATGAAACGTGGACATTTCTTGGTCCCGGGCTGATTGGTGAATTTTTTCACGACGCGAAAAATGCCGAGCTGATATAAGTACTTGGGATCTGAAAATTGCGTTTTCTGTTATCGACTGTATACGTTTATAAATACCATGAAACGTGAAGATTTCTTGGTCCCGGGCTGATTGGACCATTTTTCAACAACACGTAAAATACGCAACTGATATAAGTACTTGGGATCTGATAATTGAGTTTTCTGTTATCGACGCTATACGTTTATAAATACCATGAAACGTGGAGATTTCTTAGTCCCGTGCTGATTGGGGAATTTTTTCACGACGCGAAAAATTTCGAGCTGACATAAGTACTTGGGAACTGAAAATTGAGTTTTCTGTTATCGACGCTATACGTTTAGAAATACCATGAAACGTGGACATTTCTTGGTCCCGGGCTGATTGGTGAATTTTTTCACGACGCGAAAAATGCCGAGCTGATATAAGTACTTGGGATCGGAAAATTGATTTTCCTGTTATCGACGCTATACGTTTTGAAATACCATGAAACGTGGACATTTCTTAGTCCCGGGCCGATTGGGTCATTTTTCAATAACACGTGAAGTACGCAGATGATATAAGTACTTGGGATCTGAAAATTGAGTTTTCAGTTATCGACCTCATACGCTTAGAAATACCATGAAACGTGGACATTTCTTGGTCCCGGGCTCATTGGGGAATTTTTTCACGACGCGAAAAATTCTGAGCTGATATAAGTACTTGGGATCTGAAAATTGAGTTTCCTGTTATCGACGTTATACGTTTTGAAATACCATGAAACGTGGACATTTCTTGGTCCCGGGACGATTGGACCATTTTTCAACAACACGTGAAATACGTAGATGATATAAGTACTTGGGATCTGAAAATTGAGTTTTCAGTTATCGACCTCATACGTTTAGAAATACCATGAAACGTGTTTATTTCTTGGTCGCGGGCTGATTGGTGAATTTTTTCACGACGCGAAAAATGCCGAGCTGATATAAGTAATTGGGATCTGAAAATTGCGTTTTCTGTTATCGACGCTATACGTTTATAAATACCATGAAACGTGGAGATTTCTTGGTCCCGGGCTGATTGGACCAGTTTTCAATAACACGTGAAATAGGCAGATGATAGAAGTACTTGGGATCTGAAAATTGAGTTTTCAGTTATCGACCTCATACGTTTAGAAATACCATGAAACGTGGACATTTCTTGGTCCCGGGCTGATTGGTGAATTTTTTCACGACGCGAAAAATTCTGAGCTGATATAAGTACTTGGGATCTGAAAATTGAGTTTCCTGTTATCGACGTTATACGTTTAGAAATACCATGAAACGTGGACATTTCTTGGTCCCGGGCTGATTGGGGAATTATTTCACGACGCGAGAAATGCCGAGCTGATATAAGTACTTGGGATCTGAAAATTGCGTTTTCTGTTATCGACGCTATACGTTTATAAATACCATGAAACTTGGAGATTTCTTGGTCCCGGGCTGATTGGACCATTTTTCAATAACACGTGAAATAGGCAGATGATATAAGTACTTGGGATCTGAAAATTGAGTTTTCAGTTATCGACCTCATACGTTTAGAAATACCATGAAACGTGGACATTTCTTGGTCCCGGGCCGATTGGCTCATTTTTCAACAACACGTGAAATACGCAGATGATATAAGTACTTGGGATCTGAAAATTGAGTTTTCAGTTATCGACCTCATACGTTTAGAAATACCATGAAACGTGGACATTTCTTGGTCCCGGGCTGATTGGTGAATTTTTTCACGACGCGAAAAATGCCGAGCTGATATAAGTACTTGGGATCTGAAAATTGCGTTTTCTGTTATCGACGCTATACGTTTATAAGTACCATGAAATGTGGAGATTTCTTGGTCCCGGGCTGATTGGACCATTTTTCAACAACACGTAAAATACGCAACTGATATAAGTACTTGGGATCTGAAAATTGAGTTTTCTGTTATCGACGCTATACGTTTATAAATACCATGAAACGTGGAGATTTCTTAGTCCCGGGCTGATTGGGGAATTTTTTCACGACGCGAAAAATTCCGAGCTGACATAAGTACTTGGGAACTGAAAATTGAGTTTTCTGTTATCGACGCTATACGTTTAGAAATACCATGAAACGTGGACATTTCTTGGTCCCGGGCTGATTGGTGAATTTTTTCACGACGCGAAAAATGCCGAGCTGATATAAGTACTTGTGATACGAAAATTGAGTTTTCTGTTATCGACGCTATACGTTTATAAATACCATGAAACGTGGAGATTTCTTAGTCCCGGGCTGATTGGGGAATTTTTTCACGACGCGAAAAATTCCGAGCTGACATAAGTACTTGGGAACTGAAAATTGAGTTTTCTGTTATCGACACTATACGTTTAGAAATACCATGAAACGTGGACATTTCTTGGTCCCGGGCTGATTAGTGAATTTTTTCACGACGCGAAAAATGCCGAGCTGATATAAGTACTTGTGATCCGAAAATTGAGTTTTCTGTTATCGACGCTATACTTTTATAAATACCATGAAACGTGGAGATTCCTTAGTCCCGGGCTGATTGGGGAATTTTTTCACGACGCGAAAAATTCCGAGCTGACATAAGTACTTGGGATCTGAAAATTGAGTTTTCAGTTATCGACCTCATACGTTTAGAAATACCATGAAACGTGGACATTTCTTGGTCCCGGGCTGATTGGTGAATTTTCTTTCGACGCGAAAAATGCCGAGCTGATATAAGTACTTGGGATCGGAAAATTGAGTTTCCTGTTATCGACGCTATACGTTTTGAAATACCATGAAACGTGGACATTTCTTGGTCCCGGGCCGATTGGCTCATTTTTCAACAACACGTGAAATACGCAGATGATGTAAGTACTTGGGATCTGAAAATTGAGTTTTCAGTTATCGACCTCATACGTTTAGAAATACCATGAAACGTGGACATTTCTTGGTCCCGGGCCGATTGGCTCATTTTTCAACAACACGTGAAATACGCAGATGATATAAGTACTTGGGATCTGAAAATTGAGTTTTCAGTTATCGACCTCATACGTTTAGAAATACCATGAAACGTATTTATTTCTTGGTCGCGGGCTGATTGGTGAATTTTTTCACGACGCGAAAAATGCCGAGCTGATATAAGTACTTGGGATCTGAAAATTGCGTTTTCTGTTATCGACGCTATACGTTTATAAATACCATGAAACGTGGAGATTTCTTGGTCCCGGGCTGATTGGACCATTTTTCAATAACACGTGAAATAGGCAGACGATAGAAGTACTTTGGATCTGAAAATTGAGTTTTCAGTTATCGACCTCATACGTTTAGAAATACCATGAAACGTGGACATTTCTTGGTCCCGGGCTGATTGGTGAATTTTTTCACGACGCGAAAAATGCCGAGCTGATATAAGTACTTCGCATCCGAATATTGAGTTTTCTGTTATCGACGCTATACGTTTATAAATACCATGAAACGTGAAGATTTCTTGGTCCCGGGCTGATTGGACCATTTTTCAACATCACGTAAAATACGCAACTGATATAAGTACTTGGGATCTGAAAATTGAGTTTTCTGTTATCGACGCTATACGTTTATAAATACCATGAAACGTGGAGATTTCTTAGTCCCGGGCTGATTGGGGAATTTTTTCACGACGCGAAAAATGCCGAGCTGATATAAGTACTTGGGATCTGAAAATTGCGTTTTCTGTTATCGACGCTATACGTTTATAAGTACCATGAAACGTGGAGATTTCTTGGTCCCGGGCTGATTGGACCATTTTTCAATAACACGTGAAATAGACAGATGATAGAAGTACTTGGGATCTGAAAATTGAGTTTTCAGTTATCGACCTCATACGTTTAGAAATATCATGAAACGTGGACATTTCTTGGTCCCGGGCTGATTGGTGAATTTTTTCACGACGCGAAAAATGCCGAGCTGATATAAGTACTTGGGATCTGAAAATTGCGTTTTCTGTTATCGACTGTATACGTTTATAAATACCATGAAACGTGAAGATTTCTTGGTCCCGGGCTGATTGGACCATTTTTCAACAACACGTAAAATACGCAACTGATATAAGTACTTGGGATCTGATAATTGAGTTTTCTGTTATCGACGCTATACGTTTATAAATACCATGAAACGTGGAGATTTCTTAGTCCCGTGCTGATTGGGGAATTTTTTCACGACGCGAAAAATTTCGAGCTGACATAAGTACTTGGGAACTGAAAATTGAGTTTTCTGTTATCGACGCTATACGTTTAGAAATACCATGAAACGTGGACATTTCTTGGTCCCGGGCTGATTGGTGAATTTTTTCACGACGCGAAAAATGCCGAGCTGATATAAGTACTTGGGATCGGAAAATTGATTTTCCTGTTATCGACGCTATACGTTTTGAAATACCATGAAACGTGGACATTTCTTAGTCCCGGGCCGATTGGGTCATTTTTCAATAACACGTGAAGTACGCAGATGATATAAGTACTTGGGATCTGAAAATTGAGTTTTCAGTTATCGACCTCATACGCTTAGAAATACCATGAAACGTGGACATTTCTTGGTCCCGGGCTCATTGGGGAATTTTTTCACGACGCGAAAAATTCTGAGCTGATATAAGTACTTGGGATCTGAAAATTGAGTTTCCTGTTATCGACGTTATACGTTTTGAAATACCATGAAACGTGGACATTTCTTGGTCCCGGGACGATTGGACCATTTTTCAACAACACGTGAAATACGTAGATGATATAAGTACTTGGGATCTGAAAATTGAGTTTTCAGTTATCGACCTCATACGTTTATAAATACCATGAAACGTGGAGATTTCTTAGTCCCGGGCTGATTGGGGAATTTTTTCACGACGCGAAAAGTTCCGAGCTGACATAAGTACTTGGGATCTGAAAATTGAGTTTTCAGTTATCGACCTCATACGTTTAGAAATACCATGAAACGTGGACATTTCTTGGTCCCGGGCTGATTGGGGAATTATTTCACGACGCGAGAAATGCCGAGCTGATATAAGTACTTGGGATCTGAAAATTGCGTTTTCTGTTATCGACGCTATACGTTTATAAATACCATGAAACTTGGAGATTTCTTGGTCCCGGGCTGATTGGACCATTTTTCAATAACACGTGAAATAGGCAGATGATATAAGTACTTGGGATCTGAAAATTGAGTTTTCAGTTATCGACCTCATACGTTTAGAAATACCATGAAACGTGGACATTTCTTGGTCCCGGGCCGATTGGCTCATTTTTCAACAACACGTGAAATACGCAGATGATATAAGTACTTGGGATCTGAAAATTGAGTTTTCAGTTATCGACCTCATACGTTTAGAAATACCATGAAACGTGGACATTTCTTGGTCCCGGGCTGATTGGTGAATTTTTTCACGACGCGAAAAATGCCGAGCTGATATAAGTACTTGGGATCTGAAAATTGCGTTTTCTGTTATCGACGCTATACGTTTATAAGTACCATGAAATGTGGAGATTTCTTGGTCCCGGGCTGATTGGACCATTTTTCAACAACACGTAAAATACGCAACTGATATAAGTACTTGGGATCTGAAAATTGAGTTTTCTGTTATCGACGCTATACGTTTATAAATACCATGAAACGTGGAGATTTCTTAGTCCCGGGCTGATTGGGGAATTTTTTCACGACGCGAAAAATTCCGAGCTGACATAAGTACTTGGGAACTGAAAATTGAGTTTTCTGTTATCGACGCTATACGTTTAGAAATACCATGAAACGTGGACATTTCTTGGTCCCGGGCTGATTGGTGAATTTTTTCACGACGCGAAAAATGCCGAGCTGATATAAGTACTTGTGATACGAAAATTGAGTTTTCTGTTATCGACGCTATACGTTTATAAATACCATGAAACGTGGAGATTTCTTAGTCCCGGGCTGATTGGGGAATTTTTTCACGACGCGAAAAATTCCGAGCTGACATAAGTACTTGGGAACTGAAAATTGAGTTTTCTGTTATCGACACTATACGTTTAGAAATACCATGAAACGTGGACATTTCTTGGTCCCGGGCTGATTAGTGAATTTTTTCACGACGCGAAAAATGCCGAGCTGATATAAGTACTTGTGATCCGAAAATTGAGTTTTCTGTTATCGACGCTATACTTTTATAAATACCATGAAACGTGGAGATTCCTTAGTCCCGGGCTGATTGGGGAATTTTTTCACGACGCGAAAAATTCCGAGCTGACATAAGTACTTGGGATCTGAAAATTGAGTTTTCAGTTATCGACCTCATACGTTTAGAAATACCATGAAACGTGGACATTTCTTGGTCCCGGGCTGATTGGTGAATTTTCTTTCGACGCGAAAAATGCCGAGCTGATATAAGTACTTGGGATCGGAAAATTGAGTTTCCTGTTATCGACGCTATACGTTTTGAAATACCATGAAACGTGGACATTTCTTGGTCCCGGGCCGATTGGCTCATTTTTCAACAACACGTGAAATACGCAGATGATGTAAGTACTTGGGATCTGAAAATTGAGTTTTCAGTTATCGACCTCATACGTTTAGAAATACCATGAAACGTGGACATTTCTTGGTCCCGGGCCGATTGGCTCATTTTTCAACAACACGTGAAATACGCAGATGATATAAGTACTTGGGATCTGAAAATTGAGTTTTCAGTTATCGACCTCATACGTTTAGAAATACCATGAAACGTATTTATTTCTTGGTCGCGGGCTGATTGGTGAATTTTTTCACGACGCGAAAAATGCCGAGCTGATATAAGTACTTGGGATCTGAAAATTGCGTTTTCTGTTATCGACGCTATACGTTTATAAATACCATGAAACGTGGAGATTTCTTGGTCCCGGGCTGATTGGACCATTTTTCAATAACACGTGAAATAGGCAGATGATAGAAGTACTTTGGATCTGAAAATTGAGTTTTCAGTTATCGACCTCATACGTTTAGAAATACCATGAAACGTGGACATTTCTTGGTCCCGGGCTGATTGGTGAATTTTTTCACGACGCGAAAAATGCCGAGCTGATATAAGTACTTCGCATCCGAATATTGAGTTTTCTGTTATCGACGCTATACGTTTATAAATACCATGAAACGTGAAGATTTCTTGGTCCCGGGCTGATTGGACCATTTTTCAACATCACGTAAAATACGCAACTGATATAAGTACTTGGGATCTGAAAATTGAGTTTTCTGTTATCGACGCTATACGTTTATAAATACCATGAAACGTGGAGATTTCTTAGTCCCGGGCTGATTGGGGAATTTTTTCACGACGCGAAAAATGCCGAGCTGATATAAGTACTTGGGATCTGAAAATTGCGTTTTCTGTTATCGACGCTATACGTTTATAAATACCATGAAACTTGGAGATTTCTTAGTCCCGGGCTGATTGGGGAATTTTTTCACGACGCGAAAAATTCCGAGCTGACATAAGTACTTGGGAACTGAAAATTGAGTTTTCTGTTATCGACGCTATACGTTTAGAAATACCATGAAACGTGGACATTTCTTGGTCCCGGGCTGATTGGTGAATTTTTTCACGACGCGAAAAATGCCGAGCTGATATAAGTACTTGTGATACGAAAATTGAGTTTTCTGTTATCGACGCTATACGTTTATAAATACCATGAAACGTGGAGATTTCTTAGTCCCGGGCTGATTGGGGAATTTTTTCACGACGCGAAAAATTCCGAGCTGACATAAGTACTTGGGAACTGAAAATTGAGTTTTCTGTTATCGACACTATACGTTTAGAAATACCATGAAACGTGGACATTTCTTGGTCCCGGGCTGATTAGTGAATTTTTTCACGACGCGAAAAATGCCGAGCTGATATAAGTACTTGTGATCCGAAAATTGAGTTTTCTGTTATCGACGCTATACTTTTATAAATACCATGAAACGTGGAGATTCCTTAGTCCCGGGCTGATTGGGGAATTTTTTCACGACGCGAAAAATTCCGAGCTGACATAAGTACTTGGGATCTGAAAATTGAGTTTTCAGTTATCGACCTCATACGTTTAGAAATACCATGAAACGTGGACATTTCTTGGTCCCGGGCTGATTGGTGAATTTTCTTTCGACGCGAAAAATGCCGAGCTGATATAAGTACTTGGGATCGGAAAATTGAGTTTCCTGTTATCGACGCTATACGTTTTGAAATACCATGAAACGTGGACATTTCTTGGTCCCGGGCCGATTGGCTCATTTTTCAACAACACGTGAAATACGCAGATGATGTAAGTACTTGGGATCTGAAAATTGAGTTTTCAGTTATCGACCTCATACGTTTAGAAATACCATGAAACGTGGACATTTCTTGGTCCCGGGCCGATTGGCTCATTTTTCAACAACACGTGAAATACGCAGATGATATAAGTACTTGGGATCTGAAAATTGAGTTTTCAGTTATCGACCTCATACGTTTAGAAATACCATGAAACGTATTTATTTCTTGGTCGCGGGCTGATTGGTGAATTTTTTCACGACGCGAAAAATGCCGAGCTGATATAAGTACTTGGGATCTGAAAATTGCGTTTTCTGTTATCGACGCTATACGTTTATAAATACCATGAAACGTGGAGATTTCTTGGTCCCGGGCTGATTGGACCATTTTTCAATAACACGTGAAATAGGCAGATGATAGAAGTACTTTGGATCTGAAAATTGAGTTTTCAGTTATCGACCTCATACGTTTAGAAATACCATGAAACGTGGACATTTCTTGGTCCCGGGCTGATTGGTGAATTTTTTCACGACGCGAAAAATGCCGAGCTGATATAAGTACTTCGCATCCGAATATTGAGTTTTCTGTTATCGACGCTATACGTTTATAAATACCATGAAACGTGAAGATTTCTTGGTCCCGGGCTGATTGGACCATTTTTCAACATCACGTAAAATACGCAACTGATATAAGTACTTGGGATCTGAAAATTGAGTTTTCTGTTATCGACGCTATACGTTTATAAATACCATGAAACGTGGAGATTTCTTAGTCCCGGGCTGATTGGGGAATTTTTTCACGACGCGAAAAATGCCGAGCTGATATAAGTACTTGGGATCTGAAAATTGCGTTTTCTGTTATCGACGCTATACGTTTATAAATACCATGAAACTTGGAGATTTCTTGGTCCCGGGCTGATTGAACCATTTTTCAATAACACGTGAAATAGGCAGATGATATAAGTACTTGAGATCTGAAAATTGAGTTTTCAGTTATCGACCTCATACGTTTAGAAATACCATGAAACGTGGACATTTCTTGGTCGCGGGCTGATTGGTGAATTTTCTCACGACGCGAAAAATGCCGAGCTGATATAAGTACTTGGGATCTGAAAATTGAGTTTCCTGTTATCGAAGTTATACGTTTTGAAATACCATGAAACGTGGACATTGCTTGGTCCCGGGCCGATTGGACCATTTTTCAACAACACGTGAAATACGTAGATGATATAAGTACTTGGGATCTGAAAATTGAGTTTTCAGTTATCGACCTCATACGTTTAGAAATACCATGAAACGTGGACATTTCTTGGTCCCGGGCTGATTGGTGAAATTTTTTACGATGCGAAAAATGCCGAGCTGATATAAGTACTTGGGATCTGAAAATTGCGTTTTCTGTTATCGACGCTATACGTTTATAAATACCATGAAACGTGGAGATTTCTTGGTCCCGGGCTGATTGGACCATTTTTGAATAACACGTGAAATAGGCAGATGATATAAGTACTTGGGATCTGAAAATTGAGTTTTCAGTAATCGACCTCATACGTTTAGAAATACCATGAAACGTGGACATTTCTTGGTCCCGGGCTGATTGGTGAATTTATTCACGACGCGAAAAATGCCGAGCTGATATAAGTACTTGGGATCCGAAAATTGAGTTTTCTGTTATCGACGCTATACGTTTATAAATACCATGAAACGTGAAGATTTCTTGGTCCCGGGCTGATTGGACCATTTTTCAACAACACGTAAAATACGCAACTGATATAAGTACTTGGGATCTGAAAATTGAGTTTTCAGTTATCGACCTCATACGTTTAGAAATACCATGAAACGTGCTTATTTCTTGGTCGCGGGCTGATTGGTGAATTTTCTCACGACGCGAAAAATGCCGAGCTGATATAAGTACTTGGGATCGGAAAATTGAGTTTCCTGTTATCGACGCTATACATTTTGAAATACCATGAAACGTGGACATTTCTTGGTCCCGGGCCGATTGGCCCATTTTTCAAAAACACGTGAAATACGCAGATGATATAAGTACTTGGGATCTGAAAATTGAGTTTTCAGTTATCGACCTCATACGTTTAGAAATACCATGAAACGTGGACATTTCTTGGTCCCGGGCTGATTGGTGAATTTTCTCACGACGCGAAAAATGCCGAGCTGATATAAGTACTTGGGATCGGAAAATTGAGTTTCCTGTTATCGACGCTATACGTTTTGAAATACCATGAAACGTGGACATTTCTTGGTCCCGGGCCGATTGGCCCATTTTTCAAAAACACGTGAAATACGCAGATGATATAAGTACTTGGGATCTGAAAATTGAGTTTTCAGTTATCGACCTCATACGTTTAGAAATACCATGAAACGTGGACATTTCTTGGTCCCGGGCTGATTGGGGAATTTCTTCACGACGCGAAAAATTCTGAGCTGATATAAGTACTTGGGATCTCAAAATTGAGTTTCCTGTTATCGACGTTATACGTTTTGAAATACCATGAAACGTGGACATTTCTTGGTCCCGGGCTGTTTGGACCATTTTTCAACAACACGTGAAATACGTAGATGATATAAGTACTTGGGATCTGAAAATTGAGTTTTCAGTTATCGACCTCATACGTTTAGAAATACCATGAAACGTGATTATTTCTTGGTCGCGGGCTGATTGGTGAATTTTTCTACAACACGTGAAATACGCACATGATATAAGGACTTGGGATCTGAAAATTGAGTTTCCTGTTATCGACGCTATACGTTTAGAAATACCATGAAATGTGGAGATTTCTTGGTCCCGAACTGATTGCACCATTTTTTAACTACACGTAAAATACGCAACTGATATAAGTACTTGGAATCTGAAAATTGAGTTTTCTGTTATCGACGCTATACGTTATGAAATACCATGAAACGTGGACATTTCTTGGTCCCGGGCTGATTGGTGAATTTTTTCACGACGCGAAAAATGCCGAGCTGATATAAGTACTTGGGATCGGAAAATTGAGTTTCCTGTTATCGACGCTATACGTTTATAAATACCATGAAACGTGGAGATTTCTTAGTCCCGGGCTGATTGGGGAATTTTTTCATGACGCGAAAAATTCCGAGCTGACATAAGTACTTGGGATCTGAAAATTGAGTTTTCTGTTATCGACGCTATACGTTTAGAAATACCATGAAACGTGGACATTTCTTGGTCCAGGGCTGATTGGACCATTTTTTCACGACGCGAAACATTCCAAGCTGATATAAGTACTTGGGATCTAAAAATTGAGTTTCCTGTTATCGACGCTATACGTTTTGAAATACCATGAAACGTGGACATTTCTTGGTCCCGGGCTGATTGGACCATTTTTCAATAACACGTGAAATAGGCAGATGATATAAGTACTTGGGATCTCAAAATTGAGTTTTCAGTTATCGACCTCATACGTTTAGAAATACCATGAAACGTGGACATTTCTTGGTCCCGGGCCGATTGGCTCATTTTTCAACAACATGTGAAATACGCAGATGATATAAGTACTTGGGATCTGAAAATTGAGTTTTCAGTTATAGACCTCATACGTTTAGAAATACCATGAAACGTGTTTATTTCTTGGTCGCGGGCTGATTGGTGAATTTTTTCACGACGCGAAAAATGCCGAGCTGATATAAGTACTTGGGATCTGAAAATTGCGTTTTCTGTTATCGACGCTATACGTTTATAAATACCATGAAACTTGGAGATTTCTTGGTCCCGGGCTGATTGGACCATTTTTCAATAACACGTGAAATAGGCAGATGATATAAGTACTTGGGATCTGAAAATTGAGTTTTCAGTTATCGACCTCATACGTTTAGAAATACCATGAAACGTGGACATTTCTTGGTCCCGGGCTGATTGGTGAATTTTTTCACGACGCGAAAAATGCCGAGCTGATATAAGTACTTGGGATCTGAAAATTGCGTTTTCTGTTATCGACGCTATACGTTTATAAATACCATGAAACGTGGAGATTTCTTGGTCCCGGGCTGATTGGACCATTTTTCAATAACACGTGAAATAGGTAGATGATATAAGTACTTGGGATCTGAAAATTGAGTTTTCAGTTGTCGACCTCATACGTTTAGAAATATCATGAAACGTGGACATTTCTTGGTCCCGGGCTGATTGGTGAATTTTTTCACGACGCGAAAAATGCCGAGCTGATATATGTACTTGGGATCTGAAAATTGCGTTTTCTGTTATCGACGCTATACGTTTTTAAATACCATGAAACGTGAAGATTTCTTGGTCCCGGGCTGATTGGACCATTTTTCAACAACACGTAAAATACGCAACTGATATAAGTACTTGTGATCCGAAAATTGAGTTTTCTGTTATCGACGCTATACGTTTATAAATACCATGAAACGTGGAGATTTCTTAGTCCCGGGCTGATTGGGGAATTTTTTCACGACGCGAAAAATTCCGAGCTGACATAAGTACTTGGGAACTGAAAATTGAGTTTTCTGTTATCGACGCTATACGTTTAGAAATACCATGAAACGTGGACATTTCTTGGTCCCGGGCTGATTGGTGAATTTTCTCTCGACGCGAAAAATGCCGAGCTGATATAAGTACTTGGGATCGGAAAATTGAGTTTCCTGTTATCGACGCTATACGTTTTGAAATACCATGAAACGTGGACATTTCTTGGTCCCGGGCCGATTGGCTCATTTTTCAACAACACGTGAAATACGCAGATGATGTAAGTACTTGGGATCTGAAAATTGAGTTTTCAGTTATCGACCTCATACGTTTAGAAATACCATGAAACGTGGACATTTCTTGGTCCCGGGCCGATTGGCTCATTTTTCAACAACACGTGAAATACGCAGATGATATAAGTACTTGGGATCTGAAAATTGAGTTTTCAGTTATCGACCTCATACGTTTAGAAATACCATGAAACGTATTTATTTCTTGGTCGCGGGCTGATTGGGGAATTATTTCACGACGCGAAAAATGCCGAGCTGATATAAGTACTTGGGATCTGAAAATTGCGTTTTCTGTTATCGACGCTATACGTTTATAAATACCATGAAACTTGGAGATTTCTTGGTCCCGGGCTGATTGGACCATTTTTCAATAACACGTGAAATAGGCAGATGATATAAGTACTTGGGATCTGAAAATTGAGTTTTCAGTTATCGACCTCATACGTTTAGAAATACCATGAAACGTGGACATTTCTTGGTCCCGGGCTGATTGGGGAATTTCTTCACGACGCGAAAAATTCTGAGCTGATATAAGTACTTGGGATCTCAAAATTGAGTTTCCTGTTATCGACGTTATACGTTTTGAAATACCATGAAACGTGGACATTTCTTGGTCCCGGGCTGTTTGGACCATTTTTCAACAACACGTGAAATACGTAGATGATATAAGTACTTGGGATCTGAAAATTGAGTTTTCAGTTATCGACCTCATACGTTTAGAAATACCATGAAACGTGATTATTTCTTGGTCGCGGGCTGATTGGTGAATTTTTCTACAACACGTGAAATACGCACATGATATAAGGACTTGGGATCTGAAAATTGAGTTTCCTGTTATCGACGCTATACGTTTAGAAATACCATGAAATGTGGAGATTTCTTGGTCCCGAACTGATTGCACCATTTTTTAACTACACGTAAAATACGCAACTGATATAAGTACTTGGAATCTGAAAATTGAGTTTTCTGTTATCGACGCTATACGTTATGAAATACCATGAAACGTGGACATTTCTTGGTCCCGGGCTGATTGGTGAATTTTTTCACGACGCGAAAAATGCCGAGCTGATATAAGTACTTGGGATCTGAAAATTGAGTTTTCTGTTATCGACGCTATACGTTTAGAAATACCATGAAACGTGGACATTTCTTGGTCCAGGGCTGATTGGACCATTTTTTCACGACGCGAAACATTCCAAGCTGATATAAGTACTTGGGATCTAAAAATTGAGTTTCCTGTTATCGACGCTATACGTTTTGAAATACCATGAAACGTGGACATTTCTTGGTCCCGGGCTGATTGGACCATTTTTCAATAACACGTGAAATAGGCAGATGATATAAGTACTTGGGATCTCAAAATTGAGTTTTCAGTTATCGACCTCATACGTTTAGAAATACCATGAAACGTGGACATTTCTTGGTCCCGGGCCGATTGGCTCATTTTTCAACAACATGTGAAATACGCAGATGATATAAGTACTTGGGATCTGAAAATTGAGTTTTCAGTTATCGACCTCATACGTTTAGAAATACCATGAAACGTGTTTATTTCTTGGTCGCGGGCTGATTGGTGAATTTTTTCACGACGCGAAAAATGCCGAGCTGATATAAGTACTTGGGATCTGAAAATTGCGTTTTCTGTTATCGACGCTATACGTTTATAAATACCATGAAACTTGGAGATTTCTTGGTCCCGGGCTGATTGGACCATTTTTCAATAACACGTGAAATAGGCAGATGATATAAGTACTTGGGATCTGAAAATTGAGTTTTCAGTTATCGACCTCATACGTTTAGAAATACCATGAAACGTGGACATTTCTTGGTCCCGGGCTGATTGGTGAATTTTTTCACGACGCGAAAAATGCCGAGCTGATATAAGTACTTGGGATCTGAAAATTGCGTTTTCTGTTATCGACGCTATACGTTTATAAATACCATGAAACGTGGAGATTTCTTGGTCCCGGGCTGATTGGACCATTTTTCAATAACACGTGAAATAGGTAGATGATATAAGTACTTGGGATCTGAAAATTGAGTTTTCAGTTGTCGACCTCATACGTTTAGAAATATCATGAAACGTGGACATTTCTTGGTCCCGGGCTGATTGGTGAATTTTTTCACGACGCGAAAAATGCCGAGCTGATATATGTACTTGGGATCTGAAAATTGCGTTTTCTGTTATCGACGCTATACGTTTTTAAATACCATGAAACGTGAAGATTTCTTGGTCCCGGGCTGATTGGACCATTTTTCAACAACACGTAAAATACGCAACTGATATAAGTACTTGTGATCCGAAAATTGAGTTTTCTGTTATCGACGCTATACGTTTATAAATACCATGAAACGTGGAGATTTCTTAGTCCCGGGCTGATTGGGGAATTTTTTCACGACGCGAAAAATTCCGAGCTGACATAAGTACTTGGGAACTGAAAATTGAGTTTTCTGTTATCGACGCTATACGTTTAGAAATACCATGAAACGTGGACATTTCTTGGTCCCGGGCTGATTGGTGAATTTTCTCTCGACGCGAAAAATGCCGAGCTGATATAAGTACTTGCGATCGGAAAATTGAGTTTCCTGTTATCGACGCTATACGTTTTGAAATACCATGAAACGTGGACATTTCTTGGTCCCGGGCCGATTGGCTCATTTTTCAACAACACGTGAAATACGCAGATGATGTAAGTACTTGGGATCTGAAAATTGAGTTTTCAGTTATCGACCTCATACGTTTAGAAATACCATGAACCGTGGACATTTCTTGGTCCCGGGCCGATTGGCTCATTTTTCACCAACACGTGAAATACGCAGATGATATAAGTACTTGGGATCTGAAAATTGAGTTTTCAGTTATCGACCTCATACGTTTAGAAATACCATGAAACGTATTTATTTCTTGGTCGCGGGCTGATTGGGGAATTATTTCACGACGCGAAAAATGCCGAGCTGATATAAGTACTTGGGATCTGAAAATTGCGTTTTCTGTTATCGACGCTATACGTTTATAAATACCATGAAACTTGGAGATTTCTTGGTCCCGGGCTGATTGGACCATTTTTCAATAACACGTGAAATAGGCAGATGATATAAGTACTTGGGATCTGAAAATTGAGTTTTCAGTTATCGACCTCATACGTTTAGAAATACCATGAAACGTGGACATTTCTTGGTCCCGGGCCGATTGGCTCATTTTTCAACAACACGTGAAATACGCAGATGATGTAAGTACTTGGGATCTGAAAATTGAGTTTTCAGTTATCGACCTCATACGTTTAGAAATACCATGAACCGTGGACATTTCTTGGTCCCGGGCCGATTGGCTCATTTTTCACCAACACGTGAAATACGCAGATGATATAAGTACTTGGGATCTGAAAATTGAGTTTTCAGTTATCGACCTCATACGTTTAGAAATACCATGAAACGTATTTATTTCTTGGTCGCGGGCTGATTGGTGAATTTTTTCACGACGCGAAAAATGCCGAGCTGATATAACTACTTGGGATCTGAAAATTGCGTTTTCTGTTATCGACGCTATACGTTTATAAATACCATGAAACGTGGAGATTTCTTAGTCCCGGGCTGATTGGGGAATTTTTTCACGACGCGAAAAATTCCGAGCTGACATAAGTACTTGGGAACTGAAAATTGAGTTTTCTGTTATCGACGCTATACGTTTAGAAATACCAGGAAACGTGGACATTTCTTGGTCCCGGGCTTATTGGTGAATTTTTTCACGACGCGAAAAATGCCGAGCTGATATAAGTACTTGTGATCCGAAAATTGAGTTTTCTGTTATCGACGCTATACGTTTATAAATACCATGAAACGTGGAAATTTCTTAGTCCCGGGCTGATTGGGGAATTTTCTCACGACGCGAAAAATTCCGAGCTGACATAAGTACTTGGGAACTGAAAATTGAGTTTTCTGTTATCGACGCTATACGTTTAGAAATACCATGAAACGTGGACATTTCTTGGTCCCGGGCTGATTGGTGAATTTTTTCACGACGCGAAAAATGCCGAGCTGATATAAGTACTTGTGATACGAAAATTGAGTTTTCTGTTATCGACGCTATACGTTTATAAATACCATGAAACATGGACATTTCTTGGTCCCGGGCCGATTGGCTCATTTTTCAACAACACGTGAAATACGCAGATGATATAAGTACTTGGGATCTGAAAATTGAGTTTTCAGTTATCGACCTCATACGTTTAGAAATACCATGAAACGTGGACATTTCTTGGTCCCGGGCTGATTGGGGAATTTTTTCACGACGCGAAAAATTCTGAGCTAATATAAGTACTTGGGATCTGAAAATTGAGTTTCCTGTTATCGAAGTTATACGTTTATAAATACCATGAAACGTGAAGATTTCTTGGTCCCGGGCTGATTGGGGAATTTTTTCACGACGCGAAAAATTCCGAGCTGATATATGTACTTGGGATCTGAAAATTGCGTTTTCTGTTATCGACGCTATACGTTTTTAAATACCATGAAACGTGAAGATTTCTTGGTCCCGGGCTGATTGGACCATTTTTCAATAACACGTGAAATAGGCAGATGATATAAGTACTTGGGATCTGAAAATTGAGTTTTCAGTTATCGACCTCATACGTTTATAAATACCATGAAACGTGGAGATTTCTTAGTCCCGGGCTGATTGGGGAATTTTTTCACGACGCGAAAAGTTCCGAGCTGACATAAGTACTTGGGATCTGAAAATTGAGTTTTCAGTTATCGACCTCATACGTTTAGAAATACCATGAAACGTGGACATTTCTTGGTCCCGGGCTGATTGGGGAATTATTTCACGACGCGAGAAATGCCGAGCTGATATAAGTACTTGGGATCTGAAAATTGCGTTTTCTGTTATCGACGCTATACGTTTATAAATACCATGAAACTTGGAGATTTCTTGGTCCCGGGCTGATTGGACCATTTTTCAATAACACGTGAAATAGGCAGATGATATAAGTACTTGGGATCTGAAAATTGAGTTTTCAGTTATCGACCTCATACGTTTAGAAATACCATGAAACGTGGACATTTCTTGGTCCCGGGCCGATTGGCTCATTTTTCAACAACACGTGAAATACGCAGATGATATAAGTACTTGGGATCTGAAAATTGAGTTTTCAGTTATCGACCTCATACGTTTAGAAATACCATGAAACGTGGACATTTCTTGGTCCCGGGCTGATTGGTGAATTTTTTCACGACGCGAAAAATGCCGAGCTGATATAAGTACTTGGGATCTGAAAATTGCGTTTTCTGTTATCGACGCTATACGTTTATAAGTACCATGAAATGTGGAGATTTCTTGGTCCCGGGCTGATTGGACCATTTTTCAACAACACGTAAAATACGCAACTGATATAAGTACTTGGGATCTGAAAATTGAGTTTTCTGTTATCGACGCTATACGTTTATAAATACCATGAAACGTGGAGATTTCTTAGTCCCGGGCTGATTGGGGAATTTTTTCACGACGCGAAAAATTCCGAGCTGACATAAGTACTTGGGAACTGAAAATTGAGTTTTCTGTTATCGACGCTATACGTTTAGAAATACCATGAAACGTGGACATTTCTTGGTCCCGGGCTGATTGGTGAATTTTTTCACGACGCGAAAAATGCCGAGCTGATATAAGTACTTGTGATACGAAAATTGAGTTTTCTGTTATCGACGCTATACGTTTATAAATACCATGAAACGTGGAGATTTCTTAGTCCCGGGCTGATTGGGGAATTTTTTCACGACGCGAAAAATTCCGAGCTGACATAAGTACTTGGGAACTGAAAATTGAGTTTTCTGTTATCGACACTATACGTTTAGAAATACCATGAAACGTGGACATTTCTTGGTCCCGGGCTGATTAGTGAATTTTTTCACGACGCGAAAAATGCCGAGCTGATATAAGTACTTGTGATCCGAAAATTGAGTTTTCTGTTATCGACGCTATACTTTTATAAATACCATGAAACGTGGAGATTCCTTAGTCCCGGGCTGATTGGGGAATTTTTTCACGACGCGAAAAATTCCGAGCTGACATAAGTACTTGGGATCTGAAAATTGAGTTTTCAGTTATCGACCTCATACGTTTAGAAATACCATGAAACGTGGACATTTCTTGGTCCCGGGCTGATTGGTGAATTTTCTTTCGACGCGAAAAATGCCGAGCTGATATAAGTACTTGGGATCGGAAAATTGAGTTTCCTGTTATCGACGCTATACGTTTTGAAATACCATGAAACGTGGACATTTCTTGGTCCCGGGCCGATTGGCTCATTTTTCAACAACACGTGAAATACGCAGATGATGTAAGTACTTGGGATCTGAAAATTGAGTTTTCAGTTATCGACCTCATACGTTTAGAAATACCATGAAACGTGGACATTTCTTGGTCCCGGGCCGATTGGCTCATTTTTCAACAACACGTGAAATACGCAGATGATATAAGTACTTGGGATCTGAAAATTGAGTTTTCAGTTATCGACCTCATACGTTTAGAAATACCATGAAACGTATTTATTTCTTGGTCGCGGGCTGATTGGTGAATTTTTTCACGACGCGAAAAATGCCGAGCTGATATAAGTACTTGGGATCTGAAAATTGCGTTTTCTGTTATCGACGCTATACGTTTATAAATACCATGAAACGTGGAGATTTCTTGGTCCCGGGCTGATTGGACCATTTTTCAATAACACGTGAAATAGGCAGATGATAGAAGTACTTTGGATCTGAAAATTGAGTTTTCAGTTATCGACCTCATACGTTTAGAAATACCATGAAACGTGGACATTTCTTGGTCCCGGGCTGATTGGTGAATTTTTTCACGACGCGAAAAATGCCGAGCTGATATAAGTACTTCGCATCCGAATATTGAGTTTTCTGTTATCGACGCTATACGTTTATAAATACCATGAAACGTGAAGATTTCTTGGTCCCGGGCTGATTGGACCATTTTTCAACATCACGTAAAATACGCAACTGATATAAGTACTTGGGATCTGAAAATTGAGTTTTCTGTTATCGACGCTATACGTTTATAAATACCATGAAACGTGGAGATTTCTTAGTCCCGGGCTGATTGGGGAATTTTTTCACGACGCGAAAAATGCCGAGCTGATATAAGTACTTGGGATCTGAAAATTGCGTTTTCTGTTATCGACGCTATACGTTTATAAATACCATGAAACTTGGAGATTTCTTGGTCCCGGGCTGATTGAACCATTTTTCAATAACACGTGAAATAGGCAGATGATATAAGTACTTGAGATCTGAAAATTGAGTTTTCAGTTATCGACCTCATACGTTTAGAAATACCATGAAACGTGGACATTTCTTGGTCGCGGGCTGATTGGTGAATTTTCTCACGACGCGAAAAATGCCGAGCTGATATAAGTACTTGGGATCTGAAAATTGAGTTTCCTGTTATCGAAGTTATACGTTTTGAAATACCATGAAACGTGGACATTGCTTGGTCCCGGGCCGATTGGACCATTTTTCAACAACACGTGAAATACGTAGATGATATAAGTACTTGGGATCTGAAAATTGAGTTTTCAGTTATCGACCTCATACGTTTAGAAATACCATGAAACGTGGACATTTCTTGGTCCCGGGCTGATTGGTGAAATTTTTTACGATGCGAAAAATGCCGAGCTGATATAAGTACTTGGGATCTGAAAATTGCGTTTTCTGTTATCGACGCTATACGTTTATAAATACCATGAAACGTGGAGATTTCTTGGTCCCGGGCTGATTGGACCATTTTTGAATAACACGTGAAATAGGCAGATGATATAAGTACTTGGGATCTGAAAATTGAGTTTTCAGTAATCGACCTCATACGTTTAGAAATACCATGAAACGTGGACATTTCTTGGTCCCGGGCTGATTGGTGAATTTTTTCACGACGCGAAAAATGCCGAGCTGATATAAGTACTTGGGATCCGAAAATTGAGTTTTCTGTTATCGACGCTATACGTTTATAAATACCATGAAACGTGAAGATTTCTTGGTCCCGGGCTGATTGGACCATTTTTCAACAACACGTAAAATACGCAACTGATATAAGTACTTGGGATCTGAAAATTGAGTTTTCAGTTATCGACCTCATACGTTTAGAAATACCATGAAACGTGCTTATTTCTTGGTCGCGGGCTGATTGGTGAATTTTCTCACGACGCGAAAAATGCCGAGCTGATATAAGTACTTGGGATCGGAAAATTGAGTTTCCTGTTATCGACGCTATACATTTTGAAATACCATGAAACGTGGACATTTCTTGGTCCCGGGCCGATTGGCCCATTTTTCAAAAACACGTGAAATACGCAGATGATATAAGTACTTGGGATCTGAAAATTGAGTTTTCAGTTATCGACCTCATACGTTTAGAAATACCATGAAACGTGGACATTTCTTGGTCCCGGGCTGATTGGTGAATTTTCTCACGACGCGAAAAATGCCGAGCTGATATAAGTACTTGGGATCGGAAAATTGAGTTTCCTGTTATCGACGCTATACGTTTTGAAATACCATGAAACGTGGACATTTCTTGGTCCCGGGCCGATTGGCCCATTTTTCAAAAACACGTGAAATACGCAGATGATATAAGTACTTGGGATCTGAAAATTGAGTTTTCAGTTATCGACCTCATACGTTTAGAAATACCATGAAACGTGGACATTTCTTGGTCCCGGGCTGATTGGGGAATTTCTTCACGACGCGAAAAATTCTGAGCTGATATAAGTACTTGGGATCTCAAAATTGAGTTTCCTGTTATCGACGTTATACGTTTTGAAATACCATGAAACGTGGACATTTCTTGGTCCCGGGCTGTTTGGACCATTTTTCAACAACACGTGAAATACGTAGATGATATAAGTACTTGGGATCTGAAAATTGAGTTTTCAGTTATCGACCTCATACGTTTAGAAATACCATGAAACGTGATTATTTCTTGGTCGCGGGCTGATTGGTGAATTTTTCTACAACACGTGAAATACGCACATGATATAAGGACTTGGGATCTGAAAATTGAGTTTCCTGTTATCGACGCTATACGTTTAGAAATACCATGAAATGTGGAGATTTCTTGGTCCCGAACTGATTGCACCATTTTTTAACTACACGTAAAATACGCAACTGATATAAGTACTTGGAATCTGAAAATTGAGTTTTCTGTTATCGACGCTATACGTTATGAAATACCATGAAACGTGGACATTTCTTGGTCCCGGGCTGATTGGTGAATTTTTTCACGACGCGAAAAATGCCGAGCTGATATAAGTACTTGGGATCGGAAAATTGAGTTTCCTGTTATCGACGCTATACGTTTATAAATACCATGAAACGTGGAGATTTCTTAGTCCCGGGCTGATTGGGGAATTTTTTCATGACGCGAAAAATTCCGAGCTGACATAAGTACTTGGGATCTGAAAATTGAGTTTTCTGTTATCGACGCTATACGTTTAGAAATACCATGAAACGTGGACATTTCTTGGTCCAGGGCTGATTGGACCATTTTTTCACGACGCGAAACATTCCAAGCTGATATAAGTACTTGGGATCTAAAAATTGAGTTTCCTGTTATCGACGCTATACGTTTTGAAATACCATGAAACGTGGACATTTCTTGGTCCCGGGCTGATTGGACCATTTTTCAATAACACGTGAAATAGGCAGATGATATAAGTACTTGGGATCTCAAAATTGAGTTTTCAGTTATCGACCTCATACGTTTAGAAATACCATGAAACGTGGACATTTCTTGGTCCCGGGCCGATTGGCTCATTTTTCAACAACATGTGAAATACGCAGATGATATAAGTACTTGGGATCTGAAAATTGAGTTTTCAGTTATCGACCTCATACGTTTAGAAATACCATGAAACGTGTTTATTTCTTGGTCGCGGGCTGATTGGTGAATTTTTTCACGACGCGAAAAATGCCGAGCTGATATAAGTACTTGGGATCTGAAAATTGCGTTTTCTGTTATCGACGCTATACGTTTATAAATACCATGAAACTTGGAGATTTCTTGGTCCCGGGCTGATTGGACCATTTTTCAATAACACGTGAAATAGGCAGATGATATAAGTACTTGGGATCTGAAAATTGAGTTTTCAGTTATCGACCTCATACGTTTAGAAATACCATGAAACGTGGACATTTCTTGGTCCCGGGCTGATTGGTGAATTTTTTCACGACGCGAAAAATGCCGAGCTGATATAAGTACTTGGGATCTGAAAATTGCGTTTTCTGTTATCGACGCTATACGTTTATAAATACCATGAAACGTGGAGATTTCTTGGTCCCGGGCTGATTGGACCATTTTTCAATAACACGTGAAATAGGTAGATGATATAAGTACTTGGGATCTGAAAATTGAGTTTTCAGTTGTCGACCTCATACGTTTAGAAATATCATGAAACGTGGACATTTCTTGGTCCCGGGCTGATTGGTGAATTTTTTCACGACGCGAAAAATGCCGAGCTGATATATGTACTTGGGATCTGAAAATTGCGTTTTCTGTTATCGACGCTATACGTTTTTAAATACCATGAAACGTGAAGATTTCTTGGTCCCGGGCTGATTGGACCATTTTTCAACAACACGTAAAATACGCAACTGATATAAGTACTTGTGATCCGAAAATTGAGTTTTCTGTTATCGACGCTATACGTTTATAAATACCATGAAACGTGGAGATTTCTTAGTCCCGGGCTGATTGGGGAATTTTTTCACGACGCGAAAAATTCCGAGCTGACATAAGTACTTGGGAACTGAAAATTGAGTTTTCTGTTATCGACGCTATACGTTTAGAAATACCATGAAACGTGGACATTTCTTGGTCCCGGGCTGATTGGTGAATTTTCTCTCGACGCGAAAAATGCCGAGCTGATATAAGTACTTGGGATCGGAAAATTGAGTTTCCTGTTATCGACGCTATACGTTTTGAAATACCATGAAACGTGGACATTTCTTGGTCCCGGGCCGATTGGCTCATTTTTCAACAACACGTGAAATACGCAGATGATGTAAGTACTTGGGATCTGAAAATTGAGTTTTCAGTTATCGACCACATACGTTTAGAAATACCATGAAACGTGGACATTTCTTGGTCCCGGGCCGATTGGCTCATTTTTCAACAACACGTGAAATACGCAGATGATATAAGTACTTGGGATCTGAAAATTGAGTTTTCAGTTATCGACCTCATACGTTTAGAAATACCATGAAACGTATTTATTTCTTGGTCGCGGGCTGATTGGGGAATTATTTCACGACGCGAAAAATGCCGAGCTGATATAAGTACTTGGGATCTGAAAATTGCGTTTTCTGTTATCGACGCTATACGTTTATAAATACCATGAAACTTGGAGATTTCTTGGTCCCGGGCTGATTGGACCATTTTTCAATAACACGTGAAATAGGCAGATGATATAAGTACTTGGGATCTGAAAATTGAGTTTTCAGTTATCGACCTCATACGTTTAGAAATACCATGAAACGTGGACATTTCTTGGTCCCGGGCCGATTGGCTCATTTTTCAACAACACGTGAAATACGCAGATGATGTAAGTACTTGGGATCTGAAAATTGAGTTTTCAGTTATCGACCTCATACGTTTAGAAATACCATGAACCGTGGACATTTCTTGGTCCCGGGCCGATTGGCTCATTTTTCACCAACACGTGAAATACGCAGATGATATAAGTACTTGGGATCTGAAAATTGAGTTTTCAGTTATCGACCTCATACGTTTAGAAATACCATGAAACGTATTTATTTCTTGGTCGCGGGCTGATTGGTGAATTTTTTCACGACGCGAAAAATGCCGAGCTGATATAAGTACTTGGGATCTGAAAATTGCGTTTTCTGTTATCGACGCTATACGTTTATAAATACCATGAAACGTGGAGATTTCTTGGTCCCGGGCTGATTGGACCATTTTTCAATAACACGTGAAATAGGCAGATGATGGAAGTACTTGGGATCTGAAAATTGAGTTTTCAGTTATCGACCTCATACGTTTAGAAATACCACGAAACGTGGACATTTCTTGGTCCCGGGCTGATTGGTGAATTTTTTCACGACGCGAAAAATGCCGAGCTGATATAAGTACTTCGGATCCGAAAATTGAGTTTTCTGTTATCGACGCTATACGTTTATAAATACCATGAAACGTGAAGATTTCTTGGTCCCGGGCTGATTGGACCATTTTTCAACATCACGTAAAATACGCAACTGATATAAGTACTTGGGATCTGAAAATTGAGTTTTCTGTTATCGACGCTATACGTTTATAAATACCATGAAACGTGGAGATTTCTTAGTCCCGGGCTGATTGGGGAATTTTTTCACGACGCGAAAAATTCCGAGCTGACATAAGTACTTGGGAACTGAAAATTGAGATTTCTGTTATCGACGCTATACGTTTAGAAATACCATGAAACGTGGACATTTCTTGGTCCCGGGCTGATTGGTGAATTTTTTCACGACGCGAAAAATGCCGAGCTGATATAAGTACTTGTGATCCGAAAATTGAGTTTTCCGTTATCGATGCTATACGTTTATTAATACCATGAAACGTGGAGATTTCTTAGTCCCGGGCTGATTGGGGAATTTTTTCACGACGCGAAAAATTCCGAGCTGATATAAGTACTTGGGATTTGAAAATTGAGTTTTCAGTTATCGACCTCATACGTTTAGAAATACCATGAAACGTGGACATTTCTTGGTCCCGGGCTGATTGGGGAATTATTTCACGACGCGAAAAATGCCGAGCTGATATAAGTACTTGGGATCTGAAAATTGCGTTTTCTGTTATAGACGCTATACGTTTATAAATACCATGAAACGTGGAGATTTCTTGATCCCGGGCTGATTGGACCATTTTTTAATAACACGTGAAATAGGCAGATGATAGAAGTACTTGGGATCTGAAAATTGAGTTTTCAGTAATCGACCTCATACGTTTAGAAATACCATGAAACGTGGACATTTCTTGGTCCCGGGCTGATTGGGGAATTTTTTCACGACGCGAAAAATTCCGAGCTGACATAAGTACTTGGGATTTGAAAATTGAGTTTTCAGTTATCGACCTCATACGTTTAGAAATACCATGAAACGTGGACATTTCTTGGTCCCGGGCTGATTGGTGAATTTTCTCACGACGCGAAAAATGCCGAGCTGATATAAGTACTTGGGATCGGAAAATTGAGTTTCCTGTTATCGACGCTATACGTTTTGAAATACCATGAAACGTGGACATTTCTTGGTCCCGGGCCGATTGGCTCATTTTTCAACAACACGTGAAATACGCAGATGATGTAAGTACTTGGGATCTGAAAATTGAGTTTTCAGTTATCGACCTCATACGTTTAGAAATACCCTGAAACGTGGACATTTCTTGGTCCCGGGCTGATTGGGGAATTATTTCACGACGCGAAAAATGCCGAGCTGATATAAGTACTTGGGATCTGAAAATTGCGTTTTCTGTTATCGACGCTATACGTTTATAAATACCATGAAACGTGGAGATTTCTTGGTCCCGGGCTGATTGGACCATTTTTCAATAACACGTGAAATAGGTAGATGATATAAGTACTTGGGATCTGAAAATTGAGTTTTCAGTTATCGACCTCATACGTTTAGAAATATCATGAAACGTGGACATTTCTTGGTCCCGGGCTGATTGGTGAATTTTTTCACGACGCGAAAAATGCCGAGCTGATATATGTACTTGGGATCTGAAAATTGCGTTTTCTGTTATCGACGCTATACGTTTTTAAATACCATGAAACGTGAAGATTTCTTGGTCCCGGGCTGATTGGACCATTTTTCAACAACACGTAAAATACGCAACAGATATAAGTACTTGGGATCTGAAAATTGAGTTTTCTGTTATCGACGCTATACGTTTATAAATACCATGAAACGTGGAGATTTCTTAGTCCCGGGCTGATTGGGGAATTTTTTCACGACGCGAAAAATTCCGAGCTGACATAAGTACTTGGGAACTGAAAATTGAGTTTTCTGTTATCGACGCTATACGTTTAGAAATACCAGGAAACGTGGACATTTCTTGGTCCCGGGCTTATTGGTGAATTTTTTCACGACGCGAAAAATGCCGAGCTGATATAAGTACTTGTGATCCGAAAATTGAGTTTTCTGTTATCGACGCTATACGTTTATAAATACCATGAAACGTGGAAATTTCTTAGTCCCGGGCTGATTGGGGAATTTTCTCACGACGCGAAAAATTCCGAGCTGACATAAGTACTTGGGAACTGAAAATTGAGTTTTCTGTTATCGACGCTATACGTTTAGAAATACCATGAAACGTGGACATTTCTTGGTCCCGGGCTGATTGGTGAATTTTTTCACGACGCGAAAAATGCCGAGCTGATATAAGTACTTGTGATACGAAAATTGAGTTTTCTGTTATCGACGCTATACGTTTATAAATACCATGAAACGTGGAGATTTCTTAGTCCCGGGCTGATTGTGGGAATTTTTTCACGACGCGAAAAATTCCGAGGTGACATAAGTACTTGGGATCTGAAAATTGAGTTTTCAGTTATCGACCTCATACGTTTAGAAATACCATGAAACGTGGACATTTCTTGGTCCCGGGCTGATTGGTGAATTTTCTCACGACGCGAAAAATGCCGAGCTGATATAAGTACTTGGGATCGGAAAATTGAGTTTCCTGTTATCGACGCTATACGTTTTGAAATACCATGAAACGTGGACATTTCTGTGTCCCGGGCCGATTGGCCCATTTTTCAACAACACGTGAAATACGCAGATGATATAAATACTTGGGATCTGAAAATTGAGTTTTCAGTTATCGACCTCATACGTTTAGAAATACCATGAAACGTGGACATTTCTTGGTCCCGGGCTGATTGGGGAATTTTTTCACGACGCGAAAAATTCTGAGCTGATATAAGTACTTGGGATCTGAAAATTGAGTTTCCTGTTATCGACGTTATACGTTTTGAAATACCATGAAACGTGGACATTTCTTGGTCCCGGGCCGATTGGACCATTTTTCAACAACACGTGAAATACGTAGATGATATAAGTACTTGGGATCTGAAAATTGAGTTTTCAGTTATCGACCTCATACGTTTAGAAATACCATGAAACGTGGACATTTCTTGGTCCCGGGCTGATTGGTGAATTTTTTCACGACGCGAAAAATGCCGAGCTGATATAAGTACTTGGGATCTGAAAATTGCGTTTTCTGTTATCGACGCTATACGTTTATAAGTACCATGAAACGTGGAGATTTCTTGGTCCCGGGCTGATTGGACCATTTTTCAATAACACGTGAAATAGACAGATGATAGAAGTACTTGGGATCTGAAAATTGAGTTTTCAGTTATCGACCTCATACGTTTAGAAATATCATGAAACGTGGACATTTCTTGGTCCCGGGCTGATTGGTGAATTTTTTCACGACCCGAAAAATGCCGAGCTGATATAAGTACTTGGGATCTGAAAATTGCGTTTTCTGTTATCGACTGTATACGTTTATAAATACCATGAAACGTGAAGATTTCTTGGTCCCGGGCTGATTGGACCATCTTTCTACAACACGTAAAATACGCAACTGATATAAGTACTTGGGATCTGATAATTGAGTTTTCTGTTATCGACGCTATACGTTTATAAATACCATGAAACGTGGAGATTTCTTAGTCCCGTGCTGATTGGGGAATTTTTTCACGACGCGAAAAATTTCGAGCTGACATAAGTACTTGGGAACTGAAAATTGAGTTTTCTGTTATCGACGCTATACGTTTAGAAATACCATGAAACGTGGACATTTCTTGGTCCCGGGCTGATTGGTGAATTTTTTCACGACGCGAAAAATGCCGAGCTGATATAAGTACTTGGGATCGGAAAATTGATTTTCCTGTTATCGACGCTATACGTTTTGAAATACCATGAAACGTGGACATTTCTTAGTCCCGGGCCGATTGGGTCATTTTTCAATAACACGTGAAGTACGCAGATGATATAAGTACTTGGGATCTGAAAATTGAGTTTTCAGTTATCGACCTCATACGCTTAGAAATACCATGAAACGTGGACATTTCTTGGTCCCGGGCTCATTGGGGAATTTTTTCACGACGCGAAAAATTCTGAGCTGATATAAGTACTTGGGATCTGAAAATTGAGTTTCCTGTTATCGACGTTATACGTTTTGAAATACCATGAAACGTGGACATTTCTTGGTCCCGGGACGATTGGACCATTTTTCAACAACACGTGAAATACGTAGATGATATAAGTACTTGGGATCTGAAAATTGAGTTTTCAGTTATCGACCTCATACGTTTAGAAATACCATGAAACGTGTTTATTTCTTGGTCGCGGGCTGATTGGTGAATTTTTTCACGACGCGAAAAATGCCGAGCTGATATAAGTAATTGGGATCTGAAAATTGCGTTTTCTGTTATCGACGCTATACGTTTATAAATACCATGAAACGTGGAGATTTCTTGGTCCCGGGCTGATTGGACCAGTTTTCAATAACACGTGAAATAGGCAGATGATAGAAGTACTTGGGATCTGAAAATTGAGTTTTCAGTTATCGACCTCATACGCTTAGAAATACCATGAAACGTGGACATTTCTTGGTCCCGGGCTCATTGGGGAATTTTTTCACGACGCGAAAAATTCTGAGCTGATATAAGTACTTGCGATCTGAAAATTGAGTTTCCTGTTATCGACGTTATACGTTTTGAAATACCATGAAACGTGGACATTTCTTGGTCCCGGGACGATTGGACCATTTTTCAACAACACGTGAAATACGTAGATGATATAAGTACTTGGGATCTGAAAATTGAGTTTTCAGTTATCGACCTCATACGTTTAGAAATACCATGAAACGTGTTTATTTCTTGGTCGCGGGCTGATTGGTGAATTTTTTCACGACGCGAAAAATGCCGAGCTGATATAAGTAATTGGGATCTGAAAATTGCGTTTTCTGTTATCGACGCTATACGTTTATAAATACCATGAAACGTGGAGATTTCTTGGTCCCGGGCTGATTGGACCAGTTTTCAATAACACGTGAAATAGGCAGATGATAGAAGTACTTGGGATCTGAAAATTGAGTTTTCAGTTATCGACCTCATACGTTTAGAAATACCATGAAACGTGGACATTTCTTGGTCCCGGGCTGATTGGTGAATTTTTTCACGACGCGAAAAATTCTGAGCTGATATAAGTACTTGGGATCTGAAAATTGAGTTTCCTGTTATCGACGTTATACGTTTTGAAATACCATGAAACGTGGACATTTCTTGGTCCCGAGCCGATTGGACCATTTTTACACAACACGTGAAATACGTAGATGATATAAGTACTTGGGATCTGAAAATTGAGTTTTCAGTTATCGACCTCATACGTTTAGAAATACCATGAAACGTGTTTATTTCTTGGTCGCGGGCTGATTGGTGAATTTTTTCACGACGCGAAAAATGCCGAGCTGATATAAGTACTTGGGATCTGAAAATTGCGTTTTCTGTTATCGACGCTATACGTTTATAAATATCATGAAACGTGGAGATTTCTTGGTCCCGTGCTGATTGGACCATTTTTCAATAACACGTGAAATAGGCAGATGATATAAGTACTTGGGATCTGAAAATTGAGTTTTCAGTTATCGACCTCATACGTTTAGAAATATCATGAAACGTGGACATTTCTTGGTCCCGGGCTGATTGGTGAATTTTCTCACGACGCGAAAAATGCCGAGCTGATATAAGTACTTGGGATCGGAAAATTGTGTTTCCTGTTATCGACGCTATACGTTTTGAAATACCATGAAACATGGACATTTCTTGGTCCCGGGCCGATTGGCTCATTTTTCAACAACACGTGAAATACGCAGATGATATAAGTACTTGGGATCTGAAAATTGAGTTTTCAGTTATCGACCTCATACGTTTAGAAATACCATGAAACGTGGACATTTCTTGGTCCCGGGCTGATTGGGGAATTTTTTCACGACGCGAAAAATTCTGAGCTAATATAAGTACTTGGGATCTGAAAATTGAGTTTCCTGTTATCGAAGTTATACGTTTATAAATACCATGAAACGTGAAGATTTCTTGGTCCCGGGCTGATTGGGGAATTTTTTCACGACGCGAAAAATTCCGAGCTGATATATGTACTTGGGATCTGAAAATTGCGTTTTCTGTTATCGACGCTATACGTTTTTAAATACCATGAAACGTGAAGATTTCTTGGTCCCGGGCTGATTGGACCATTTTTCAATAACACGTGAAATAGGCAGATGATATAAGTACTTGGGATCTGAAAATTGAGTTTTCAGTTATCGACCTCATACGTTTAGAAATACCATGAAACGTGGACATTTCTTGGTCCCGGGCTGATTGGGGAATTATTTCACGACGCGAGAAATGCCGAGCTGATATAAGTACTTGGGATCTGAAAATTGCGTTTTCTGTTATCGACGCTATACGTTTATAAATACCATGAAACTTGGAGATTTCTTGGTCCCGGGCTGATTGGACCATTTTTCAATAACACGTGAAATAGGCAGATGATATAAGTACTTGGGATCTGAAAATTGAGTTTTCAGTTATCGACCTCATACGTTTAGAAATACCATGAAACGTGGACATTTCTTGGTCCCGGGCCGATTGGCTCATTTTTCAACAACACGTGAAATACGCAGATGATATAAGTACTTGGGATCTGAAAATTGAGTTTTCAGTTATCGACCTCATACGTTTAGAAATACCATGAAACGTGGACATTTCTTGGTCCCGGGCTGATTGGTGAATTTTTTCACGACGCGAAAAATGCCGAGCTGATATAAGTACTTGGGATCTGAAAATTGCGTTTTCTGTTATCGACGCTATACGTTTATAAGTACCATGAAATGTGGAGATTTCTTGGTCCCGGGCTGATTGGACCATTTTTCAACAACACGTAAAATACGCAACTGATATAAGTACTTGGGATCTGAAAATTGAGTTTTCTGTTATCGACGCTATACGTTTATAAATACCATGAAACGTGGAGATTTCTTAGTCCCGGGCTGATTGGGGAATTTTTTCACGACGCGAAAAATTCCGAGCTGACATAAGTACTTGGGAACTGAAAATTGAGTTTTCTGTTATCGACGCTATACGTTTAGAAATACCATGAAACGTGGACATTTCTTGGTCCCGGGCTGATTGGTGAATTTTTTCACGACGCGAAAAATGCCGAGCTGATATAAGTACTTGTGATACGAAAATTGAGTTTTCTGTTATCGACGCTATACGTTTATAAATACCATGAAACGTGGAGATTTCTTAGTCCCGGGCTGATTGGGGAATTTTTTCACGACGCGAAAAATTCCGAGCTGACATAAGTACTTGGGAACTGAAAATTGAGTTTTCTGTTATCGACACTATACGTTTAGAAATACCATGAAACGTGGACATTTCTTGGTCCCGGGCTGATTGGTGAATTTTTTCACGACGCGAAAAATGCCGAGCTGATATAAGTACTTGGGATCCGAAAATTGAGTTTTCTGTTATCGACGCTATACGTTTATAAATACCATGAAACGTGAAGATTTCTTGGTCCCGGGCTGATTGGACCATTTTTCAACAACACGTAAAATACGCAACTGATATAAGTACTTGGGATCTGAAAATTGAGTTTTCAGTTATCGACCTCATACGTTTAGAAATACCATGAAACGTGCTTATTTCTTGGTCGCGGGCTGATTGGTGAATTTTCTCACGACGCGAAAAATGCCGAGCTGATATAAGTACTTGGGATCGGAAAATTGAGTTTCCTGTTATCGACGCTATACATTTTGAAATACCATGAAACGTGGACATTTCTTGGTCCCGGGCCGATTGGCCCATTTTTCAAAAACACGTGAAATACGCAGATGATATAAGTACTTGGGATCTGAAAATTGAGTTTTCAGTTATCGACCTCATACGTTTAGAAATACCATGAAACGTGGACATTTCTTGGTCCCGGGCTGATTGGTGAATTTTCTCACGACGCGAAAAATGCCGAGCTGATATAAGTACTTGGGATCGGAAAATTGAGTTTCCTGTTATCGACGCTATACGTTTTGAAATACCATGAAACGTGGACATTTCTTGGTCCCGGGCCGATTGGCCCATTTTTCAAAAACACGTGAAATACGCAGATGATATAAGTACTTGGGATCTGAAAATTGAGTTTTCAGTTATCGACCTCATACGTTTAGAAATACCATGAAACGTGGACATTTCTTGGTCCCGGGCTGATTGGGGAATTTCTTCACGACGCGAAAAATTCTGAGCTGATATAAGTACTTGGGATCTCAAAATTGAGTTTCCTGTTATCGACGTTATACGTTTTGAAATACCATGAAACGTGGACATTTCTTGGTCCCGGGCTGTTTGGACCATTTTTCAACAACACGTGAAATACGTAGATGATATAAGTACTTGGGATCTGAAAATTGAGTTTTCAGTTATCGACCTCATACGTTTAGAAATACCATGAAACGTGATTATTTCTTGGTCGCGGGCTGATTGGTGAATTTTTCTACAACACGTGAAATACGCACATGATATAAGGACTTGGGATCTGAAAATTGAGTTTCCTGTTATCGACGCTATACGTTTAGAAATACCATGAAATGTGGAGATTTCTTGGTCCCGAACTGATTGCACCATTTTTTAACTACACGTAAAATACGCAACTGATATAAGTACTTGGAATCTGAAAATTGAGTTTTCTGTTATCGACGCTATACGTTATGAAATACCATGAAACGTGGACATTTCTTGGTCCCGGGCTGATTGGTGAATTTTTTCACGACGCGAAAAATGCCGAGCTGATATAAGTACTTGGGATCGGAAAATTGAGTTTCCTGTTATCGACGCTATACGTTTATAAATACCATGAAACGTGGAGATTTCTTAGTCCCGGGCTGATTGGGGAATTTTTTCATGACGCGAAAAATTCCGAGCTGACATAAGTACTTGGGATCTGAAAATTGAGTTTTCTGTTATCGACGCTATACGTTTAGAAATACCATGAAACGTGGACATTTCTTGGTCCAGGGCTGATTGGACCATTTTTTCACGACGCGAAACATTCCAAGCTGATATAAGTACTTGGGATCTAAAAATTGAGTTTCCTGTTATCGACGCTATACGTTTTGAAATACCATGAAACGTGGACATTTCTTGGTCCCGGGCCGATTGGAGCATTTTTCAACAACACGTGAAATACGCACATTATCGACGCTAACAGAAAACGAAATTTTCAGATCCCAAGTACTTATATCAGCTCGGCATTTTTCGCGTCGTGAAAAAATTCCCCAATCAGCCCGGGACCAAGAAATGTCCACGTTTCATGGTATTTCTAAACGTATGAGGTCGATAACTGAAAACTCAATTTTCGGATCCCAAGTACTTATATCATCTGCGTATTTCACGTGTTGTTGAAAAATGGGCCAATCGGCCCGGGACCAAGAAATGTCCACGTTTCATGGTATTTCTAAACGTATGAGGTCGATAACTGAAAACGCAATATTCAGATCCCAAGTACTTATATCAGCTCGGCATTTTTCGCGTCGTGAAAAAATTCACCAATCAGCCCGGGACAAAGAAATGTCCACGTTTCATGGTATTTCTAAACGTATGAGGTCGATACCTGAAAACGCAATTTTCAGATCCCAAGTACTTATATCATCTGCGTATTTCACGTGCTGTTGAAAAATGGGCCAATCGGCCCGGGACCAACAAATGTCCACGTTTCATGGTATTTCAAAACGTATAGCGTCGATAACAGGAAACTCAATTTTCCGATCCCAAGTACTTACATCAGCTCGGCATTTTTCGCGTCGTGAAAAAATTCACCAATCAGCCCGGGACCAAGAAATGTCCACGTTTCATGGTATTTCTAAACGTATAGCGTCGACAACAGAAAACTCAATTTTCAGATCCCAAGTCCTTATATCATGTGCGTATTTCACGTGTTGTTGAAAAATGCTCCAATCGGCCCGGGACCAAGAAATGTCCACGTTTCATGGTATTTCAAAACGTATAGCGTCGATAACAGGAAACTCAATTTTTAGATCCCAAGTACTTATATCAGCTTGGAATGTTTCGCGTCGTGAAAAAATGGTCCAATCAGCCCTGGACCAAGAAATGTCCACGTTTCATTGTATTTCTAAACGTATAGCGTCGATAACAGAAAACTCAATTTTCAGATCCCAAGTACTTATGTCAGCTCGGAATTTTTCGCGTCGTAAAAAAATTCCCCAATCAGCCCGGGACTAAGAAATCTCCACGTTTCATGGTATTTATAAACCTATAGCGTCGATAACAGGAAACTCAATTTTCCGATCCCAAGTACTTATATCAGCTCGGCATTTTTCGCGTCGTGAAAAAATTCACCAATCAGCCCGGGACCAAGAAATGTCCACGTTTCATGGTATTTCTAAACGTATGAGGTCGATAACTGAAAACGCAATTTTCAGATCCCAAGTACTTATATCATCTGCCTATTTCACGTGTTATTGAAAAATGGTCCAATCACCCCGGGACCAAGAAATCTCCACGTTTCATGGTATTTATAAACGAATAGCGTCAATAACAGAAAACTCAATTTTCGGATCCCAAGTACTTATATCAGCTCGGCATTTTTCGCGTCGTGAAAAAATTCACCAATCAGCCCGGGACCAAGAAATGTCCACGTTTCATGGTATTTCTAAACGTATGAGGTCGATAACTGAAAACGCAATTTTCAGATCCCAAGTACTTATATCATCTGCCTATTTCACGTGTTATTGAAAAATGGTCCAATCAGCCCGGGACCAAGAAATCTCCACGTTTCATGGTATTTATAAACGAATAGCGTCAATAACAGAAAACTCAATTTTCGGATCCCAAGTACTTATATCAGCTCGGCATTTTTCGCGTCGTGAAAAAATTCACCAATCAGCCCGGGACCAAGAAATGTCCACGTTTCATGGTATTTCTAAACGTATGAGGTCGATAACTGAAAACGCAATTTTCAGATCCCAAGTACTTATATCATCTGCCTATTTCACGTGTTATTGAAAAATGGTCCAATCAGCCCGGGACCAAGAAATCTCCACGTTTCATGGTATTTATAAACGTATAGCGTCAATAACAGAAAACTCAATTTTCGGATCCCAAGTACTTATATCAGCTCGGCATTTTTCGCGTCGTGAAAAAATTCACCAATCAGCCCGGGACCAAGAAATGTCCACGTTTCATGGTATTTCTAAACGTATGAGGTCGATAACTCAAAACTCAATTTTCAGATCCCAAGTACTTATATCATCTGCCTATTTCACGTGTTATTGAAAAATGGTCCAATCAGCCCGGGACCAAGAAATCTCCACGTTTCATGGTATTTATAAACGTATAGCGTCGATAACAGGAAACTCAATTTTCCGATCCCAAGTACTTATATCAGCTCGGCATTTTTCGCGTCGTGAAAAAATTCACCAATCAGCCCGGGACCAAGAAATGTCCACGTTTCATGGTATTTCTAAACGTATAGCGTCGATAACTGAAAACTCAATTTTCAGATCCCAAGTACTTATATCATCTGCGTATTTCACGTGCTGTCGAAAAATGGGCCAATCGGCCCGGGACCAACAAATGTCCACGTTTCATGGTATTTCAAAACGTATAGCGTCGATAACAGGAAACTCAATTTTCCGATCCCAAGTACTTACATCAGCTCGGCATTTTTCGCGTCGTGAAAAAATTCACCAATCAGCCCGGGACCAAGAAATGTCCACGTTTCATGGTATTTCTAAACGTATAGCGTCGACAACAGAAAACTCAATTTTCAGATCCCAAGTACTAATATCAGTTGCGTATTTTACGTGTAGTTAAAAAATGGTCCAATCTGTTCGGGACCAAGAAATCTCCACGTTTCATGGTATTTCTAAACGTAAAGCGTCGATAACAGGAAACTCAATCTTCAGATCCCAAGTCCTTATATCATGTCCGTATTTCACGTGTTGTTGAAAAATGCTCCAATCGGCCCGGGACCAAGAAATGTCCACGTTTCATGGTATTTCTAAATGTATAGCGTCGATAACAGAAAACTCAATTTTCAGATCCCAAGTACTAATATCAGTTGCGTATTTTACGTGTAGTTAAAAAATGGTCCAATCAGTTCGGGACCAAGAAATCTCCACGTTTCATGGTATTTCTAAACGTATAGCGTCGATAACAGGAAACTCAATCTTCAGATCCCAAGTCCTTATATCATGTGCGTATTTCACGTGTTGTTGAAAAATGCTCCAATCGGCCCGGGACCAAGAAATGTCCACGTTTCATGGTATTTCAAAACGTATAACGTCGATAACAGGAAACTCAATTTTCAGATCCCAAGTACTTATATCAGCTCAGAATTTTTCGCGTCGTGAAAAAATTCCCCAATCAGCCCGGGACCAAGAAATGTCCACGTTTCATGGTATTTCTAAACGTATGAGGTCGATAACTGAAAACTCAATTTTCAGATCCCAAGTCCTTATATCATGTGCGTATTTCACGTGTTGTTGAAAAATGCTCCAATCGGCCCGGGACCAAGAAATGTCCACGTTTCATGGTATTTCAAAACGTATAGCGTCGATAACAGGAAACTCAATTTTTAGATCCCAAGTACTTATATCAGCTTGGAATGTTTCGCGTCGTGAAAAAATGGTCCAGTCAGCCCTGGACCAAGAAATGTCCACGTTTCATTGTATTTCTAAACGTATAGCGTCGATAACAGAAAACTCAATTTTCAGATCCCAAGTACTTATGTCAGCTCGGAATTTTTCGCGTCGTAAAAAAATTCCCCAATCAGCCCGGGACTAAGAAATCTCCACGTTTCATGGTATTTATAAACCTATAGCGTCGATAACAGGAAACTCAATTTTCCGATCCCAAGTACTTATATCAGCTCGGCATTTTTCGCGTCGTGAAAAAATTCACCAATCAGCCCGGGACCAAGAAATGTCCACGTTTCATGGTATTTCTAAACGTATGAGGTCGATAACTGAAAACGCAATTTTCAGATCCCAAGTACTTATATCATCTGCCTATTTCACGTGTTATTGAAAAATGGTCCAATCACCCCGGGACCAAGAAATCTCCACGTTTCATGGTATTTATAAACGAATAGCGTCAATAACAGAAAACTCAATTTTCGGATCCCAAGTACTTATATCAGCTCGGCATTTTTCGCGTCGTGAAAAAATTCACCAATCAGCCCGGGACCAAGAAATGTCCACGTTTCATGGTATTTCTAAACGTATGAGGTCGATAACTGAAAACGCAATTTTCAGATCCCAAGTACTTATATCATCTGCCTATTTCACGTGTTATTGAAAAATGGTCCAATCAGCCCGGGACCAAGAAATCTCCACGTTTCATGGTATTTATAAACGTATAGCGTCAATAACAGAAAACTCAATTTTCGGATCCCAAGTACTTATATCAGCTCGGCATTTTTCGCGTCGTGAAAAAATTCACCAATCAGCCCGGGACCAAGAAATGTCCACGTTTCATGGTATTTCTAAACGTATGAGGTCGATAACTCAAAACTCAATTTTCAGATCCCAAGTACTTATATCATCTGCCTATTTCACGTGTTATTGAAAAATGGTCCAATCAGCCCGGGACCAAGAAATCTCCACGTTTCATGGTATTTATAAACGTATAGCGTCGATAACAGAAAACGCAATTTTCAGATCCCAAGTACTTATATCAGCTCGGCATTTTTCGCGTCGTGAAAAAATTCACCAATCAGCCCGGGACCAAGAAATGTCCACGTTTCATGGTATTTCTAAACGTATGAAGTCGATAACTGAAAACTCAATTTTCAGATCCCAAGTACTTATATCATCTGCGTATTTCACGTGCTGTTGAAAAATGGGCCAATCGGCCCGGGACCAACAAATGTCCACGATTCATGGTATTTCAAAACGTATAGCGTCGATAACAGGAAACTCAATTTTCCGATCCCAAGTACTTATATCAGCTCGGCATTTTTCGCGTCGTGAAAAAATTCACCAATCAGCCCGGGACCAAGAAATGTTCACGTTTCATGGTATTTCTAAACGTATGAGATCGATTACTGAAAACTCAATTTTCAGATCCCAAGTACTTATATCATCTGCCTATTTCACGTGTTATTGAAAAATGGTCCAATCAGCCCGGGACCAAGAAATCTCCACGTTTCATGGTATTTATAAACGTATAGCGTCGATAACAGAAAACGCAATTTTCAGATCCCAAGTACTTATATCAGCTCGGCATTTTTCGCGTCGTGAAAAAATTCCCCAATCAGCCCGGGACCAAGAAATGTCCACGTTTCATGGTATTTCTAAACGTATGAAGTCGATAACTGAAAACTCAATTTTCAGATCCCAAGTACTTATATCATCTGCGTATTTCACGTGCTGTTGAAAAATGGGCCAATCGGCCCGGGACCAACAAATGTCCACGATTCATGGTATTTCAAAACGTATAGCGTCGATAACAGGAAACTCAATTTTCCGATCCCAAGTACTTATATCAGCTCGGCATTTTTCGCGTCGTGAAAAAATTCACCAATCAGCCCGGGACCAAGAAATGTCCACGTTTCATGGTATTTCTAAACGTATGAGGTCGATAACTGAAAACGCAATTTTCAGATCCCAAGTACTTATATCATCTGCCTATTTCACGTGTTATTGAAAAATGGTCCAATCAGCCCGGGACCAAGAAATCTCCACGTTTCATGGTATTTATAAACGTATAGCGTCGATAACAGAAAACGCAATTTTCAGATCCCAAGTACTTATATCAGCTCGGCATTTTTCGCGTCGTGAAAAAATTCCCCAATCAGCCCGGAACCAAGAAATGTCCACGTTTCATGGTATTTCTAAACGTATGAAGTCGATAACTGAATACTCAATTTTCAGATCCCAAGTACTTATATCATCTGCGTATTTCACGTGCTGTTGAAAAATGGGCCAATCGGCCCGGGACCAACAAATGTCCACGATTCATGGTATTTCAAAACGTATATCGTCGATAACAGGAAACTCAATTTTCCGATCCCAAGTACTTATATCAGCTCGGCATTTTTCGCGTCGTGAAAAAATTCACCAATCAGCCCGGGACCAAGAAATGTCCACGTTTCATGGTATTTCTAAACGTATAGCGTCGATAACAGAAAACTCAATTTTCAGATCCCAAGTACTTATATCAGTTGCGTATTTTACGTGTAGTTAAAAAATGGTCCAATCAGTTCGGGACCAAGAAATCTCCACGTTTCATGGTATTTCTAAACGTATAGCGTCGATAACAGGAAACTCAATTTTCAGATCCCAAGTCCTTATATCATGTGCGTATTTCACGTGTTGTTGAAAAATGCTCCAATCGGCCCGGGACCAAGAAATGTCCACGTTTCATGGTATTTCAAAACGTATGAAGTCGATAACTGAAAACTCAATTTTCAGATCCCAAGTACTTATATCATCTGCGTATTTCACGTGCTGTTGAAAAATGGGCCAATCGGCCCGGGACCAACAAATGTCCGCGTTTCATGGTATTTCAAAACGTATACCGTCGATAACAGGAAACTCAATTTTCAGATCCCAAGTACTTATATCAGCTTGGAATGTTTCGCGTCGTGAAAAAATGGTCCAATCAGCCCTGGACCAAGAAATGTCCACATTTCATGGTATTTCTAAACGTATAGCGTCGATTACAGAAAACTCAATTTTCAGATCCCAAGTACTTATGTCAGCTCGGAATTTTTCGCGTCGTGAAAAAATTCCCCAATCAGCCCGGGACTAAGAAATCTCCACGTTTCATGGTATTTATAAACGTATAGCGTCGATAACAGGAAACTCAATTTTCCGATCCCAAGTACTTATATCAGCTCGGCATTTTTCGCGTCGTGAAAAAATTCACCAATCAGCCCGGGACCAACAAATGTCCACGTTTCATGGTATTTCAAAACGTATAGCGTCGATAACAGGAAACTCAATTTTCCGATCCCAAGTACTCATATCAGCTCGGCATTTTTCGCGTCGTGAAAAAATTCACCAATCAGCCCGGGACCAAGAAATGTCCACGTTTCATGGTATTTCTAAACGTATAGCGTCGATAACAGAAAACTCAATTTTCAGATCCCAAGTACTTATATCAGTTGCGTATTTTACTTGTAGTTAAAAAATGGTCCAATCAGTTCGGGACCAAGAAATCTCCACGTTTCATGGTATTTCTAAACGTATAGCGTCGATAACAGAAAACGCAATTTTCAGATCCCAAGTACTTATATCAGCTCGGCATTTTTCGCGTCGTGAAAAAATTCCTCAATCAGCCCGGGACCAAGAAATGTCCACGTTTCATGGTATTTCTAAACGTATAGCGTCGATAACAGAAAACTCAATTTTCAGATCCCAAGTACTTATATCATCTGCGTATTTCACGTGCTGTTGAAAAATGGGCCAATCGGCCCGGGACCAACAAATGTTGGTCCCGGATGTTAGTTCGTCCAAAACGATGAAAATGCATGTTTCAACCGTTTTTGACTGAATTTCAACGAAAATCGAGAAATTTTCATGTTGCGAGTCATTTTCGAGGTTCGAGTCGAACGGACCATCGTCGAGAACGCATATCGAGAGATTGAGTGTTATTTCGTCTGAAACGATGAAAATGCAGGATTCAACAGTTTTTGACTGAATTTCAACGAAAAACGAGAAATTTTCATGTTTCGAGTGACTTTCGATGTTCGAGTAAAACGAGCCATCGACGAAAGCGCATATCAAGAGATTGAGTGTTATTTCGTCTAAAACGATGAAATTACAGGATTCAACAGTTTTTGACTGAATTTCAACGAAAAACGAGAAATTTTGATTTTTTGAGTCAGTTTCGATGTTCGAGTCGAACGGACCATCGACGAGAACGCATATCGAGAGATTCGGTGTTAGTTCGTCTAAAACCATGAAAATGCACGTTTCAACAGTTTTTGACTGAATTTCAATGAAAATCGAGAAATTTTCATGTTGCGAGTCATTTTCGAGATTCGAGTCGAACGGACCATCGACGAAATCGCATATCGTGAGATTGGATGTTAGTTCGTCCAAAACGATGAAAATGCATGTTTCAACCGTTTTTGACTGAATTTCAACGAAAATCGAGAAATTTTCATGTTGCGAGTCTGTTTCGAGATTCGAGTCGAACGGACCATCGTCGAGAACGCATATCGAGAGATTGAGTGTTATTTCGTCTGAAACGATGAAAATGCAGGATTCAACAGTTTTTGACTGAATTTCAACGAAAATTGAGAAATTTTCATTTTTTGAGTCAGTTTCGACGTTCGAGTCGAACGGACCATCGACGAGAACGCATATCGAGAGATTGGGTGTTAGTTCGTCCAAAACGATGAAAATGCATGTTTCAACAGTTTTTGACTGAATTTCAATGAAAATTGAGAAATTTTTATGTTGCGAGTCGCTTTCGAGATTCGAGTCGAACGGACCATCGTCGAGAACGCATATCGAGAGATTGACTGTTAGTTCGTCTAAAACCATGAAAATGCATGTTTCAACAGTTTTTGACTGAATTTCAACGAAAATCCAGAAATTTTCATGTTGCGAGTCATTTTCGAGATTCGAGTCGAACGGACCATCGACGAAACCGCATATCGTGAGATTGGATGTTAGTTCGTCCAAAACGATGAAAATGCATGTTTCAACCGTTTTTGACTGAATTTCAACGAAAATTGAGAAATTTTCATGTTGCGAGTCAGTTTCGAGATTCGAGTCGAACGGACCATCGACGAAAGCGCATATCGAGAGATTGAGTGTTATTTCGTCTAAAACGATGAAAATGCATGTTTCAACAGTGTTTTACTGAATTTCAACGAAAAACGAGAAATTTTCATGTTTCGAGTGACTTTCGAGGTTCGAGTCGAATGGACCGTCGACGAGAACGCATAACGAGAGATTGAGTGTTATTTCGTCTGAGACGATGAAAATGGAAGTTTCAACAGTTTTTGACTGAATTTCAACGAAAATCGAGAAATTTTCATGTTTTGAGTCAGTTTCGATGTTCGAGTCGAGCGGATCATCGACGAAAGCTCTAATCAAGATATCGAGTGTTAGGTCGTCTAAAACCATGAAAATGCACGTTTCAACAGTTTTTGACTGAATATCAACGAAAATCCAGTAATTTTCATGTTGCGAGTCAGTTTCGATGTTCGAGTCGAGCGGATAATCGACGAAAGCTCTAATCAAGATATCGAGTGTTAGGTCGACTAAAACGATGAAAATGCAGGATTCAACAGTTTTAGACTAATTTTCAACGAAAAACGAGAAATTTTCATTTTGCGAGTCACTTTCGAGGTTCGAGTCGATCGGACCATCGTCGAGAACGCATAACGAGAGATTGAGTGTTATTTCGTCTTAAACGATGAAAATGCATGTTACAACAGTTTTTGACTGAATTTCAAAGAAAATCGAGAAATTTTCATGTTGCGAGACATTTTCGAGGTTCGAGTCGTGCGGACCATCGACGAGAACGCATATCGAGAGATTGGGTGTTAGTTCGTCCAAAACGATGAAAATGCATGTTTCAACAGTTTTTGACTGAATTTCAACGAAAAACGAGAAATTTTAATTTTGCGAGTCACTTTCGAGGTTCGAGTCGAACGGACCATCGACGAGAACGCATATCGAGAAATTGAGTGTTATTTCGTCTAAAACGATGAAAATGCATGTTTCAACAGTGTTTGACTGAATTTCAACGAAAAACGAGAAATTTTCATGTTTCGAGTGACTTTCGAGGTTCGAGTCGTGCGGACAATCGACGAGAACGCATATCGCGAGATTGGGTGTTAGTTCGTCTAAAACCATGAAAATGCACGTTTTAACAGTTTTTGACTGAATTTCAACGAAAATCGAAAAAATTTCATGTTGCGAGTCACTTTCGAGGTTCGAGTCGAATGGACCGTCGACGAGAACGCATATCGGGAGATTGAGTGTTATTTCGTCTGAAACGATGAAAATGCATGTATCTACACTTTTTGACTGAATTTCAATGAAAATCGAGAAATTTTCATGTTTTGAGTCAGTTTCGATGTTCGAGTCGAGCGGATCATCGACGAAAGCTCTAATCAAGATATCGAGTGTTAGGTCGTCTAAAACCATGAAAATGCACGTTTCAACAGTTTTTGACTGAATATCAACGAAAATCGAGAAATTTTCATGTTGCGAGTCAGTTTCGATGTTCGAGTCGAGCGGATCATCGACGAAAGCTCTAATCAAGATATCGAGTGTTAGGTCGACTAAAACGATGAAAATGCAGGATTCAACAGTTTTAGACTAATTTTCAACGAAAAACGAGAAATTTTCAATTTGCGAGTCACTTTCGAGGTTCGAGTCGATCGGACAATCGTCGAGAACGCATAACGAGAGATTGAGTGTTATTTCGTCTTAAACGATGAAAATGCATGTTACAACAGTCTTTGACTGAATTTCAATGAAAATCGAGAAATTTTCATGTTGCGAGTCATTTTCGAGATTCGAGTCGAACGGACCATCGACGAAATCGCATATCGTGAGATTGGATGTTAGTTCGTCCAAAACGATGAAAATGCATGTTTCAACAGTTTTTGACTGAATTTCAATGAAAATCGAAAAATTTTCATGTTGCGAGTCATTTTCGAGATTCGAGTCGAACGGACCATCGACGAGAACACATATCGAGAGATTGGGTGTTAGTTCGTCTAAAACCATGAAAATGCACGTTTCAACAGTCTTTGACTGAATTTCAATGAAAATCGAGAAATTTTCATGTTGCGAGTCATTTTCGAGATTCGGGTCGAACGGACCATCGACGAAATCGCATATCGTGAGATTGGATGTTAGTTCGTCCAAAACGATGAAAATGCATGTTTCAACCGTTTTTGACTGAATGTCAACGAAAATCGAGAAATTTTCATATTGCGAGTCTGTTTCGAGATTCGAGTCGAACGGACCATCGTCGAGAACGCATATCGAGAGATTGAGTGTTATTTCGTCTGAAACGATGAAAATGCAGGATTCAACAGTTTTTGACTGAATTTCAACGAAAATCGAGAAATTTTCATTTTTTGAGTCAGTTTCGACGTTCGAGTAAAACGAACCATCGACGAAAGCGCATATCAAGAGATTGAGTGTTATTTCGTCTAAAACGATGAAATTACAGGATTCAACAGTTTTTGACTGAATTTCAACGAAAAACGAGAAATTTTAATTTTGCGAGTCGCTTTCGAGATTCGAGTCGAACGGACCATCGTCGAGAACGCATATCGAGAGATTGAGTGTTAGTTCGTCTAAAACCATGAAAATGCACGTTTCAACACTTTTTGACTGAATTTCAATGAAAATCGAGAAATTTTCATGTTTTGAGTCAGTTTCGATGTTCGAGTCGAGCGGATCATCGACGAAAGCTCTAATCAAGATATCGAGTGTTAGGTCGTCTAAAACCATGAAAATGCACGTTTCAACAGTTTTTGACTGAATATCAACGAAAATCGAGAAATTTTCATGTTGCGAGTCAGTTTCGATGTTCGAGTCGAGCGGATCATCGACGAAAGCTCTAATCAAGATATCGAGTGTTAGGTCGACTAAAACGATGAAAATGCAGGATTCAACAGTTTTAGACTAATTTTCAACGAAAAACGAGAAATTTTCATTTTGCGAGTCACTTTCGAGGTTCGAGTCGATCGGACAATCGTCGAGAACGCATAACGAGGGATTGAGTGTTATTTCGTCTTAAACGATGAAAATGCATGTTACAACAGTTTTTGACTGAATTTCAATGAAAATCGATAAATTTTCATGTTGCGAGTCATTTTCGAGGTTCGAGTCGTGCGGACCATCGACGAGAACGCATATCGAGAGATTGGGTGTTAGTTCGTCCAAAACGATGAAAATGCATGTTTCAACAGTTTTTGACTGAATTTCAATGAAAATCGAGAAATTTTCATGTTGCGAGTCGCTTTCGAGGTTCGAGTCGAACGGACCAACGACGAAATCGCATATCGTAAGATTGGATGTTAGTTCGTCCAAAACGATGAAAATGCATGTTTCAACCGTTTTTGACTGAATTTCAACGAAAATCGAGAAATTTTCATGTTGCGAGTCGCTTTCGAGGTTCGAGTCGAACGGACCAACGACGAAATCGCATATCGTAAGATTGGATGTTAGTTCGTCCAAAACGATGAAAATGCACGTTTCAACAGTTTTTGACTGAATTTCAACGAAAATCGAGAAATTTTCATGTTGCGAGTCATTTTCGAGATTCGAGTCGAACGGACCATCGACGAAATCGCATATCGTGAGATTGGATGTCAGTTCGTCCAAAACGATGAAAATGCATGTTTCAACCGTTTTTGACTGAATTTCAACGAAAATCGAGAAATTTTCATGTTGCGAGTCTGTTTCGAGATTCGAGTCGAACGGACCATCGTCGAGAACGCATATCGAGAGATTGAGTGTTATTTCGTCTGAAACGATGAAAATGCAGGATTCAACAGTTTTTGACTGAATTTCAACGAAAATCGAGAAATTTTCATTTTTTGAGTCAGTTTCGACGTTCGAGTCGAACGGACCATCGACGAGAACGCATATCGAGAGATTGAGTGTTAGTTCGTCTAAAACCATGAAAATGCACGTTTCAACAGTTTTTGACTGAATTTCAACGAAAATCGAGAAATTTTCATGTTGCGAGTCATTTTCGAGATTCGAGTCGAACGGACCATCGACGAAATCGCATATCGTGAGATTGGATGTTAGTTCGTCCAAAACGATGAAAATGCATGTTTCAACCGTTTTTGACTGAATTTCAACGAAAATCGAGAAATTTTCATGTTGCGAGTCAGTTTCGAGATTCGAGTCGAACGGACCATCGACGAAAGCGCATATCGAGAGATTGAGTGTTATTTCGTCTAAAACGGTGAAATTACAGGATTCAACAGTTTTTGACTGAATTTCAACGAAAAACGAGAAATTTTAATTTTGCGAGTCGCTTTCGAGATTCGAGTCGAACGGACCATCGTCGAGAACGCATATCGAGAGATTGAGTGTTAGTTCGTCTAAAACCATGAAAATGCACGTTTCAACACTTTTTGACTGAATTTCAATGAAAATCGAGAAATTTTCATGTTTTGAGTCAGTTTCGATGTTCGAGTCGAGCGGATCATCGACGAAAGCTCTAATCAAGATATCGAGTGTTAGGTCGTCTAAAACCATGAAAATGCATGTTTCAACAGTTTTTGACTAAATATCAACGAAAATCGAGAAATTTTCATGTTGCGAGTCAGTTTCGATGTTCGAGTCGAGCGGATCATCGACGAAAGCTCTAATCAAGATATCGAGTGTTAGGTCGACTAAAACGATGAAAATGGAGGATTCAACAGTTTTAGACTAATTTTCAACGAAAAACGAGAAATTTTCATTTTGCGAGTCACTTTCGAGGTTCGAGTCGATCGGACAATCGTCAAGAACGCATAACGAGAGATTGAGTGTTATTTCGTCTTAAACGATGAAAATGCATGTTACAACAGTTTTTGACTGAATTTCAATGAAAATCGAGAAATTTTCATGTTGCGAGTCATTTTCGAGGTTCGAGTCGAACGGACCATCGACGAGAACGCATATCGGGAGATTGAGTGTTATTTCGTCTGAAACGATGAAAATGCAGGATTCAACAGTTTTTGACTGAATTTCAACGAAAAACGAGAAATTTTCATGTTTCGAGTGACTTTCGATGTTCGAGTAAAACGAACCATCGACGAAAGCGCATATCGAGAGATTGAGTGTTATTTCGTCTAAAACGATGAAATTACAGGATTCAACAGTTTTTGACTGAATTTCAACGAAAAACGAGAAATTTTAATTTTGCGAGTCACTTTCGAGGTTCGAGTCGAACGGACCATCGACGAGAACGCATATCGAGAAATTGAGTGTTATTTCGTCTAAAACGATGAAAATGCATGTTTCAACAGTGTTTGACTGAATTTCAACGAAAAACGAGAAATTTTCATGTTTCGAGTGACTTTCGAGGTTCGAGTCGTGCGGACAATCGACGAGAACGCATATCGCGAGATTGGGTGTTAGTTCGTCTAAAACCATGAAAATGCACGTTTCAACAGTTTTTGACTGAATTTCAACGAAAATCGAAAAAATTTCATGTTGCGAGTCACTTTCGAGGTTCGAGTCGAACGGACCATCGACGAAATCGCATATCGTGAGATTGGATGTTAGTTCGTCCAAAACGATGAAAATGCATGTTTCAACCGTTTTTGACTGAATTTCAACGAAAATCGAGAAATTTTCATGTTGCGAGTCTGTTTCGAGATTCTAGTCGAACGGACCATCGTCGAGAACGCATATCGAGAGATTGAGTGTTATTTCGTCTGAAACGATGAAAATGCAGGATTCAATAGTTTTTGACTGAATTTCAACGAAAGACGAGAAATTTTCATGTTTCGAGTGACTTTCGATGTTCGAGTCAAACGGACCATTGACGAAAGCGCATATCGAGAGATTGGGTGTTAGTTCGTCTAAAACCATGAAAATGCACGTTTCAACAGTTTTTGAGTGAATTTCAACGAAAATCGAAAAATTTTCATGTTGCGAGTCATTTTCGAGATTCGAGCCGAACGGACCATCGACGAGAACGCATATCGAGAGATTGGGTGTTAGTTCGTCTAAAACCATGAAAATGCACGTTTCAACAGTCTTTGACTGAATTTCAATGAAAATCGTGAAATTTTCATGTTGCGAGTCATTTTCGAGATTCGAGTCGAACGGACCATCGACGAGAACGCATATCGAGAGATTGAGTGTTATTTCGTCTGAAACGATGAAAATGCAGGATTCAACAGTTTTTGACTGAATTTCAACGAAAATCGGGAAATTTTCATTTTTTGAGTCAGTTTCGACGTTCGAGTCGAACGGACCATCGACGAGAACGCATATCGAGAGATTGGGTGTTAGTTCGTCCAAAACGATGAAAATGCATGTTTCAACAGTTTTTGACTGAATTTCAATGAAAATTGAGAAATTTTTATGTTGCGAGTCGCTTTCGAGATTCGAGTCGAACGGACCATAGACGAGAACGCATATCGGGAGATTGAGTGTTATTTCGTCTGAAACGATGAAAATGCATGTTTCTACACTTTTTGACTGAATTTGAACGAAAATCGAGAAATTTTGATTTTTTGAGTCAGTTTCGAGATTCGAGTCGAACGGACCATCGTCGAGAACGCATATCGAGAGATTGAGTGTTATTTCGTCTGAAACGATGAAAATGCAGGATTCAACAGTTTTTGACTGAATTTCAACGAAAATCGAGAAATTTTCATTTTTTGAGTCAGTTTCGACGTTTGAGTCAAACGGACCATCGACGAAATCGCATATCGTGAGATTGGATGTCAGTTCGTCCAAAACGATGAAAATGCATGTTTCAACCGTTCTTGACTGAATTTCAACGAAAATCGAGAAATTTTCATGTTGCGAGTCTGTTTCGAGATTCGAGTCGAACGGACCATCGTCGAGAACGCATATCGAGAGATTGAGTGTTATTTCGTCTGAAACGATGAAAATGCAGGATTCAACAGTTTTTGACTGAATTTCAACGAAAATCGAGAAATTTTCATTTTTTGAGTCAGTTTCGACGTTCGAGTCGAACGGACCATCGACGAGAACGCATATCGAGAGATTGAGTGTTAGTTCGTCTAAAACCATGAAAATGCACGTTTCAACAGTTTTTGACTGAATTTCAACGAAAATCGAGAAATTTTCATGTTGCGAGTCATTTTCGAGATTCGAGTCGAACGGACCATCGACGAAATCGCATATCGTGAGATTGGATGTTAGTTCGTCCAAAACGATGAAAATGCATGTTTCAACCGTTTTTGACTGAATTTCAACGAAAATCGAGAAATTTTCATGTTGCGAGTCAGTTTCGAGATTCGAGTCGAACGGACCATCGACGAAAGCGCATATCGAGAGATTGAGTGTTATTTCGTCTAAAACGGTGAAATTACAGGATTCAACAGTTTTTGACTGAATTTCAACGAAAAACGAGAAATTTTAATTTTGCGAGTCGCTTTCGAGATTCGAGTCGAACGGACGATCGTCGAGAACGCATATCGAGAGATTGAGTGTTAGTTCGTCTAAAACCATGAAAATGCACGTTTCAACACTTTTTGACTGAATTTCAATGAAAATCGAGAAATTTTCATGTTTTGAGTCAGTTTCGATGTTCGAGTCGAGCGGATCATCGACGAAAGCTCTAATCAAGATATCGAGTGTTAGGTCGTCTAAAACCATGAAAATGCACGTTTCAACAGTTTTTGACTAAATATCAACGAAAATCGAGAAATTTTCATGTTGCGAGTCAGTTTCGATGTTCGAGTCGAGCGGATCATCGACGAAAGCTCTAATCAAGATATCGAGTGTTAGGTCGACTAAAACGATGAAAATGGAGGATTCAACAGTTTTAGACTAATTTTCAACGAAAAACGAGAAATTTTCATTTTGCGAGTCACTTTCGAGGTTCGAGTCGATCGGACAATCGTCAAGAACGCATAACGAGAGATTGAGTGTTATTTCGTCTTAAACGATGAAAATGCATGTTACAACAGTTTTTGACTGAATTTCAATGAAAATCGAGAAATTTTCATGTTGCGAGTCATTTTCGAGGTTCGAGTCGAACGGACCATCGACGAGAACGCATATCGGGAGATTGAGTGTTATTTCGTCTGAAACGATGAAAATGCAGGATTCAACAGTTTTTGACTGAATTTCAACGAAAAACGAGAAATTTTCATGTTTCGAGTGACTTTCGATGTTCGAGTAAAACGAACCATCGACGAAAGCGCATATCGAGAGATTGAGTGTTATTTCGTCTAAAACGATGAAATTACAGGATTCAACAGTTTTTGACTGAATTTCAACGAAAAACGAGAAATTTTAATTTTGCGAGTCACTTTCGAGGTTCGAGTCGAACGGACCATCGACGAGAACGCATATCGAGAAATTGAGTGTTATTTCGTCTAAAACGATGAAAATGCATGTTTCAACAGTGTTTGACTGAATTTCAACGAAAAACGAGAAATTTCATGTTTCGAGTGACTTTCGAGGTTCGAGTCGTGCGGACAATCGACGAGAACGCATATCGCGAGATTGGGTGTTAGTTCGTCTAAAACCATGAAAATGCACGTTTCAACAGTTTTTGACTGAATTTCAACGAAAATCGAAAAAATTTCATGTTGCGAGTCACTTTCGAGGTTCGAATCGAACGGACCATCGACGAAATCGCATATCGTGAGATTGGATGTTAGTTCGTCCAAAACGATGAAAATGCATGTTTCAACCGTTTTTGACTGAATTTCAACGAAAATCGAGAAATTTTCATGTGCGAGTCTGTTTCGAGATTCTAGTCGAACGGACCATCGTCGAGAACGCATATCGAGAGATTGAGTGTTATTTCGTCTGAAACGATGAAAATGCAGGATTCAATAGTTTTTGACTGAATTTCAACGAAAGACGAGAAATTTTCATGTTTCG